>OX419588.1:8652825-9029818 GCA_948473455.1 Teleiodes luculella | reverse complement strand
CATTGGAGTCCACTGGGGACCCCAGATATCGATTTTGGAAGCAATCGGACCAGAAACAGAAAAGTTCAAAATGGCGGCCATTTTTTCCAATTTTGATGTCAGATTCGTCATCGGAGTCCACTCGGGACCCCAGATATCGATTTTGGAAGCAATCGGACCAGAAACAAAAAAGTTCAAAATGGCGGCCATTTTTTCCAATTTTGATGTCAGATTCGTCATCGGAGTCCACTGGGGACCCCAGATATCGATTTTGGGGGCACAACACGCTCTTTTCCAAAATAAATAAGATTTTTAGCCCAATTTACGCCGGGGCAACAACATGCAACAGTTGTCGCATGCCACATAATTAATAAACAAATATTTTAGCAAAAGCCAGGGCTACACGCCGGGCCAACACTTTTCGCAAGTTAAATCTGATGATATGATTTTATGCTTAAAATTGCGGCATTTGTTGCATGCGGCAGCCTATTTTACGCCGAGGCAACATCGTGGCTAAATAAATTGTAAAGCATAATAGTGCAATATTTCCCGCGGATCGTTATCGATATTGTTTACTATACAATCACCGGCGGCGGCGGCCCTATAACCGACCGAAAAAATTGAGCTCGTGTGGCGGTCCCGACTGAATTTCTGCCGGCAGAATTTGCGCGACTGAATTTCGGCGGCTCACGACTCACAAAATTACGCTCGTGTGGCCTCACCCTTATGATAACATTATTCAATATTTACTAGTACATGTAGGGAATTCGAAATACAGACGAAAATCATTATAGGAAGCCTGTCATTAAGTGCATATTACCCAAAATTAGACTTATGATATTGTATTTCGAACATTCAGTAATAGAAAGTTAAGCTACATAACTTACTATAATCACAGAATACCAAATAGTAGTCCCTACTAAAATATAACAAAGCTGTATAGCCCAGCATACGGAATGTAAAATTTGCGATGCGGTGTGGAGACTTAGGGAGCAAGAATACTCTGTCTTTATAAATATTCGGTACTTCCTTTTGTAATAAAGAATTTATACATTTATGTAGTTTAATATTGTTATATAACTACACAATGGATTTGCGCGTGGTGAGAAAGGTTTTATTTCTGTTAGTATGCTCATACTCATACTCATTTATTGAGACTTTTTTATGATTGGACATTTTTCGACCATTGGTAATTTTTCATGTTTGGACATTAGTCGCGCAAAGGTGGTAAAATATAATTTACACGTCATTCAAAATACAATTAATTCATTTAATATGTTACATAATTAATTTCAATAATGAATTCACTTAAAAAGTCAGTAAAATAATAAAATAAAAAATAACAATAAATAAAGCGACCCGATCCGATTCCTTCAGTCTCGACTCAGACACCAAGAGAAAATAAAAGGAGTACTAAGAATAGGAAACGTACAGGACAAGATAACGTTCGTTTTGCTACCCGTAAACAAAGTTCTAATAAATATTCCTGTAAAAGTAGGTACATCATTAGTTAGAGAGATGTTTCATTCAAGAATAGAAAGTAAATTCCCGATATAGTGAGAAAATGTATCTACCGTACCGTATATATACCGTTCGTAGATCCCGTCCACAAATAGGACTCCGGCATTATGGTAGAGGCGAAGGAAATGGCTGTCGAGTATAGTTCCGTTCATGCTAATTACCTTATGTAGCTATAGAATAGCTGTGACTCACAGCTATTCTAAATTCAGTAATTTAAGGCTTCATGTACTTCATAACTTCAAAACTACAAATGAAGCTTAAATGAAAGTGCTACCTAGTAAATCTGAATGTAGCGAATAGTAGAAAAAAAAAGTAATAACGACAACTTGTACGTACGTACTTATCTAGAGAGAAAATATGTACTATATTGTCTTTTAAAAAGCAATGTTGAAAATGCAATGAACTAGAAAATATGTAGTTATTTGGAGAAAAAATAAACCCATTTGAATTTGAACTTTATACGATAGCTTAATTAAATCCCTCCCTGCCTGCAATCAGTACGAGAATTTGAGATTGGCTCTTTTATAATAATTTCTGTAGCCATCATAGAACCTTAAAAAAATCGGTAATTGCTAATAATACATTTAAAATAAGACGAGATATCGATCAATCCCAAGGGGTTTGATTTGTCAATTGGATTTTGTGTTTGGAGTTTTCCAAAGTACGTAACCTTTGGAAGAATTACTTCTTTCTTCTTAACATTGATCTCTAGTAATCTCTATATAGGTACATTATAATTTATAACTAATGATTACATTCTGTGCTCTATAGTACGTTAAAAGGATTTGTAATTAATTGACAGAGAAATAAAATGCCAAGAAATCTAGAGGTTTTTGTTTTGTGTAAGATATTGTTTTGCCTTCTAATCCCTAAAACCCACACTGAATGAGTATAAAGCAGTCATTCGTGATTTGTGTATTTATTGTATGTATGTAAATAAAGTGTACCCCCTAAAGCCCCGTATCAGCGCTATACGTTAATTGTGTTTACATGAGATCCAGGACCGTGACATTCCAGTCCCGCTGCGGCGTGGATTACTGGGTACATGTAAAAGCACTTCTACCCGATAAGTCACTTTACATATCACACTTTTAAAGCACATTGAAGTGGTGCATGTAAATATTGTAGTACAGCAAAAGTACTTTTGAAGAAACACGCAAATCTGTCTTTGCTTCTATCAAAATAAGTACGTATTCCTTTTATAATTGAAGTTGATAAAATTTATCGTTACTACGGATACTTATGACAAGTATATATTATTATTTTACTTTTTTATTTAAACAGTGACACTGTCTTTTTAACTCAGCGGGCAGACATAGACGCCTTTGTATTTCATGGTAATCTAATCGTCATTTTGAACTGAAAAGTTGTATAATTTACAATAAAAGTAAGTAAGTCTTAGACCCCGTATTGAATAAGGCACTATGAAAATAGTCTTAATGACTGGACTTGTTACTATCGTTAATGATAGAGTAGTTCTTTAACAAGGCGGATTGTTCTTAATAATTGACTCAATTAAGGACGAATATTCAGTCACTAGAAACTATATTATTATCAAAGTAAATTTAAGCTTAAGTTACTATATTTTAATAAATGGGTTTATGTTCACATCTGTCTTTGGCCGTAACATATATATATATGTGTATGTGTGTTTATTTATATATATTACATTCCCTTTAATAATGTATTTAACTGTTGTGCACGTCTTTACCCGTTCATTATCAAATGCTCTCTTCGCCAAGGCCAGCTGGAAGACATTTCATGTGAAATAAGCTGCGCCTGTTGTGTCATTCTTATAAATGTATGTTTCTGTCCATATTTTTGTGTGCAATAAATAATAAATAAATAAAAATAAATAAATAAATAAATAATAAATCTTTGTAGACTTTGCATCTAGAATTCACGTTTTCAATGGTAATTTCTTATCATCAATCTACTCGTAATAAAATTACTGTAAAGATTTGTATTCGTTTTTTACATGCAAGCATAAACTATCTTATCTCGCTAACTTCGACAAATTAGTAGCAGACAGCATGCAAATGTGAGAATTCCCCATATTAGAGGAAATTATATGGTACATAACTTCGATGAGATCACCAGAAAAGATGAAGGCAAGAAGTGGCAACGAAGTTTAAAAAAAACTGTTTTTACCAAGGTGTAATTTTGATATCATTTGTCAAAACTTAAATATTTTTCCTATCAAAAACTATGCTAAATAAAAAAAAATCGTATTATGATTTGATGGTGCATAGTAGTCGGTAACCTATCACATTTTCGAAAAACTGAAAACCGAATTTCAATATTCCGTAAACGATTCATACATTTTTCAATTTCCATTGTATGACTTGACATATTTTTAAATCACCACAATAACACTTTACAGAATTATTCTTTTTCCGCACAACGTTATTCCGTTTTACGATTAATCTTTTTTACTAAATACCGTAATCTCACTTGGTCTTTTTTTAAACGCTAGAATTTTTTATTGTGTTATTTTTATTATTCCGAAGTAACAATTATTATTTTTTATAATTACGACACATAATGTTTTTGGAGTTCGGGGCACTCCGACATCTGTCGGTTAGGTTAGAAGGGTATGGCGGGCGTGGTGGGCGAGCAAAGCGAGCCCACCTCGCTCGCCATACCCTTCTGTTAGGTTTGACATGTATGCATGCCTGCTTGTGCTTGGTTGCATGCTTGCTTGCTTGCTTGCTTGCTTGCTTGCTTGCTTGCTTGCTTGCTTGCTTGCATGCTTGCTTGCTTGCATGCATGCTTGCTTGCTTGCTTGCATGCATGCTTGATGGAGTACAGAATGTAAAATGGAGAAATTAAATTTGACCTTGCAATATAATGGTTCATTCAATTGAGCTATCGCACATGTAAAAAAATGGTTAACGTTGTCATGGATTTTCGGTATACTGGTAAATAGTTTAGCGGAAATTTGAAACATCGGTGAACAAGTAAAAAGGTAAATTAAAACGCGGAAACATGATACAATGGAAAATGTTATTTCAGATAATAAATAAATTTTCTAACTGATAAATGTCAAAAAGTTAGCGGAATAACAATATTCGGAACAAAAAATATCGGAAATACAATAGGTAACCATAGTAGTCAGTAGTTAACTAACATTAGGTTACTTTCTACCGCAGTTCATGTTTTTATTTCCAAATATTGAAGAACAACGCGTTACTCTGTCCGGGATTTGTAAATAAATAAATGTCGTATTCCGCTTTCAGCTTCTGAGTAGGTACGATACAGGGTAATCGGATCTTGAAATGGTGTCTTATATAAAATTTGACGTCTTATATAAAATAGCGTGCGCGGGGTGGTGCGTAGACCAGACGTTGAATCGCACTTGGGTAATCCCTATCGATCTCATCGCTCACTAAAGCCGATTTAGTAGGATAAAAAAACCGCATCACTACGCTGCGCTGGTGAGCATATTTTGAACTCAGCATTTCTAAGAAATCCAAATCTAAAAAGAAATATAAAAATTAAACGCTTAGAGTATAAATAGAAAAAAATCTGGGAGGGATAGAGTACGCCTAATCGAGTATGAACCGTAAGCACGGATATGAACAGTCCGAATATCTTCAGCGCGTTCGTTCAGTATCAAATGGTTATCGGAGCTGATTGTTTTTACCAGTGAAAATAAGTAATTTAATAGGAGAACATTTTGAAATGTGCAGTGATAAGTTGCAAACATGACTCTAGGAACAAATCCAAAAAGAAAAATGTTATTGATTTCACCGCCCATATACAACATCTGCTTACGCTTGGCATAATTAAGCGGCGCGCGCTTCATTCTCTAAGATTAAACGGTTTCTTTAAAGCTGTTGCCCGTACCAATAAATAGTGGCGATGGATGATGGACATTTCTCCGAAATAAAAAATTTCGTATGTTTCAAACCAGGCTAAATATTATAGTCAAAGTGTAACCTCATTTTTAGGGTTCCGTAGCCAAATGGCAAAAAACGGAACCCTTATAGATTCGTCATGTCTGTCTGTCTGTCTGTCTGTCTGTCTGTCTGTCTGTCCGTCCGTCCGTCCGTATGTCACAGCCACTTTATTCCGAAACTATAATACCTTTACTGTTGAAACTTGGTAAGTAGATGTATTCTGTGAACCGCATTAAGATTTTTTGACAAAAATAGAAAAAAAGACAATAAATTGAGGGGGTCCCCATACATAGAACTGAAACAAAAAAATTTTTTTTTCATCAAACCCATACGTGTGGGGTGGGTATCTATGGATAGCTCTTCAAAAATGATATTTAGGTTTCTAATAAATTTTTTTCTAAACTGAACAGTTTGCGCGAGAAACGCTTCCAAAGTGGAAAAATTTGTCTCCCCCCCTCTAACTTCTAAAATAAGAGAATGATAAAACTAAAAAAAATATATGATGTGCATTACCATGAAAACTTCCAACGAAAATTGGTTTGAACAAGATCTAGTAAGTAGTTTTTTTTAATACGTCATAAATCGTAAACCGCAATTTACCTTTCACTATTATTAAAATATCGATCAAAGTCACAACGAACTACAAAAACTTTTATATTATGTTACTGGCTGCTACGGAACCCTTCATGGGCGATTCCGACTCGCACTTGGCCGCTTTTTTTAAATTCATAATAGCTTTTTTTAAACACTTTTTGACGTCAGACCAAAGTTAAAGAAGCTTTGCTCAAACCTAGATCGGCTCTCGTCTCAAACTAATGGACATTTCGAAACAACAACAAAAGAAAACTAAAAAAGAGGCGATGCCCCGCGATGCGATATCAGTTTGAACTGAACTGGTAGGTTCTGGTTATAAATAATAATGGACTAAATTATATAATTCAAAATAAAATATTATTTTGATAAGCTGCAGATTGTTAAAAGCTGACCTTTTTATTAAATGAAAAACTATTCAGGAGCCAATTTTCCAAAATTTTCTTAGTTCTCTAATTACGAATACATTCATTGACCTTGCGCTTAATTTGCGAGTAATTTCTAGATCATTATACTTAGCTACACCAGACGTTATATTATTGTATTAGCGTTATCAGTGGTCGCGACCTCATGTTGAATGCAGGGTTGAAAATGTTAGAAACAATACGTCACTGCTTCAGCGCCCTTCATTTTCTATAAATACAGCAATCCTACTTCCTAATATTATTATTTTTTATTTAATTCCAGTCATGAGGCCGGGTAAATTCAGTAATTTAATTTAGTTCATACATGTTCGATCAATTTTCACGCCTCTTTTTTACATTTTCATTAGGTCATAGGAACATTACGAAAAATCGTTTTCATGGCTTGTCTTTTCATACGAGTAACAACTATTTATCTAGTGGTTAAAATATGTTCACCCCTACCGACTATAAACAGCTATAGGTCAAAACCTCAATCTGTTATCAGGAGACGGTATAGAATGACGGTATTATTCACGATCCAGGCCCGTGCTAATTGTATCGAATGAAGTAAACACGCGAATCGGAAGGAGGTCGCGATAACAGGGTCTCATATCAATAATTTAAAGATATGTTGGATCCAACAGTCGACGTTGTTGCCGGAATAGTAACGCCAGATAGCATTCAATGCCGTAGCTTGACACAATTTCGATGTCACGAAGATCGATAGGAAGTAGAACTTCGAATAGATAGTGGTAACTTATTGCGTAACATTATAAGAAAAGTCTTCAGTATTTGTACACCGCTGTGTTCTCTGCAGTACCTACTGGGTTACTTTTTTTATATACCGATGCTTGTGTCGAAAAGGTACGAACCCGTACGACCAATCAAGCTCGCCAATCACGCCCGCCGGCTCTACCCCCGAGTAGTCATGTACCAACGTGTCTAGGGGCGGCTCGAGGGAGCCTCGAACCTAGGCCTAGCGCGTTGATATGGATAAATATCGCGAAGGAGACGCCTGAGAGTCCGTCTCGCGCCCCCGCCGGCGGGTAAGGGCATTGTTACCTGAAGGGTATTCGCTACCAGAAGCCAGAAGGGCGTTCTGTTAGGTGTTATCAATTTTTTTTGGCTGCTTTAACGGCATCAGTGATTTCGTCGACGTCAGGTTCGGAAAGTACTGGTTTCCGTGTGCGCGCTTCTTTATTGCGACAAACGATTCAAAAACACGCCGCTAGCTCTATATTTATTGCATTTTGCACGAATAACTATTTTGTTTTGTTCTTTCATTCTTTCTCATTTCATAACTACTCGAGAGCAAGGTGGATTTTGAATAATTGAATTATTTTTAAATATTGTCTATTACATAGTCTTTAAAGGACTAGGTATATAACTCTTAAAACGACACGAGCATGAAAATAAAAACAAAATACATAAACGTTTGCTGGAAAATAAATCATTGAATTGTATGAAGAAAAGCGTTATCTTCGTTCTTTGATCTTTTACAACACAGAAATATTTCTTGTGTAACATAAAACCTAAGATCGTTTTATCTTAATCTTACTGAACTTTACAAATATTAAAATCATTTAAAAAACAAAAACTAATTGGCTAAATAGAGTCTTACTATTATCTAACTAATATAACAGAAGTATTTAATCAATTACCAAATTATACCGACAATATAAGTAGTGGCCAAACAAAGACACTATTTTAAACAATGAGATGAGAATTAATTACTTAGCTCGATGTGGCTGTTCATTTGGCATAATACCCGGGGGTATTAATAATTTCCATACTAACCACTTTATTTACAAATACTTATACACTAAAATAAACTTTATTTAAGATATAATAGAGGTTGTAATGCATGCTTGTTGCACGTGCAACTCGCTCGCACGTGTTATCCTATTTCTGCACACCCCAAGAGCAAATAGTAGACAGGTCATGTCAAACTGTATAGGACTTCTTGATCCTCTAAAAGGTCAACTGTCGCCACTCTGTCCCTAAACAGATAAACAACTAAAATTGAAGTACGGACAAAATGGACATTTAAATTCACGAGGGTTGGGTAAATACGTCCATATAGTGGTAATGGGACCGGTTTTAGTTATTACGTTCTAACTTAAATTTAGGGTCCATCCATAGGAACCACCATTTCACAATTTTTATGCTAAAAGGATATTGTCAATTTAGTTTTAAATACGTCAAACATCGCGTCGCTTACGCGTCCATGTTTAGGATGAATGTGAAAACATCCGCCTTTTTAAGGGACGCATAATTTGATAGCTGCACTCAAAAAGGAGGTTTTCGTTTTTAATATTATATATTCGAAATATCGATATATTCATATCCCATCTTTTTCGGTTTCCATATGACCCAAAAAAATATATTTATGCAATTAAGAATAGGAGTAGGAAGAATATATCCCTACTATTTAATATTATAAATGCGAGAGTAACTCTTTCTGTCTGTCTGTCTGATGAAATTTGGTACGGAGATAGAATAGACCTTGGGGACGGACATAGGCTACTTCTTACCGCGGTAAAATACCTCATTCCCACGGAAATGACTGTAAGCGCGGGCGAAGCCGCGGGGCGGAAACTTGATGAAACTCGGTATTTATACTAATCTGACCTTGGGGTATGATAGAATAGACCTTGGAGATGGATATAAGCTACCTATTACCGGGGCAAAACTACTCATTTCCACGGGAAAATGGCACCGCGGGAGGTTTTAAATGAAACTTGGTACAGATATAGAATAGATCTTGGGAATGGATTAAGGCGGTAGCCCTCGGGAAAAGTCGAAAACCAACGCGGGCGTAGCTGCGGGCGGGCAGCTATATATAATATATAAGAGTGAAACTTGGAAGAATTACCACTCATGTTTACCGAGAAGATGTCCGATGCTTTTAAAAGGTATCTGAGAAGAATAATATTCATGTGAAAATACTGTTACTCGCTTTACATAAACATGTGTTTTTAGGATTTCGTTTTGAAAGTTTTCATTTGTATATAACGACAAAGATACAATATAAAGTGCTATAAATAATCCTTTATACTACAGGTACATGGTATTTATTTTCTTTTCACAGAATACTTTATTAGGTGTACACGGGCAAGACGGGCGTGGGATGTTCTACTATTGTGAGATGATATTGGTATTTTTCTTTAAGAAACACAAAGAGTTTTCTATGAAAAGGCCATAATACAAAAACTATTCGTGGAACCTTTATCTAATATGGATTCCATGAGATCTATGACAGATACATTTAGATGGGATCTACTTTGATTTTTCTACAAACAAACCTTTGTCCCGTTTACATAAATTCATACTATACAAATATTGATTTTTTAAATCATTGTTGTTTTTGTACGTTTTTCTTGAAACGTGTGATATAATATCGACCGAGCGTTGAATTTTTTCCTAAGTATAATTTATAATGGTCTGAATATACCTTCTTCTCCCTCTTATCTACGTGAGCGATTTAATTTCTCCCGTTCCCAGGACAAACCCTGTCGACCACATACACTTCTTTCTTTTCCTTCTCGTCGTACAGTTTTCTACATTTCCTCCTTTACCGTTCATGGGGTTAGATTGTGGAACTCTCTTTGCCATACTGTACGTGATAGTCCCACTATCGCTGTATTCAAGAGACGCGTTAAGGAGCACTATCTCTCAACTTAATTTGCTGTAGGTATGTATTAAAGTATATATCGCTATATGTATATTAGGAATAGGTCTTTTAGTTTTATCAAATAGTAATTAATTTCTTTTATTAAACCCCTGTATTTTTCTCTTCCTCTAGGTCTACTGGAAGACATTTCTTTAGAAATAAGTAGTACCTGTTGTGTCGTCGTTGTTTATGTTTCTAATTATGTAATTCTCTTGCGTACAATAAATGTTAAATAAATAAATATAGTATTTGTACTCCCATTTTGTATTTTATCACAAGCAAGCCGTTATGTTATCTTTCACACATTGCGTTTGTTATTCTTATGCGCAATATATGATAATTTAAGAAGACGAAATTGCTTGCTTTTCAAGTAGGTTTCGTTCGAGGTTAACCAAGGTAGGTAAGGTTAAAACCCTGGTGTCAGAATTATTGAGCCGCCCAAGAATATGAAATTATAACAAAGTATTTAGTCATTTACCTTGGGCGAAATTTCGTAGAAAATTATTTTCGCTTTGCGTTTGATGTGGTTAACACGAAATTTCTCTTCCAACATTTTTCTTTTAATCGTTCTGAGAACGGTTTTAGAGATTTTTCATAGAATTGTAATTTTGCCTAAAACTTTGCTTTGGATTTCACATAATACATTCTTAATACTCACGTTTACAAATATTTAAAAATATTATAGCGGCTGTCCACTCCCAGGCTCTTGTCTCGCGTCGGGTCGTGGCTCTCGCTCACACAAGTCGATTCTATAGATTTAGGTACTCTCTTTCTCAGCTTCGCTTGGGATGCCTCGACGACAGTGTCGACAGCCGGCAACTTCAAGAATTACACGCGGCTACACCAGCTTCATTTCAGGATAGGCTCGAGCCCCTCGGTGGGGGGACATAATAATATATGAGCTGTAAATGATGATGACGCAGTGATGATTTTAAATAATCAGTCAGTAACTCAGCTAGTTCCTCAGGACATTGATATACTGAAATATTCATAGGTGAACGATCGTTTTTCTATTCCTTTACTTATTAATAATATTTGCCTACTTCCTTAAAATTGTATAGGTAAACAAATAATGTGTTTTGGATTTTACCGAGATTTTCAACCTTCACCTTCAACCTTTAACAAAATGGTTTTCCCTAGATCGCTCTTCTTAGAAGCATAATTTATCTCAATCATCTGCAAAGTGTGCAATAGAATGGAACATGTACGAGTATATTTTATTCGGTACACCAAATTATTTTTAATTCACAATTTTTGCAGTAGATCCAAAAAAGAAATTTTTCTCTACTTTATTATTTCCTTAAAAAAAATAAATTATTAAGATACTTTTTACCATTGCAACAGCCTCCGTGGTCAAGTGGTCAAAAGCTCGCCTGACGTTACGGAGGTTCCGGGTTCGAATCCCGGCGGGGCACTCGTCGAACAAGTATCACTTTGTGAGACTTTCCCCAGTTTGATTAGGATTACGGGCTGAATGAATCACATAATTGTCCGAAAAGAAAAATGATTTCGTGCTTCGGAAGGCACATAAAGTTGGTCTCGGCTACTATCTACGGATGTAGTCTAGTCGTTATAGGAGCCATGTCGGAAGCCTTAGGCAACTCAATAATTCCGACGCCAGGATTTGTGAGGTAGGTTAACCTCTAAACCCACAAGATAAACAAACAACAACATTATTGTAAAAATGTTTTGCAGTGGCAAAAGCAGAATGTAAATGAATAGTACTGTTCAAATTACGCCATAGTGTAGAATACTGCACGGTGTGAATATTCGGTCTAACTGTTATTTATATTTGTTTCTTTTTTTTTATGTGCAACGTAATCGTAAAATAATAGTGAAGGCACTATTATTTATTCTGTGGTGAAGGCTCACTAAAGACAGCATACAGTTTAAACAGTGGTTTTGGAATTCAAACGACGATGTATGGTATAGTACTGCTACGTATTAATTCAACGTTAGGTATGATTCCTTTGACGTCCAGTCCGTTTCAATTCAACCATTTAACTAAAGTCATCAACAGATTTTAGTTCATCACATCACATCATAGGTACTATTAATAGGCACGCACGTATGCCGTTTGATTGTTTCATAACCTACATCACATAATTGAAACGGTACTTAAATAATAAAGATTCGTTATGTCCACTAATTTACGTATCGTCAACAAACTTTTTAAAACTATGTTCTCTCAATTATTTTATCATCATATATATCAAACATCATTTTGGTAACTACTAAAATATTTTCAACTAGTAGTTTTAAACATTTTTCACGGAATAAAAGCTAAATTTCATCTAAGTGATGAACTAATATTTTGTTTGTTAAACACCTAGCTAGACAGTTATACGAGTATGACCATAAATTGATATACTCGTAGGTTACTTTTTAACAAAATACAAACGCAACAAAATACCTCCTTACCTACAACGGGAAAAAAACAATGCCAGTGTGTAGCCGCAAAGCGGAAACCTATTTACTTTATAATACGAATAGACAATATACTAGCTAATACATGGAATAATGAAAGTAATGTCCGCGTTAGGTAGCATGCGACGTTGTACGAGTATAAAGAAAATTACCTAAAAGCAAGTGCGTACCACCCAAGTGCGGTATTTATGACACGGTATACCTCTCAACGCTTAGATCGAAAACAAAAAAAAATTAAATTAAAAATATACGCATGTTCAGATGTAAAACCTAACCTAACCTACCGGTGGTCGGAGTAGTGTCTTGTCGGAGTAGAGTCTTGTCGGAGTACGGTCCTTAAAGCGTAATTTGTTACATTTTTGATTAATAGTAAGATTAGCAATACGCAAGTCCGGCGAAGCTTGATACGTCGCGTCGACGCAGCGACACAAGTTTTTTTTTAAAATACCCTTATAATTTTTATAAATTTTTCGTGTCGATATAAAAAGGTATTGTACTTACAATAAATCTTTATTGTTCCAGACGAAGCCTACATGAAGCTAGCACTGGAAACTGTCGAAGAGCTGGACTGGTGTCTGGACCAGCTCGAAACCATACAGACTCACCGCTCCGTCTCTGACATGGCTTCGCTCAAGGTAAGATCTTCTCTAGTCACTGGTAATAGAATAGGGATTCCTTTGAATAAGTAAATTGAAGTAAACCTTCAATCAAACATTTCTCAAAATCCTTCCATTTAATAATCAAGGACGAATAACAAGACAATGTTGTTGAAAGTTTTTGACGTCAAAAGCAATGTCTTTAATTTTGCGAACGGAAAGTCGAGTTACCAACTCTGATTTCTAAAAATCTGGGTAACTTTTTCTATTCCTTATATTTTTTTGTAATACAATATAGAGGTAAATACATTTCAGTAGTGCCTCAAAACACGAATAGGACAAAGTTCCCTAAATTGACAGTAACAATATTTGACTCTGTCATTATTTTTTCCCTATGAGTATGAAGGTATAAAACATAATAAAAGAAGTTTTTGAAAAAAAAGGAAATTTTATTCTTAATAAAATACCCATTTGTCTTTTGACATATAATTCGATGAAAGTAGACCTGTTTATTACGCCAATTATGTTATTTTAGTATTCATGTTCGTCACTGTCTCTCGGTTTACAATTATAGCCTAAATATAGGTTCGTTTCTAAAAAAAAAGACGTTTATAAATTTTTTTTAATTTTTTGTCTCATTTATAATTTCTTCGCTTTTAGGTACTTTTACACTTGGAATCTTGGCAATATAATTCCTTTATACAGGTATTTGCGAAAGCGGTTAATTACTTCGTTCTCATGTGAAATGGAAAAGGCTTCATATCTGCTGTTTGAGAAGCAAAGCTAATGGCAAAATTCAATAACCAACAAACGTAACTCCCGGAATTCTTAGATAACATTTTAAATTACAAAGCATGTTAACATCATGGTATGTCGTATGTCAATACTGTATTGGAATGGAATGTCTTCATCAGGTTTTGAAACTTAAGGTTTATTTTCCTATCTAAACAAAATTCGTTTAAAAGAGAACGCCAGTGCGTAAAAACTAAATATACCATGAGTACGTTATTTTCTAAATATGAACATAATACTTTTTAGCGTAGATTAACCATAAGATTTTTTTCATATCTCTCTTCTGAATATTTCACAGCAATCAGCCTAACTGAATGGAAAAATGTTCGTGTATTGTAGATTATGGCTATTATGGTATTACCATGGCTTAATGAGATCTATTTGCAGTGCGATTGTCCACATGATCGTGCCGACATTGGTGGAAATTTTCTCAACATCCGACACGAACTGTGTTAGAATGTTAGCACCTATTCACTCTCCGTTTAACTTACAATATTGTCATATTAGAACTAATATGTTAGTAAACGCTTATACAAAGTTATTGAAGAAAAGAAAGAATATTAAACCAAACAAAATAAACATAGAAATAAGGACACGCTCTTTTTTCGGGGAAGGGGGGGGAAGTGCCAAAATAAACAAATACGCACAAGTTTTTTCAGATTCCTTTTGGTTTTTACCAGCTCCTCCTCCTGAAAGTTCTCCTGTATTTTTTGTCAATATCTTAGTAAAATTGCAACACATAATAAAACAAATTTTCTTCCTATTTTCCTATGTACGTAGTACACAAACAAGCACCAAGTACGTAGTACATAATCAAGTGAGTCAAAATATTAACGAAGATAGACACAAGCTTATCACATGCGAGCTTAACACAAAAATCATAAAACTTACAAAGTCATCAAAATAACATAAGAATACGCTTAACATGAAAGATATGTATGATTCTTCACGCGGAATCCAAATCAAATTTAAAATTTCACCAGATGCCTACCCTACTATGCTCTACTTAAAATGTTTATGTTTTTGAAAATTATATTCTACATATTCAATTGAGTTTTGCTTTTTCAAGTGTGACCTTGATAGAATCAACTTGTTTTTATTTTGAGACGGTACAAAGTCAAATGAGGCTGCCTCTATCTTCCAAGCTAGAGTGCTACTCAAAGAGAGTTCCTCGAGTTATTCTTTGCTTGCTTATCTCGTTAACATTTCTCCCTTTCATGTAGCAAAATGCTACCCTAATGTAATCTATTACATTTACTTCCAGTAAATGTTATTATGAAGTAGTTTTATCCGCAATGTCAATGTTTTAATTGAAGACTTCAAATAGGCTTTACCACAAGGTTTATGCCGATCCCTAATTGAGTTGGACACTTATTTCAGTAACAACAACTAACTAACTCTACCTGAGCCTGACCTGAAATCCCTGAATAAATAGGTGAACTAAGTAACGATGTAGCCGGCAAAGTACGTAACTACCAACTATGAATCGGCAACAAACAAGATTAAATTATGGGAAAGTATTATGATACGACACGACAACTTTATTACAAATATTACAGAGGGAAAGGTAGAAGGAAGGAAAAAGAGATGATGACCAAGAAAAACATAATTTAAGACGGGATAGATCAGGAGGTCCAACAGAAGACGGATAATAAAATAAACTGGCATAAACTCCACCGACAAAGCGCGGCTCTTAAAAAAAACGACATATATAGAATTGTATATTTTAAATTGTAGAAAAGCCAGCACATACGGCTGGATATGTTGACCTTGAGAGCACCCGTATTCCGTAGCAGTACGGTTAAATTTCGTAGTGCGATGCGAATATGCGAATGTCCAACCGCATGTACATTTAATAGAGTACATACGTACTTCTTTTTAAACACACCTAAGTCCGGTCAAGCTCAATCGACGGTTTTTCCACAAAAGCGCAGATCAATTTGAAAAAAAATCCTCTGCCTTTCTCTTTATTCATAGAACAAACTTAGTAAACCAAATTAATTTAAGTATGTAGATAGAGAAGAAAATATTTTTAAATTTACTATTAATATCTGTATTTTACATATCCTAGAAATATTTATACAGAATTCAAAGGTATTTCAATACCTGAAAGTATGTAAACCCGCTTCGGCAGCAGAAATTGGCTCGAAAAACTTTTAATGAGATGATGGACCAAGTATGTGTGTGTATACTCGTCCATATTTCCTAATAAACTTCAAGTTTTCAGATCGTTTCGTTTTCTGAAAATTCGCAATGCGCAAATAAAATTTTCAGTACCTACACGCTGTTTTGATATCGTTTCTAATATTTCAGCTAACATTCAGAGCACGAAACTAGACGACTTTCTGAAAGGGTCCGGCAACAGCATAAAAATATCGGCCTAGGGAAATACACGCAAAGGCGTGGATATGGCTTTTTAATTATTATCTTTTCACGGGATTTTCGTCTTTACTTTATGGATTTTTCTAAAACATTTCATGATCAATATACCTATATTTTTAAATGTTACTAGCTTTCCGCAGCGTATCCGCCCGCGTTAACAGGTTTTCCCGTAGGAATGAGGCATTTTCCCGCGGTAAAACGTAGCCTATGTTACTCAGGGTGAATGTTGCTTTCTAATGGTAAAATAATTTTTAAAATCGCTTCATTAGTTCTTGAGGTTATTTATTATTACATCATACACACACACACACAAAAATACAAAACTTTCCTCTTTATGATATTAGCATGATTTTTTTTATACCTATATATTTTTTGTTTATTTATGTAAATAATTTAAAAATAAAAGGCAATAAAATTTCATGACTTCTTCAGCAATTATACAACCGTTTCTATTAAATTTTAATAAATAAAGTACGAATGTAAAATTCCCTTATTAAATACTGTAAAATTCTTGCAAAAACGTTTTTACTCTGCTGCACACCAGCTCGCCGCTTTGTACTGATTGGCTATTATTTTTCCAAAAAGTCTGTTGGCCTCGCCAAGCGCTCTCTTTTACCAATATTTTAAATTCTAGTTAGCAATGTTTGTTCACGATGCTAGAATTTTGTAGAACAATTTAAAAGTTTTAAATTATATCATTTAGTGTAGGTACAGGTGTAAATTATACTTTTATATTTGATTTTACCATAAATATATTTCTATTCGTATTCTCTTTTACATAATTAAGGAAAAAAGCTCGAGTACGTGGATCCAGACGAATTAATTCTGTGGGTGGGTTTTAGTCAAAGCCAAGCAACCTCCTACAACGACAACAAAAGCTTGATTAAGAGTCACCGAACATCTTATTAAGAGAAAAAATGCGCCAAGGTCAACCTGAGTCGGAGCCCTGAGGTGCGTGAATAAAGCTCATTGAGGCCGAGGGCTTCAAAGGCTCTTGATGACGGGATGGCCCTTCCAGCATTCGCGCGCGTGACCCGCCCCCATTACCGCTGAAGGGCACCAACGTATTCACTGACGCAAATCCCACCTTGAAAAATGAATCACATATAAATTACAACCACCACATCCATATTTAATACAAAGTCTATTTCTAGACACCGAAAGTAACGCACGTTCCGCAAACCAATGGTTACCTTCAAACCACATGTGTTTCGGGGTATGTGACGTCGGTTTCCGACGTACACTCTCCCGACTGTTTGAGTTTCTAAAGAAAACATTACATTACATTGGACATTTTATTGCTTGAAAGGGCTTGATGTGGCTTAAAACTATTTTACTAACAAAAGTTGAAAAGAAATTGGTATCAACTTTTCTGTTTACCATCCTACGTATCAAATATCCAAAACATTTCGACGACCACGAGTCATTGATCATACATAATATCACGTGTCGTGTATTAATATACTAATAATGACTGCAGTACTTGTTGTAGATGACGTAATGTAAGTTACATAACGGAGGAGATATAATAACATTGTTTTTATGTAGATTAGTTGGATGCGTTAGGTAAAGGTCCATGGCCGCGGAGGGCCGGAAGTGTGCGCCGGCCGCGGCTCGGCAGTCACGTAGGCACCATCCGCCCGCCTAACGAGACACGCAAAGAAAAACTTGTTGCGGTACCCTCTTTTCAAAGTTTACGAATCACAAAAACAAAACTAATTAAGATTTCAAATGAGGAGCAAGAGCGAGTACACGTCTTCATAAGTGTACACGTCTTTATTAGCTTTCCATAATAGCTGACTTTGTGTTGTAGATTTCATTTGGCCTAATGTATAACGAAAAGAATCACTAGAATGTTTTCTTCCTTTTTTTCCCTTTGCTCTATTACTTAGAATAATGCCAATTCTCTATTCTAACCCCAACCAACGACCAATAAAAAGACCCTACATATTTCAAACCCTCTCGAATATCGGGTTCCTCACAGGTAGAATATCGGAGCACCCTGAAACTTTATTGATCCCATCTCTGAATACCAATAATTGGACTGACGTTTTAATCTCGTTTCATTTATATAGGCCTTTCCTCTTTCAAAATCTATTTATTTTGCGAATAAATGCCAGCGAATTCTACGTAGTATATGGATTCGTATATCTGACGAGTAATTTGAATCACAAAATGTAACAAAATATCTTAATTCAATATAAATATAAAGTGTAATCCAATCAAGAAATATTAATAGCAAAGATAATTACTATGAAAAGACAGCGTCTTGGCTCTTGGCTCAGGTGCTTTCAGACTGCTTCTAAACAAAGAACTTAAGTAATTGATATTCTCAAAGAAGAAAATGTACCGAAAAAAATATGTAGTTTTCGTCTAATATTCTGTAGATAATCTAAAGACATAAAGATGGTCGGAGAGCCTTCGCGTAAACTGTGTAATTGAATGTCTCCCAATTATATCCCTCCAGACGCGACTCTGAATAACGATTTACGGTACAAACTTAGTTAGTTAAAGGTTACCAGATTTCACTTACTCCTCTTCTCAGAATGTGATCATCTGTAAAGTTACTTGAAATCGTATTCGTTCAGTTGTTGCCATGCCAATGCTTACACTTAATAGGTAATATTTGATTGTTAAAACTGAATACGGTTGAATCGTTATATATATATAATTGTACTAGCTGTCCGCCCACGGCTACGACCGCGTTCGTTTTTTTTTTTTTTTTGGGGATGAAAAATAGATGTTGGCCGATTCTCAGACCTACTGAATACGCTCACAAAATTTCATGAGAATCGGTCTAGCCGTTTCGGAGGAGTATGGAATCGAACACTGTGACACGAGAATTGTTAAAACTGAATACGGTTGAATCGTTATATATATATAATTGTACTAGCTGTCCGCCCACGGCTACGACCGCGTTCGTTTTTTTTTTTTTTTTGGGGATGAAAAATAGATGTTGGCCGATTCTCAGACCTACTGAATACGCTCACAAAATTTCATGAGAATCGGTCTAGCCGTTTCGGAGGAGTATGGAATCGAACACTGTGACACGAGAATTTTATATATAAGATTAAGAATTTACCTTTGAGTGTAAACTTGTATCTCGTGACCGACAACTTTCTATGAAAATTTGAATTTAAATTTTGAGATTTGAAAGAATGTTCTTCGGGGAAAGTTGTTCACTTTTATGGGTAGGTTCCTCTTTTTTAAATATTGTGCTGTAATTTATTTACACTCCATATAATAGTACTAGCGTCGTCGTCGTATTAAGTACTTTAAATACCTACCATGTTATTGATATTAATACATATAAGTGATTATCCGTATTAATATTCTTCAATCTCTCATATTCTCGAATGCGACATGAAATCAATTCCTTATTCCTATTACATTTTAATAAAATTCCAGAAAATTGGTAAATAAATCCCATAAATGAATAAGCAGCCAAATAGAGTCCCCTTAATCCATCTTACTCCGTATTTTAATTCCTTCCCGGTCGATAACCAAATTAGCTGCCAATCTTAATTATTGGTTTGAACAGACCTTTGACTTGGCTTAGTGAGTTCAATAATGTCGGGATTTGCCTGATTTATTAATGCCTTTACCAATAGGTACCTAAGGTAGAACCCTCTTCTTCTTCTTCGAGTCAATGGTCATATTTGTTTTGAAGAAGAAGAAGGAGAAGAAGGTAGAACCCTGATATTCGCAAACACGTACAGTAGCCAGCACATGAGGTTGGGCATGTTGACCTTGAGAGCGCCCGTATTCCGTAGCGGTAGGGGTGAATTTCGTAGTGCGAATGTCCAACCGCATGTGCTGGCTTCTGTACCTATTTCTCATCCCAAGTTATCGTTATTTAAATCGAGTCAAGGACAATACAAATAAATATAAATATGTGGGGATCTCTCACACTGCAACCTAACCTCAAACTAGGTCAACGTGGTCATTTTACTCTGTAGACTACCCACTCCGAATTCGCAGAGCCTATGGGTGTCAGACAGCTGATATACATACATACATAAACAAACATGTACAATAAAGTACATATCGCGCTATAATTGAAAAATAGTTTGAAGCCGCTGTCATAAATTATGTATGCGGCTTCTATTCTAAACAGGTACAATATAAGTGTGTGGCATTGGTGTGGGCTCGGTGTAGTAATATTTTTCATTGCCAGCGCGAGGGGTTTGTATGACCCGGTTACAGAATGACGTCTGTAGCGACCTCTGCTGCGGGACTGTGGCGCGCCGCGGCTCCCGCCTGAAGGCTGACGTGAGCTTACCGACACAATAGGACGATCCACTATTATTATATTATGTCTACTAGCGACCCGCCCCGGCTACGCACGGGAAAATGGTTATTGTGGGTTATCCTTAAGTATATTATGCATGTATTATACATATAAACCTTCCTCTTGAATCACTCTATCTATTAAAAAAAACTGCATCAAAATCCGTTGCGTAGTTTTAAAGATTTAAGCATACATAGGGACATAGGGACAGAGAAAGCGACTTTGTTTTATACTATGTAGTGATGTATAAACACATGCCATTAAAACATTTGTGTGATTTATTATGATGCGTTATAAAACCCGATGACAGTGAAAAAGTTGTATAATGCCTCTCGGTTGCCTGCACAAAAATAATAATCCCTTTCTCGTTTTTTGTTTAGGTTCCACGTTTAATAATAAAGTAAATTATAAATTCATTTTGTGGTGCACCATTTGCTTACACGTTCGCGTATCGCGTCATAAAATAATGAAATGACTTATTAATATCATATTATTTAATTATTAATTTGTCTGTCATACTGGCTTTTGTTATTAAACAGCAAAAATAATCACAAGTCATTATGTAGGTACTTTACTTCTATATTTTAAACACAATAAACCCTATAGTTTAGTTTATCATTTTGCGTAACGATTTGACGCAGTTATTCTAATGATGCACTACGGATTTTGTAAAATATAAATAAATTATATTTGTCAGACCTTAATATATAAATCAATTGTATAAGTTCACTTCAGGCCCTGATATTCAGTTACTGAGACTTACTTTATTGAGGTAAAATTTCCATTTAAGTATCGAAAAATCAGCCGACCTACATATTTTATTAAAAAATAGTTATTATTAATTATTTACCATCAGGTGTTACGTAAATATAAAAAACTACAAAATGAAGGATATACTATAATACTAGCTGCCCGCGGCTACGCCCAAGTTATTTTTCGACTTTTCCGAAGTAATTTTTAACTATCCCACGGGAACTCTTTCCGCAATTAAAAGTATCCAAGATGTTGACCGGGGATACCACCATTACCGCAAAGTTTCATTCAAATCGGTAGGTATAACAATTTCGAAAATAAGCCGTAACAATGTGCTGAGCAGAGTTATTTAACTATCCCACGGGAACTTTTAAATTTTTCCGGTATCAACTATAGAAAAAAGCATTCAAATCGGTCCAACAGTTTCGGAAATTGGCCCGTACAAATAGACAAACAGAGAAACAAACTTTCAAAAATCTGTATTTTATTTTCTATACTCGTATCGCTTTTTACATCCCCCTGAATCGATTTTGATCTTGTTTTACAGATTTTCACTTCACTGATAGTAGCATCAGTAGGCAGGCACAAACAATTTATGGACATTTTCATCAGACAAACCTTTAAAGATTTATTGAATCTTAAAAAAACTAAAAAGTCAGTCAGTCTTGTCAAAGCAAGTTTTATTTTATTGAACTGTAAATCAGTTTTGTAACTGTAAATCATATCGCGTCGTTTTGTATCTATGTCTTTTGCTATGACGAATGTCTTAACTTCACGACGACGTTATAATTCTATCTGATAGGTAGTACCGAGAATTTAGTGGCTTTAAAGGGCTTGAATAGAATCAAAAGTCTAAATTAATATAATAAGTACCTAAGCAAAAGGGCTTATACTTTACTATATAGCTATGTTTGAAATTAGAGCATTCATTAGATTAGATATTACAAAATTATTTTATATCATTTACAAGTGAAGTAGGTTAAAGGAGCAGGGCATAAATTGCCTACTCGTAGATAAAAAGATAAAGCGTCGACCTAAAATTTAGTTCTACGTTCTTTTATATTAAGACCGTGATTATACCAGATATATATTTTACTAAAGCCTAAACGAGTTCATCCTCTCTGTAATAATAATTCTTACAACCAACAGTACGACCCGTAACCACAAAAAATACACAATCCCAAACCACAGCAAACGGAAAGAACTTATAAAAAATATCGTACCTATAAGTACACGATCCAGAATAACTATACTCCGAACTTATGATATCATGAATGAATGGTGAAATCACTAAAAGCGTGAAGTTATGATTTAGATGAATATAAAGTGAGAATCATATGCATTCATGTTTACGGTTTTCTTTCTCGATGATTCAGTAAATGTTAATTCGGAAAATAGTAATTTGAAGCTATCCATATATCTGGAAATCGTTATTAAACTTTAAAATACCTTACCTTAGATTAAATAATTATCAAGGACAATCAATCTCAGGGTTTCTACTTGTTTTAATTTATGAAAATCTAACAATATATATATATATTTTTTAATTGACCTATGCTTGAGTCGAAAAAGTACGACGGATCAAGCTTCACTGGACTTGCGGGGGAGCGGAAGACTCTACTCCAAAATCTAACAATAATAAAATTGAATCTTGGAACAATAGATACAACATTTTGCCATTTGTAATTTTCCTGTAGGAATTAGGAATGAGATATGATTTTATTAATGATAAATGATACCCGTGTAATTTAACCAAGGCATAGTGAATTTATGTGCTAAATTACCTCCTAATCAGTTCAACCGTTTATGCGAAATAGACTAGCTTTCCGCCCCGCGTCTCCGCCCGCGTTAACAGGTTTTCCCGTGGGAAAGAAGTATTTTCCCGCGGTAAAAAGTAGCCTATGTGTAGTCTATGTATAAGCTATATTATTGTAAAGCAGAGATTAGCGTGTACAAACAGACAGACAAACAAACAGTAATATTTTTCAAAACTTATATTTTTGTGTTCAGCTAAACTCCCTTTATCACCTACAAACAGTTTTTTGCAAAACAAATGAATGTAAAGACACGCCGTTTCTTCAGATTTATTATACCTAGTACCTGTAAATTTAAAATGATCTGTTACTGTGGTATAGTCGTTACTTACAAGTATTACCTATTATATTTAATTGAACTATAAAACAAGTCAATAGCACAACAAGTTCAGATCGCGCTCAATGTGGTCAGTGTGGATAATTGGCAACAGCTATCATTTTATGGTACTATGTAGGTGACAGGTTCTAATAAGGAAAACATTGACGACATTATTGTTGCTCAATACAATGAATCATTTATTGCAAACGTCACATCGATGACGTTACGTAGTGCGTGTAATCTGCAGTTAACACAAAGGTATTATGATTCTGCATAAAAATAAATTCATAGGCCTATAAGGCCATATTAATCTACAAGTTTTTTATGAAAGCTGCGTAAGTACCGTTTATAAAGTCGTGATAATCGTCACGTCGCGCGTCGCCTATCTAATAAAACATACTAGACTAATTATTACTGTTATTTACGGGTCTTAGCGCGATAATTTTAAATAGGTAGGTATGTATTACGTACGATACCTTATTTTGCCCGACGTTTCGGCGGGGTTGCACCTGCCGTGGTCGCGAGCTGACTGAAGTCGGCGATGTGGATACTGCTATAGTGAAGAGCGGGCGCATTCGTCTCGATCTACCCTCTCTTGATTTTGTGTATCACGCACAACACGGCACACAACACTCACACTATCCGCGGGTCGGTCCGACGATAAATCTTGAGGTCTTATTTTATTGATCACCGGGTTCCACGACGATGAAAGCTTAAAACCATCCTCGCGATTGAATGTTTTTCGCAAATAAGGTATCGTACGTAATACATACCTACCTATTTAAAATTATCGCGCTAAGACCCGTAAATAACAGTAATAATGTGTAGAAAGCGCGAAAGCCTCAAACAAATACTAGACTAATATTGAGTATGATGCAATTACTCTTATTTCTTGTAGAAATATAGTTGATAACATTTTGATGTACTTAGATTATAAATTGTATATCTTTTGTTTTTAATGCTTAATCGGATTAATGCTTTTGTATCCAAGAAAACAAGCGTTTTAATCTGAGTTCTTTGTAATTTAGTCCTCAATAGGATTTTTTTTAATAAGGAAAACTACAAAAAGAAAGCCATTTGGAAAGACCGTTTTCCAGTGCAAGTTTCGCTCACGATTCTTTCTCTGAAGGGCAGTTTAGCGCCATTAGCGATCTTCCGCCAGCTTTCCTCCTTTCTGAATCACAGCCAAACATTTAAGCCGCCTATTACACAAATTCCCACTTTCCTACACCAGAAAAGCGTTATGACGCAATGTTTTTCCTACTTTTTCAGTAGAAAAGTAGGGCAGATCCATCCGTCGTTTTCGGTAAATATTTTCAAATTTTCAAGCGAACGGCCATCCATCAAAATGCACTAGTTCGGTTTTGTAAAGCTTGTATAGCTTAATAAAACAATATTTCTAACAAAATACTTAATTGCGACAGTCGTGTCAAACAACTTATTCAGTCGTTGCTCCAAATTATTGTATATTGTACACTCGATGTCATTTACTCGTATCATCTAAGGGTTAAATTAAGTTGTTTAGGATTTTTGTGATGTTTACATCGTAGAGCTACTTACATTCTGACGAAAATGAACAATCTTGAAAGGTGGATGGTCGTTGACAAGATCGTGTCGCGCAATTTTTTATACTTACATATGTATTTTATACATGAAATAAGTATAGAGTGACTATAACAGTGACTCCAGAGTCACTGTTATATTACTTAGCATATGTACCTTTTCTATTGTTCATTGTTCTAATAAGTTTTATAAAATAATGATAATGGCTAAATTCTGCGCAATTATTGAATGTGGGTCAGGGCCGACCACATGTGTGTTGTCTATAGTAAACACCTGAACAGGTGACACACAAGTCGCTATATTATGTATCTTATCATCACTATCATAATCAAGTCTAAATATAAATTAATTAACCGTATTAAAGTAGTTTATCACTAGTTCTCAGTTGGCCTTCATATTATATAGAAAATAATTAGCGCAATATATACTACATATATATTTTTGTATAATATAGAGAAAGCTGTATTTGCTTGTGTTTACCCCAATCTTTCACATAATGTGTTATTATTAGGTATATTATACATTAAAGCCGAGGTAACTATACTTACATTTTTGAAACACGTAAATCTTAACAGAAATTATTGTTGATACGTCGAGAGATGGAATCCGGTTCATTGCCAGAACTTCTGGGAAAGAAAACAGGTTAACGAGAAAAATCCGTTAATATTTCAAGTGGTTGTAAACGGATCTAGGTGCCCACTTACCGATCGTCTTTCCAGCTGTTTTCAATAAACCTACATAAAAGAATACGAGATCAACAAATCAAAAGAGCTTTTTTGTGAAAAGCTTTTATATTAACACAAAGCATGACACACGAAATGCGACTATGTGCCATCGACTGTAATCAAAATTACGTGTAAGTCCAAGAAAACTGAGATATACGTATATAATGTTTGTCACCGTCAAAAAATACTAAGTATATTTTACCGATTTGTGGTTTTTAAGTGTCACGGTAAACAATACTCGACTTACCGTGACAAGTGCGTGATTAATCATACTGCACAAAGTGACGTAAAGTGCAAGTTCACTTATCAAGTGTTGCTTCAGTCAGATAAAATATAAAGGTATATGTTAATACTTATAAACGAACTAGCGACCCGCCCCGGCTCCGCACGGGAAAATGGTTATTGTGGGTTATCCTTAAGAATATTATGCATGTATTATACATATAAACCTTTCTCTTGAATCACTCTATCTATTAAAACAAACCGCATCAAAATCCGTTGCGTAGTTTTAAAGATTTAGGCATTCATAGGGACATAGAAAGCGACTTTGTTTTATACTATGTAGTGATGATAGTGATGGGTTGTTTTGTTTCTTTAGGATGGAATAGAATATAAGATGCAGGGATTTCCTTTGACTTTATTTTTAATAATACATCTAATAGGCAGCACGCCCCCGTTTGGGAAAATGAATATTCTTGAAGGTCAATATATCTTTTGCTAAATCGTGGGCTGGATCGACGCGACAAGTAGGTAGACGTTTTGTCACTTCGTTTCAAGAAAAATTCGTCAGCGAGAAAGTATTTCGTTGAATTTTATGAGTCATTTGAGTGGGGGGTGAAGGGGATTTGTCGTGAAGTGTGGTTCTGAAGCGGTTATATCGGATGACCGAACAGCCGCTACTCTACTTTCCGCGCTTTGTTTTGGAATCTTTCCAGGCCAGACATTCGGAACAAATTAAATAATTTGCATATTTTCATTTTCAAGGAAAAATAACTCGGTTTTCCTCGTCTGTTTACTTGAAACAAAATGGGAAATTGACACCTAATTACATGATAATTTGATAAACTCCCTGTACAGAATGATTATACATATTATATCTAATACAACTTATTAGTCGTTGATAAATAATTAATATTAGACGTTGTTAATCATTTCTTATAAGTAACGTCTGGCAGTAAGAAATAATCAGGCGCTTAAGTGTTTTACCTATTATTTCATTATTAAGTGTGATACGAATATGTATTTGGGCTTAGTAACATTTGTATCATTCATAGTTATACTTCTACAAATACTTGAAGCTTGACTAGATAGATGCTCTGTATCGGTCATCAACTCATCACATCAGCCATTACAAAACGTTTGTACATCCAAGCAAGACTAATGCTAGTTTGATAGTCTGTTTACATGTAATCTATCTGAAAAAATGTATTTCCGGCAAGCCGTACATCTTCGTTTTCAAAACATGTAGATTTCAAAAGACTGTTAGTATCGCACAGCAAAACTGCGCAGCAAAAACTAAAACGATTCTTGTAGCGCAAAATATTTCCATTCCGCTTTGTTCAGGCTACTTACCGATGAATAGGTTGTTTTTACTTCTTAATTCTAATTCCAGCTTCATATTTGGACCCGTAAATAAACGCCTTTAATATCAATTGGATACGGATACAAAGGCGACCGGTTGACGGCGCAAAAAGTCGCAGTGACAAACCGCTGTCTCACGCCCCGCGCCATTCTTTGAACAGAAATAGATATTTGCTTTCAATCTTAACGTAAATTCGAGATTCGAGTACACCTCCCGCGAGATAATCGCGCTGCTGTGTAACTGACAGCCGCCAGGATAAACTATCGGACAGGCGATAACGTCAGCCATTATCAAAGTATCGTGATCAGGGTGATCATTTCTATTTAAAAAATACTTACATTAAATAAAATACATACATAAAGACACACTTTTTTTCCCTAACGTGCTGAGCAGATTTTCTCAGTAAGATCACTCACAGAGAGCTCAGACGAAAACCACCCTCTGCAATGTGATTGGTTCAGATTAAGCATCTAAAAAAATATATGTGACAGGTTGCCAGCCTGTCGACTTAATTTTTTTAACGCTATCCATTATTAAATAATATTATCTACTAAAATCTTGTATGGAGACGACGCTTTTAAGGCCAGATTTAAACCCTTGCCCTTGCAAAAGGCCGATCATACATCTTTTAATAGCCCGTTTGATGTCATACTAAATCGTCAACTAACAAGATTAGTCTGCTAATCAGGTTGCAAGACCTCGGCGACTTACTTCCGAACCCTGTCGCCTCTCGTATGAGCCGTAAAAAAAGAAAATGTCTACGTCTATGCCTACCACCACGTCAGGGATAACCTTAAGGGATAGCCAGGCGATAACGAACTATGTCAAGAACATTTCTAAAATAACACCAACAACGTGACAAATCGATGGCCGTCTGAGTGACAGACACGATATCAATCTGAAATTAACGAAACATGTGTTTTTTCGTCAATATCCTATTTCGTTCTTATCATGTTGCTAAGAGAACTTTACGTCTGTTTCCATTTTCGAGCCATACTGATAACGCGAAAATTACAAATTATATCTAGCATTAAATATATAGAAGATGATTAGTTAAACACTCGGGGACGACGGTTTTTAATTGCAACCAGACTGAGGCGACTATTTCAGGACGTTTAATTGTTCTAACTCGCTGAAGTCAAAGCGAACCTGCTGAAACAAAACATGATTCAGGCATCATTTGACATTGTACAAAGACCTCGCATATGCATTCATATGTTAATTGGATAACGGAGGTCTTCCCTAACGTAAGAGGAAAGTGACTGAAGTAGAATACCCGTAAGTGAAGATACTTGGAAGGCGGTATTTGTGTGTGTAGCGTAGTCGTGACGTGACGCGGCCGGCACGCTTTGCCACCACGAGGTCGTATCGTTAGCGCTCACTACACAGTCGCAAGCCAACCTCGTTTCAGTATAGCGATAGCGCTCTCAGCCGACGCACGACCTAAACCGTCACAAATTAATACTATAAAACCTACCAGCGAACAATCGGACTTTACGGTTCAAACTTTTAAAAGTTTACTTTTTATTTTCATTTTTTTTTTTTTTGTGAAATGCGCGTGTGCGCCGAGAGACAGTGCGTTCGTTGTGCGCCAGCCCGTTGGCTAAAGCGTCGCGCAGCAAAGATGGCAAACTCAGTGGAACTATTGCATTTGCAGTTCAAACGGATGCTGAACAAGGAACTCAGCCATTTCTCCGAGTCGAGCAAGTCCGGCAACCAGATCTCCGAATACATCTGCACTACATTCTTGGGTAAGTTACAAACTTTTTGTAAGCATGAACTAGTTTTATTTTTTTCATCTGTTTATGGTTACTGCAAGGCGACCACGGCCTAGTTCAATTAATTTACTTAGGCTGTCATGTCATCCACTTTCGCTTCTATGGATTTATGGTAAGCCATTTAAATGCGTCCAGGATTTTTACTGAGTTTTAAACAAGTTTTAGTGTTAAAAAACGCGGACAATTTTTATGTTTTAATAAACCTAATTAAAATAATACGGTCATCATACCCGACGACAGCATGAAAAATCTATAAAATGTAAAAGTTGGTTTGTAGCTTTTTAACGGGTCGGTCGGGAAAACTTATTATTTATTTAGTTTTTATTACTGACAATACCTGCGTTTATTTTAAATCATATTATTAATAACTTTAAATCTGTTCCATTTTACAAATCTATTGAACCGTAGATAATTCTTTACTAAAATCACCGAGCTAGAAAGATTTCGTAAATACGATTTCTTGTCACGACTTTCCACTGCTTCTGAATTTTATTTAAGTGTCAATAACAACAACAACAATTGAATAAGCGTCTTGTAAATAATTTTGAGTTATATCGGTTATCTGGCGAAAGTAACGGTAAACAAGTTTGTTATTGCCAATTGATCTAGCTTTCTCTTCAAGGTAATTATAATGAGTCAGAGCATAGTAAAGGGTTGTCACTTTTGCGTCATTGTTAAAATATAAAGTTCGTAATGACGTATATGGGCGCCGGGAAAGCGCCGCCCGCCCTCCAATACGCCTCGCTTACGCACGAAAGGCGCTACACCTCCACCCTTGGCGTCCCGTTCAATAATTACAGACTTAAACCTCTAATAAAGAAATTCACTAGGGAGCCTTTTACCCTACAATTTTCATTTAACAGACGCTCTTAATGAAACACTCACCATATCGATATACCAAACGCAATTAGATGTTTACACAAGCCAACGAGTCTTTGTTGAAAAACCTTTATCTGCATTGGGTAAATATACACAATTTTGCTATCTACGAAGAATAATATAAAATAATCTGAGATGACTCTTTGCGCACGCGTGCGGTAACATCGATACAGCGAGAAGTCTAGAGGCCAGACTTTTTACACTCAATGAATATTCAAGTGGATTTTATAGGGACCGTAAAATATGCAGGACATGGTTATTTAAGCCACTCAACAAGTCAGTCATTGAACTAATTGGCAAGCCGAGCCGTCCGATAGGATCGTAATTAATTTGTTTGCGCTCATGGCCGCCCTGCACCGGAATGCTGTAACCAAATAGTTCAATTGCCAAAAGATGTTATCTAAAACAGATATGCAATTATCAAATCTCTGTTTCGTGCAATTCATAAATATCATATAATTTCTTGAGATGTAATACCAGGCTTAGAGCAAAACACCCTTTTAGCTTCGTGTAAATAGAGCGTCGTGTCTATATTTACATATTTTCTTTACTGTTTATTGGGGTTATGGGAAATGGTATTGAGACTAAAGCGTACAAGCGTACAAGTATAATCATCAAACGCACATTGCCCTCTCTACATTGGGGGTAGGTATGTCCTGAATACACACAAACAAAATTTAGTACTAATTCCTCACGAAAGCTTTACGCAAACTGAATAATTCAAATAAATACTGAATGTATTGACGTAGGTATTATAACTTTGTTTTATTTTAGTAAAGCGTTTACACTGCAAAAAATATAGCTCTATATTTTAGGCGATACAATATTTTTACTATGTATATGTACGAAATTGTTATCATAAGAAATCAGGCAAATAGCCTGAAATATTAGTTTGATCATCTGCCAAAGTAAACACTATACCTAGTATTGAAGCAAAACAGTATCGTACGTAATAAATCCAAAAGAATAACTTTTATATGAACAGACTGGGATCAGTGCTTGTAATTTGTTCGGTATTCGGAGCCTTTTTTCCATTCGAATAAGTCTTATTTTAATATAAAATAAACAGCGGCGTACTCAGTACTCAGGTAAAACATTAACTGATAAAAACTCTACATAAGCCTTCGTAATGTTTGTGTACCTAGGATTATTTCATCATGGCTCTTGCTCTCGTAATCTAGCGGGGTGTGGTGTAGATAAAGAGTCAATTATAGACTCGATTTCAAAGCGATCGGGCGCTTTCTTCTCAGGTTTTAAATTATACTAGTTATTGTGGTATTCGATGTTTACTAGCGACCAACCTGAACATCATACTGGTACGAAATAATAAAAAATCGATATTGTGGAAACAATAATATAAATAATCTGACCGTTCAATTTTATTTTTATAGAGAGGTGGATAACAAACAAATTAAGCTTTTGTACCTCTGTCTTGAACTTTATGATGATCGAACTTGCTAACATAATAATTCAATTTAATGCAGATTTCCTGTCTTTAAGCAATAAACTGTGACACAGTTTCCAGCCAGTGACATAAATATTATGACACCGGTTGATTTATTTACTAATCTCCATAATGAATGGCATAGATATAGTAACCCAGAATCGTATCAATCAAATGTAATAATAGCCACTTCACACGCTCACCTACTTTCTTCTATTTTGGATACGCAATATCATCATTTTCGAAAAGCGATAAAACGTATTAATAACTGATCAAACATTTGCGCAGCTTTCGTTTGAAAGAGTTAGATATTTATTTATTACGTCATTAAATAATTGGTTTGATTTAGAAATTTATTTTTGTGTTTCTTATTTGCAGACAAACAGCAGGATATCGATCTGCCGTCGTTGCAAGTGGATGACAGCGCAGATCGTAAGAAGAGTGATAAAGCGCGTCATGGCGGCCCGAGTAGTACCATGTCACAAGTTAGTATTCAGTGTGCACTAAAAAAGATACCAGTACTTATCTTTCTTTATTATTAACTAGCGACCCGCCCCGGCTCCGCACGGGAAAATGGTTACTGTGGGTTATTCTTGAGTATATTATGCATGTTTTATAGAGATAAACCTTCCTCTTGAATCACTCAATCTATTAAAAAAAACCGCATCAAAATCCGTTGCGTAGTTTTAAAGATTTAAGCGTACAAAAGGACATAGGGAGGGATATAGGAACAGAGAAAGCGACTTTGTTTTATACTATGTAGTGATAAAACTGTAGAGGTCGAAAATCTGTACATAAAAAAAATCTACATATCGAGCCAGGGGGATAGAACCTCCACAGATATTTCCAATTTTTTTGTTATCTTTTTATCTGATAAGAGACCCTCACACTAGCGTCTTTCGAGCGTCGACGTCGTGCGTTGCTATCATAGGCAGCAAAGCGGGTAAAACAAAAGACGGACGCGGATGAATGTGCGACGCACAAAAGACGCTGGTGTGGGGGGGGGTGTTATATGCTTGTCTGTTTGTACTGGTTGTTGTTGTTGCTGTTGGACCGATTTGAATGAAATTTGGCATGGTGGTACTTTATATCCCAGCTCAACATCATATTATATAGAATATATCTCATTTCTACGGGACTCAAAAAAGTCAAAAAAGCAACGCAGGTTTTAGCCGCAGGCGGATAGTTATTCCGAGATAAAGAAACAATAACTTTCCTACTTTATACAATTTATTGACTTCACTATCTTGTTCTCAGATATCCGGCGTGAAGCGAGCTCTGACGCATACAAACAGTTTTACTGGAGAACGCGTACCAAGATATGGAGTAGACACACCCCACGAGCAGGAGCTCGGTGTCTTCCTTGGCGAGATCGACCGCTGGGGCGTCGACATCTTCAAGATCGGCGACCTTTCGTGCGGGCGACCACTCACGGCCGTGGCCTATGCCGCCTTCACATCCAGGGAGCTGTTGGCTACACTGCAGATACCGGCGCGCACGTTCCTAGCCTTCATAGTGACGCTAGAAGAACACTACGTGCGCGACAACCCGTTCCACAACTCGTTGCACGCCGCTGACGTGGCGCAGTCGACGCACGTGCTGCTGAACACGCCGGCGCTGGACGCAGTGTTCACGCCGATCGAGACGTGCGCCGCGCTGTTCGCCGCGTGCGTGCACGACGTGGACCACCCCGGCCTCACCAACCAGTTCCTCGTCAACTCCGGCTCGGAACTCGCCATCATGTACAACGACGAGTCCGTACTAGAGAACCACCACCTCGCCGTAGCCTTCAAATTACTACAGAACGACGGCTGCGACATATTCGTCAATCTCCACAAGAAACAGAGGCAGACGCTGAGGAAAATGGTCATTGACATGGTGCTCTCGACTGACATGTCGAAACACATGAGTTTGCTCGCAGACCTCAAAACCATGGTGGAAACAAAGAAAGTTGCCGGTAGCGGCGTCTTGTTATTAGACAACTACACGGATAGAATACAAGTGTTGGAAAATCTCGTACATTGTGCTGATCTCAGTAATCCTACTAAACCACTGCCACTGTACAAGCGGTGGGTGGCTTTGCTAATGGAGGAATTCTTCCAACAAGGAGATCGAGAGAGAGAGCACGGTATGGACATTAGCCCGATGTGCGACAGGCACAACGCTACCATAGAGAAAACTCAAGTGGGTTTCATCGATTATATCGTGCACCCATTGTGGGAGACGTGGGCGGATTTAGTGCACCCAGACGCGCAAGATATCCTCGACACGCTAGAAGAGAACCGCGACTACTACCAGAGCATGATCCCGCCGTCGCCGCCGCCGGCGCCCGTGCCCACGCATTCAGCCTCCGATGATGATCGCCCCGAACAAATACGCTTCCAAGTGAGTATCTAACACTTTTCACTATGTACTGTTTCTAGTTTCAGCAAAGTATAGTTTGATATAGAATTCCGCGTGTTTCCGGTCTCGGAATTGGATATTTTTGTCATGACTGTGGGCGTCGTACGAGGGAATGGTTAAGCCTTCACCCCTGTAACCAAAAACGAGTATGATAGCCCCAAACGTCCAGACAATAGTTAAAATAAGCCGAAGTTCCTAACTAAAGAATATGGCTTAGCCTTTTTAGAGTGGACTAAAAGTGTTGTTGAAGTAATGCATGAGTTCTTATTGGTTTTGTTTGATACACAGGTAACATTAGAAGAAGGGGAAGGCTCAGAAGAATGCGAAGGCGAGGGCGATGGTGGGATGTGACGGAAACTACTGGGAATCTGCAAGAAACTCTCAGAGAAGATGCAAGTGTGGTGGAAGCTCTGGCAATAGCGCCGGGGCGAGAGCGGGGTGTGAGCGCGGGCCGGGCGGCGCGGCGGCGGGCCCGCGGGACGGCGCTAGTTCTCGCACCGCGCCCGCTCGGCCTCTGTTGGATAATAATATAATAACACTTGTTGACGCTTACGTCGAAATGGAACGATCACAGGGTGCGTCGTGACATTTCGATCATAATTATTTATATGTGATTATTATGCAATGTTGTTTAGAGTTACCTAACTACTAAATAATTATGTCCCTCCAATGACTGTGTAACATTCGATTGTCTAGTGTTTTTACTATTGTTTCGTTTTGTCTAACCAAAGAAAATGAAAAATCGGTTGTTAAGTTAACAGAGTCGTTCAGAATCCCTGTATGTAGTTAGTGTTCGGTTCTTAAAGTTAAATTCGTGTAAGTAGTTTTAGGTGTCGATACCGCTATACCGGTTCGACTAAGTAAGGACATTGAAAACGCTTATTAATTGGTATGAAAGGGTAATTTATATTGTCATATCATCCACTTTTCTCATATTTAATACGGGTTTGCGATAATGATGTTATTCACCAAAATATATTAACATATTAGGTATCCTAAATATAAAAACTATTTTAAGGTAATTTTTAAAAATTTCCTTTCAAAGTTGTTATTGTGTCTTTTTTCTGAATATATAATATTCGGCCAGCCTGTCTGCCTGTCGCTGAGACGCTGTCGTGTTTGGATTGGTCCTGTTTAACAGCTTTACATGTTTTGGTGAACCTGTACCTATACCACCTCATTTCTTATCGTGGGTCGCTGGCGATCCCATTACTTTTCTCTTAGAATAATTATTTTGTAAATTACTTAGTAGGTACCTACTCTAGTTCTCTTACCCAAAAACATTAGTCATGAATCATTTTAAGTTTTTGTGAACGCAACTAACTGCTTGAAGTGTTGATTAAAATAATGATTAGATACTAACAATGAGTGGTTTGCAACTAAGTTTTTTCTCTTGACAAACATTTTGAGAAGTAATTAGTTAGGTGCAAATTAAGCGGCACAAGGGCCGGGTTCTGCAATAGTACATTACGAAGTAACTGTGTCATAGACACTTGCGCACATCCATTATTGTTATATACTTTTTAAAACTTTCAATGTCGTTTTCATAACTATTAGGATTTAAAACTGGATATTTACCGATGGGGATATTTAGGTACTCATGGTACGTTGTCGTCCCGTGATCATGCATGGTGCATGCAACTGCATCGAAATATCTCTCACTGAAAACAAATACCACGGTAAATATCCCGTTGTAAATCTTAATACCCATTACTGTAATTTTAACGTGTTCTAAGTTAATTTATCATTGCACCCACTATTTCATATTATTTTCTTAAAGCTCTTCACAATCGCAACAAATATGGTAAAACATTTTTTAAAAGCCATCTGCCACGTTTGTTTACCGTCATGGTGCTCATTTCCGTGAAGAACTTATAAATTATAACATCCTATGTTTTTATCAGCACGTCAGAAAGCAGTATTCATAAAATGAAAATAAGTTGGGCGTAAAAGCTCATGTTTTGTGCTACAGATCTGATTACTCTAACTACATGACATATATCCTATTAGGGCGTGTTACAATGTTACGAGGAGGGTTAACACTAACAACCTGCATTACGTTTGCATTTCATTGTATTCATCGTTTAATATTACGATCTTATTACGAGCTGGTCTCTATATTTTCATGTACTCAAAAGATATTTCTGATTAAATGAATTAGTTCCTGAAATTTATATTTGTGTTTGCATATCTTGTCTGTATAGTATTATTATTGAAGTATTCTAAGTCATCCTGTCGCATTCATCAGTGTCAAGTCAAGAATGAAGGTCCAATGTACATTATTTTGGTAGGTAATGTAAGATTTGATTTGGCGACCAGGCTTGCAAGTTACAGATAGACCGCAAAAGAATAATTTGGAGATTACGTAAACTGCCGCCGTTATTTTGATCATATAAACTAATCGATCATGAATAAGATCGGAAACAATCTGTACATGAAAAACTCAATTTATAGGTATTTGATTTATAGCGGTCGTTGAAGCAGACCGAAAAAAAAAAATGTTAGTCTTTGTGTAACTTTGCAAGTAACTACATCCGCGTCGCCATTATTTCTTCAAAAGTCGGATTTAATAACATTGACACACAAATCAAAGCGCTTACTTCAAAATTGTGTGTTATATAGAAACGTTACGCTTAGAAATCATTTGTTTTGTATTTGTATTGTAACTAAATTTGTGTTATTTGTAATAATGTGCGTACTACAGTAGATCTGTGTACCTCTATTGTATTCTCGAACGTAACCAATCTTTCGTAGTTCATAATCGAACAAAATATCTATACGTGAAATCTGGCTGTCTAGCTTCTTGTAAACTTTACAGTAGCAACTGAAGTTTTTGAACATTTAAAATAAACTAAGACATTGACAGCCTTTACAAATATAATAATTTCTTGTTAATAAACGTATGACTATTGTATACCTAGATCTTTTATATTTGTAAAGGAAATACATATATAACTTATTTACAACTATACCTGTACCTACTTGAAATTCCTACTGTCTTGTCTACCCATACTTGAACCAAGCTGGGGGATTGTCATCAGGAAGCTACAAGTTACAAATAAATACGATGTCGATAGTGTAAACAATTGCTGTCAAATGAGGATCCTTATATTTGTACTAATATGTCTATTCTTTAATGTATCTAATAATCACACTGCCTATCTCTTGAAACCATGTCAAACTCTCCGAATGGATTATATCTTGTTCGATAAGAAGGTAATATGTACCCAAGTAATATTGTAACTAATAGAAGCAAATTTAATTTTAAATGTTCAATCACTTTGCCTATAACTGTACCGATTAAATAGATCCAATCTGTAAGCCAAATTGTGTACCTAGATTTAAAAATAAGCTTGTTGTTCAATCTCATTTCAATAAAATAGAAATACCTAATTAATACAGTACATTTTGAAATAATACGAAAACCAGTAAATATTACTAAATGGCATGCCATTAAATAGTCCTCGTCATTCAAAATCCTTTTGAAAAAAAGTTAAATATGTGTACAATGTACATACGTGTATGCGTTCACAAAGATTATTTAAGTAGCCAGGATTAGGTATCTATTTACGAACATACATATATTTTTAAATTACTATATTAATTGTAACTGTCCAATTTTGTTTCTGTTGTCAATAAATAATATTTGTATTGTATTTTATTGTACTAAATTATTTTATTTAATGTCTCTTAAATTCCTTTGTTCGCACAAGGACAGATTCTCATAACTGATTGACAAAAAAGATATGTTATAAAATTAGCGGTATTTGTAGCTTGGGACAAGGGCGACCATGGCATGCCATATCCATAGTAATGTATTTAGAATTTTAAAATTAATTATATCAAATTGTTTTGGCGAAAACAGTTTTAATGTTGTGTACATTATATTTCGCCAGTATAAAGATCCTTCGCTAAGATTGGATAACTTTAGTTAATATTCAACCGAGTTAAAAAGTGTGCAATGCTGGACATTTGCATTACTTATTATTATTTATGTTTAAAAATAAAAATAGCTTGTAATAGTTTAAATGAATATTTGAGTTGAATTAAAGAATATTAATGTATTTAGAATAAAAGATATGGGAGAAAAATTAACTTGTTTTGATTTATCTTTACCCTATAACACAGAAGAAAATAATAGCCTATACTGCAACTATATATTATGGCCTTGAAGGGTGTAATAGATATTTTTAATTAATAAACATTAATTATTATTTTCTTAAGCATACCTACAGATAAAACCTGTAAATTACTGAATTAAGTCTTGCATTTACTTTTAATTAAGCTTGCCATTCACATTAGTGTGCGCTAGCTAAAACAATAGATAAAAGAATTCTCGGAAGCTTTTAGTAAATGATATAGGTACATATTTTTCACATCACTATTTGGTAAAAGTGTGTAAGTGTACCTATCGAAAAAAAATTCTGACGTTTCCGATCTCTCAGCCATTATATCACGTGATGCTTCGTCGCCACGCCACGCCAGCGAATCGAATGAGATATAGCAGAGCAAATGTCCATTAAATGTCGGTTTTAGTCGTAAAATAAAAAAAAGAGTCGTCTAATAGTTTTACAGTAATTAAACAAAATTAGTGGCGCGGCCAGGAAGTATTCTTTGTCGCCACGCCACCCCGAAAAAATCTATAAAGGAATGAATTTGTATTATTTGAATATTTGTAATCAATTGTCGAACGATAGTCTGTTCTATATGTACAGAATCGTCTAGGAATTCTAATGTACCGTACCTATAATGACAAGCTATTTTTTCGGTAAAAACTCTATTACTACATACAAACTCTTCATTCAGACTAGCGAAGTGCGGCTTTTTCCCACCTAAGCACCTCTCTGATTCAGACAAACAAAATACTTTTTTACTTTGCTACGCGCTACGCTCAGTCGACAGTCCTACATTCTGCCTACGGCGTAGACGCCGCCCGTAGCGCCGCGTAGCAAAACATAAAGTAGTACAGTACAGAAAGTACAGACACAGATACAGCCATCCTACAGCATATATCTAATACACTACGAGACCTTAAATTCAAAACTTTCAACACAAAGTACTTGTACAAGTTAGTGCTTTTAAAGTCGTTGTTTTGAGTATACTGCGAGCAAGGAACTTGGGAGTTTCGTTATTATATAAAATAGAAACGAGCAAAATATCGTTAAAAAACGAAATGCGAAAGTAACTCTGTCTGTCTGTTATGCTTTAACTCCAAAACCACTGAACCGATTTTGATGAAATGAAATGAAATGAAATTTTATTGTGCTTGAATTTGGGTTACATACATTTGCAGTAGTGGGTGCATTAAACTTAGTTCCATCAAATTCTTTCAGGTGTACACAATTAATAACTAATTAATCAATAATAATTAATCATTACAACAATTAATTATACAATTATATGCACTAAACTAACAAATAATTGCAAATAAGACAACAACGCGACATACTCGCTTATTTTGACTAAACTGTTAAAATATACAATTATAATATAACAATTACTTAATTTATTCATAGTATCAACAAAATTATACAAACTAACAATAATACTTTTTAGGCAGATAAAAAAATTAACTTACAATACTTGTAATAACATTATTTACACTTATGTTCTAGGTATTCTTTGACGTTATAAAAGCAGTTGTCTAGTAACCATTTTGTGGTTAAATTACGGAACTCATATAAAGGCTTTTCCTTATAGATGTCTGGTACTTTATTGAAAATCTCTATACACATATTAAAAGAATTTTTGGATGATAACGCTAAGCGAACAGGAAGGAGGAGGAACTTTTTTGAGCTGGAACAGGTATTTAAATTTATATACAAATAGACAGACTTCTAATATGTACAAACAAGGAAGAGGTAAGATGTTATACTTTTTAAAATAAGGACGGCATGAATCAATTTGTCGGAGACTGAATATAGATCTAATGCATCGTTTTTGTAATATAAATAGTCTATTGATTTCAGTTGAATTTCCCCACATTACAATACCATAAATAACGAAAAATGGAATCTACATAACCATTATATGCTGTTAGTGCAGATTTTACAGATACCAATTGACTCACTTTCCTTAGAGCATATACAAAACTATTTACTTTATTGAACACAATATTTACATGCTTATTCCAGTTGCAATTTGAATCAAGATATTATTATAATCCCAAGAACTTTATTGTATTTACTTCTTCTATTTTGTCTTTATTGTGATATATGCTTATATTATGAGGGCTACCAGAGCAAGTATAAAACTGCATGTACTTGGTTTTAATTAAATTTATCTTTAAATTGTTTTCCTTTAACCAATCTATAGCTTGTGTCAATGCATTACTTATGTTCCTATTAAAACCCTCTATATCGGTATTTTTACCTTCTATTATAAGAGTAGTATCATCAGCAAATAGCAAGCAGTCACAAGACAGAGACTCAGGTAAATCATTTATGTACAATAGAAAAAGCAAGGGTCCAAGAATGCTACCCTGCGGAACCCCAAAATTATCATCATCACTACATAGTATAAAACAAAGTCGCTTTCTCTGTCCCTATGTCCCTCTCTATGTCCCTCCCTTTGTACGCTTAAATCTTTAAAACTATGCAACGGATTTTGATGCGGTTTTTTTTAATAGATAGAGGGATTCAAGAGGAAGGTTTATATGTATAATACATGCATAATATACTTAAGAATAATCCACAATAACCATTTTCCCGTGCGGAGCCGGGGCGGGTCGCTAGTTATGAATAAAAGAGGATTGATATTTTACTAATGTCCTCGATTTGGTGCAGTATCCTGACGCCTCGATACATTGGGTTCTGTTACTGAGATACGATGAAATCCAGTTAAGACATGGCCCTCGAATACCATATTTATATAATTTTACTAACAATCGCCTATGGTTTACGAAATCAAATGCCTTACTCATGTCTAGAAACAGAACAGCTATTGGTATTTTTTTATCCATGATTGTACGGACATAGAATAGAGCTAGGGGACGGACAAGGCTACTTTTTACCGCGGGAAAGTACCTCATTCCCACGGGAAAGGTTGTAAGCGCGGGCGGAGCCATGGGGCGGAAACTTTATGAAACTTGGTATCTATCTATAAGTACCAATCTGACCTTGGGGTATGATAGAGTGGACCTTGGAGATGGATATATCTATATAACCGCGGGAAAACTCGTCATTCCCATGGGAAAAATGGCAGAGCGGGTAGAAAGTTTTTATGAAACTTGGTACAGATAATAGAATAGCCATGGGGTGTATACAGGCTACCTTTTACAGCGGGAAAATACTTCAAGTCCGGTGAAGCTTGATTGGTCGTACCTTTTCGACACAAGCATAGGTCAATTAAAAAAAGGGGGGAAATACTTCGTTCACGCGGGAAAAATTTGTAGCTAGGGCGGAATTTTATTGTGAAATTTAGTACAGAAATAATAGATTAACGGGATTAAAGGCTACTTTATAACGTAAGAAAATATCTCATTCATTACCACGGGAAAAATGGTAGGACGGCCGGAAATTTTGATGATACATGGTATGTATTGTACAGATTCTGATATAGAATAGATCTTGGAGATGGATTAAGGTTTCGTTCGTTATGCCGCGGTAAAATACTTCATTCCCACGGGAAAGCTAGTTTATAAATAAATAACACTCCACGTTTTGCTGAATTTTATAAGTAGCTAGCACACTTGAAATCTGGTCACACTTTTGTACCAGTATAACAAAAAGGTTAAATAAAAAAACCAGCACAAGCGGTTGGACGGACATACGCACTACGAAATTCACCCCTACCGCTATGGAATACGGGCACTCTCAAGGTCAATGCGTCCAGCCGCATATGCTGGCTACTGTACAATCATGGTTTATAAATACACCTGTTCTTCCACAATACGCAGGTGTAGATATTGTGGAAAAGAAAGGCTCAAGAAACCTGTTGCCGCCGACGACTACGAGTGACTAAGTACAGCTAAGTACGATGATTGCAGATCTTCGACGTCGAGTAGAATGAAGGCGTTTTTTCGAAACGCGTACGGTCCCCAAATCAGAGTGACAGAATTTGCAATTGTGTCAGTTTAGTTCAGGGCTTCTTTACCTGTAGGCACTGGGCGGTCGGCTGAGATGATGATGATGATGATGACTGGGCGGTCACTCCCTTGGACGAATTACCATAGTGTGTAACTATGTTACTAAGTCCATGGTCACTCCATACAGAAAATGCATTTTGACAAGCTAGGTACAGAGAGATGGGAGCCGCTTTTGCTGCGGCTCGCATCTCTCTGAACTAGGTACCTACTTCTTTTTGAATAACAACTGAATATCAACTACAAGTCAATGGCGCTAGGCGCTATGTAAAACATCCCCGATCACCACCGGCAGAGTCCCGCGGCGCCTGCGGGGTGCGGGGCGCGGGGCGCTATATCAGGCGGGAAACTCATTTTGGCGCGGGGGCGTGAGTTGAGTGTCCTTTCTGTCGGGGTTAGTACTATTATTTTCTTCTGTGCTGTAGGCCTACTGTGTAGCGACAGGCTCGAGAAGCTGTCAAACGCGACATAGTGACATTAGTTAGAGCCATAGTAGTTCTGTCAATATGTCGCGTTTGACAGCTTCTCGAGCCTGTCGCTACTTACATAGTAGGCCTACCTACTTGTATTTTGTGTGTGTGATAATTTGCACATTTTTTTACTATCCAATACTTCGGTAGTACCTATTATAGTTATTTTCTCTTTGCTTTGGTAGGTAGGTACCTTTGTATTTGTGAAGTCGCAAAAGCCAAAAACATGCCAAAACCAAGAAAAAAACTTCTTTATTTAGTAGTGCCATCTGTTGAGCCGTTTTGTAAGTATTTTATTCCTGAAAAACTTCTCATTAGTTTGATAGATGGTGTTAGGATAGCCGCACTGCACTGATGTGTTGCCAGAAAATGCAGAAAATTATTGTTTAGATTAGTGGGGAAAAAATCCCTCATTCTAAAACACTGCACACGGAATATTGGGCAGGTTGGTACATAAATGATAATTATCGGGTCGTACATTATAGCCTCTCTTTTCTCTCTGAACGTAGTTTTTTTTTATTATATTCTCTTTGGTGCTTGCGAATGCGTTAATGCGTGCGTGCGTGTGTCAGTAAAGAATATTTTTTCTAATTTACGTATTAATTACCTACCGGCGATTCAAAGTTATTAAAAGCGTAAAGCGTGATTAAAGTTTAGGAATATCAGACAGATAGATCATCAAAATGGTGAAACTAACTACAGAACTGATTCAGAATTCTATGCAGTACATGAACCCTTGCAAAGACCGCGAACTGGATCTCAGAGGTAGGTATACAAATGTTTGTTTTTAGGAAATAGCATAATGTAGCGTTTCTGTTTTATTTACGTAGTTTCAGTCGTATTTTATCTGATTATTGAGGTTATTTTTGCTATCTTTTACTATGCGTGCCAAATAAGAATAGGATCGCGTTTGCAGCTAACGTCACGTGACAGATGTCAAAATACGACAGAAAAGTACGGTCTACAAAAAAATCGAATGCTATGAATATTTAATAATTAATTTGAATTAAATGATAGACATAACACAAGCACAACAAACAGCAAAATAGTAATATTATTACTGGTCGCACCGATAGACGCGTCTGTGCTGCCAGATTATGTGGATTTTTGTGATTTAGGTTACCTCGAAGAGTTGGCCCCACTGAAAATTCCTAATATGATTCTAATATGATTATTTTGATTATGTTAATTAATAATTTAGGTATGCAGGTATGCATAAAAATCACGAAAATTCACATAATCTAGCAACACGGACGCGTCTGTTGGTGTAGTAATAATATTACAATTTTGCTTATTGTTGCGTTATCTATAAGATTTAATTTATTGAAATTAATTATTATATATAAAAATTATTACATTTTCTTGCAGACTGTACAAAGGCATTTGGTGACATTTGTCTCGTGACGTTAGCTGCAAACGCGATCCTATTCTTATTTGGCACGCATAGTATTTCTGAATACTAATATAACCTATACATAACATATTTACAAACGCTCAAGGTAGGTACTGCCTGCATAAATCAGATATGTAGGTACCTAAACAAATAAATTAAAACAAAGCGATTACATTCCTTGTATTTTATTCAATTTCATAGTGTGGTGTGAAATTGCTAATGTGATTCTCACGTATTTAAAAGTTACTTATTTTTGTTCAAGTCCTGATGTTGATGATAAAGGAAGTGAAATACTTTTATATTTGCAGGGTACAAAATTCCTCAAATTGAGAACTTAGGAGCAACATTAGACCAATTTGACACCATTGATTTCTCAGACAATGATGTACGGAAACTTGACGGATTCCCTTTGCTGAAGAGACTCAAGTGTCTGCTACTCAATAATAACAGAATTGTGTAAGTAATCAACAGATAAAAGCTCAATCATAAAATATATTTTTCAAGTCAGTAATTTTATATTCTACAATTCTACATCATACTAACATTTTAAAGAGGAAAGATTTGTATTTTTGTGTGTGTGTATGTTTGTAATAAATAAACTCAAAAACTACTGAACCGCTTTCAAAAATTCTTTCACCATTAGAAAGCTACATCCACCAGGAGTAACATAAGCTATCTTTTACGCCGGGAAAATGCTGTTGATGCGGGGGAATTTTATTTATTGTAAAGTAATAGCTAGCTAGTCTGCTATTCAAACAGCAAAAATTTTTTTGGAGCATCAACTGTTACAAGAGTGCAACTTGACAATTTATGTGAAACAATAATAATAATAATAATAATAATATATATTGCTCATATTGTTTGCCTTAATATCGTGAAACTGTGGCACACCCACCATGCTTATTCTTGTGTCAGTGCCACTATTGAAACACAATGTTAGTGATAACCTATTATGTATTTTTCCCCTAAAACTTTTTTGCCCACATCTAATACATTTTTCTACATTACAGGAGGATCGGTGATGGTCTGGAACAATATTTACCTAACCTGGAGTCATTGATATTGACTAACAACAATATCACAGAACTTGGTGACTTAGATCCTCTTGCTTCTTTAAAAAAACTGAAGACTTTGTCACTTATGCACAACCCAGTTGCTAATAAACAGCATTACAGGTAAAAATTATGTAAAAATATAATACAATACATCTTACTTAACCCCTTTTTAAAATTTGCAACACCAAATAATGTTGAATGGCATGTTGAAAAAACTGCCAATTATATCTGCAAGAAAAAAGTAGATTGAATAAAGGGTATCAAATGTACTTAGATACCAAATAATCTTTTTGTTTTTATGTTTTCTAGAGCTTATCTAGCATATAAGCTGAAAGAGGTTAAATTACTTGACTTCCGAAAGATCAAACCAAAAGAACGAGAAGATGCTAAAGCACTTTTCACAAGCAAGAAGGGAAAGGAAATACTGAAAGAAATCTCGAGAAAAGCCAAAACATCTATTCCTAGTGGAAATATGCCTGATTCCAAAGTTACCAGTAAGTATCTTATAAAAATTGCAGTGCTTTATTCATTAAGAAAAAACATACAGTTCTTAAAATATAAATATTAAAATGATGTGCTTGTATAAATTTATATTATTTTCCAGACCTCACTCCTCAAGAAATCCACAAGATTCGAGAAGCTATCAAAAATGCATCTTCTCTACAAGAGGTCGAGAGGCTTACGAGAATGTTGCAGGCTGGTCAGATCCCTGGACAGAAGCCCTTACAACCAGCCAGTCAGGTCACCAATGGCCAACGTAAGATGATCATAATTATCACATATTTTTTATTGTGTCTAAAATAATACCAGGTCCATGTAGACTTCAGTTTAAGAGCAACAAGATTACTCCTTTACTAAGGCCTCTGCCTATGGGAAGGAGTTCTTGCCATAATCCCCACAATTGGCACATGGGTTGGGGATTGCAGTTGATATTGAAAGATAACACAGGTAAATGCAGTTGTCCATTCTCTAAGTAAATTCCTTTAGTCACCTTTTACGACACCTACAAGAAGAGTTTGGTTGAAACAATGAAACATTTCTAAGCAAAGAATCACAGGGCTGAAATAAAGATTACAGGAACGAATTAGAGTGCACAGAAAATTGCAGTCTAGCAATTTCGGTCCATTAAGGGTGTCTGTCTGTACTGACTATTTATTATATTATACAACTTTTTTATGTACCCTTTGTGATATTTTAATGAACTTTCAGATGGCCAACTGAAGAAGACGAGAATGTTTACCAGCTTCCTAATAAAATGTTGCTTCTATTTTACATTTCTAAACATAATTGATTTTTATGATTTCAGAAGAGGAGGAGGAGGAAATGGAGACAGATCAAAATGGCATGTGAAATGGACCAATAGCTTCAGTTTTCTCTTTTATTAACGTAATAGATGTAAGAAAGAACAGATAATACACTAAAATTAAGCTGGAAAGAACAGATAGGTACTACATTACTATGATACACACACTTGGTATTATGCTTGTAAGGTGGATACTACACCCATCCATTCTTAAAACTTCAGATATTGGTTTTAAAAAACAGATAGTACTGCCAAATTAATCAAGTGCTCTATTTTAAAAATAAACAAAGTATTCTACATGTCATTTGTTTCATTTATTCCCAATTGTTAAGTCAATAAATTAATAATTCATTATCTATAATTTCAAGTTCATTAATTACAAAAAAATCAAATTAAATAATTCTTTGGCTTTTATGAGCAACAACTCTTCATCACCAGCATCTAAAAAAAGGCAATAAATAATAGGCAGAATTACTATTCGGCCCATTAGCTCTTTTATTGTGGGTCTTTTATCAGGCAGGATTATCAGCATTGCATCTAGGAGCTCCTGGAGACCTCGGTCATACACGGTGGAGTCTATAGGATGTACATTGCCAGAAGTAATTGCTTTTACCAAACCAAGTAAGGACTGAAACAGAAAATAAACTGGATTCTTAATATTTTTAGCCACTATATCTCAAATTATTCTTCTTCATGTGGGTTGTATGCTTTTGTATGTAAGGTCATCGACCGACCTCATTAAGCCTTTTCGCAGTCAGGTCAGGATATCAGAATTAAAAAGCTCATGATAATTTAGAGATCCGAACGCACACGGCACGGCAGATTATTTGGTATTCTATGACGGCAGATTGGAAGAATGAATGTTAACGTCATTTAGTAATGCGCCATCTATTAACGAATAGCAGAAACTTTCTTTTTTTTGCACTAGCTTTGAACATTAGGTAAGTGTCCTGGAAAAAAAAATCGATTCTAATTAGTCCGTCAGCTAGATTATCGAAAAAAAATAACACGTATTTTTTTTTTTCAATTTGACTATGACGTCACTTTTTCCGTACAATTTGTATGGCGGCGTGTCGTCCGTCACTGGAAATTTCAAAGTGCTGTATCGTCGGCATTTTTCGTTTGCCAGACAAAAAAAAAACGTGTAAATTATTTTTTGTAATCTAACTGACGGACTAATTAGATTTTACTTTCTCATTTCGTAAAAACGTTTTACAAAACCGAGCGAGCCTCGTTGCCAGGTCACCAGAGCAGTTCGCTTGGTGTGTACCTGAATCCCACATTAGCCATGCTGCGCGCCGCCGAATTAAAAATAAAGCTAGCTAGGAGAAGTCTAATAAATTAAAAAAGACACTGGGTGGGCTAATGCCATTTTTTATACCATGACGAGTAGGTATAACTGATATAGAGACAGAGGATATGCTTACCTCAGCTTCAAATGCTCGGGTATGCGTGCACATTTCATACAACAAGCAACCGAGAGCCCAGACATCACTTTTTGTATCATACGGCTTTCCTTCACAAAGTTCTGGGGCTAAGTAGTAAGGAGTTCCAATCACTGTCGACGTTTTCTTTGCACTGAAAAAAGCAACCACCCCAAGTGGTTAAGAGAAGCGAGCTCTGTGTTTATTTCGCTGGTTTGGGCAAGTTAAATTTGAACACGTAAAGATGCCAGTACATTCAGTTGGACATTTGCACTATGAAATTCACCCCTTCCGCTTCGAAATACGGGCGCTCTCAAGGCGACTCAAGGTCAACATGTACAACCGCATGTTCCGGCTACTGTACATACATACACCTACTTAATAAGTACGAACCTACCTATGTGGAGTAAGTAATAAAAGCTACTCACCTAGCCAGCATCTTCGAAATACCAAAATCACCTATCTTGACAATGATACCGTATTTTCCACTCAAAAGAATATTTTCAGCTTTTAAATCTCTGTGAATTATATTTTTGCTGTGAATGTAGTTAACTCCTAGTAAGATTTGGCAAAAGTAGAAGAGAATTTCCTATAAAGAGTAATAAGAGGGTCATTAATATCAGAAGGTTTAAAACCTGTTAGGACCTAATTCTTTAGAACTAGGTACCTACATGTCATTTCATTATGTCCCTGTTTTACTTAAACCACTTTAAACTTAGAAGTAGGTAAGTACCTACCTAAGTCGTTGGTAGAAAATAAAGTAAATGAAGGATTTACGACATGAGTGTAGATAAACATATTATATTGATCACGGTTCGGCAACTCGTCCCAAAACAAACTCGTCCTATTGGGAAAACGAACTTTCTGGACTGGAACTACGAATGGGACGAGTTGCCGAACGACCCGAAAATAACTTGAGGCAATCCAATTTATAAAATGTTAAGTTCAAAGCTTAAACACGGTGAAGATTATTTAAATATTTTAATATTTTGGACCATTCTTGTATTATATCCGTTGAATAAGGTACAGGAGATGCGCGTGTTCAGTTCAGCAGAGCACTATCAGACAAAAAAGTTTGTGGTAAATACCTATTTGCTTAATTGACACGAACTCATTCATTCATATGAGGACGGAAAGGTACACACGAACCTGTTGGCTTATTGACTTCGGGTATTTCTGGCACATGTACTCTGATAGATTTCCATTTGTTGCATATTCCATACATATCAAGACGAACTCATCTGTACAGTACCAGTCATAAAATTTTATGATGTTTGGGTGATTCAATGAAGATAGTATGGTAACTTCATTTGTTATATCCTGAAATGAAATATTACATATCGAATACGTTCATTTATCATATTTCAATCTGCAGTGCACAGTGGGTTTATAGATGCCTACTGGTTGGCCTTTTCTGTTTTTCCATTTACATTTATGAACGTAAAAAAAAAAACATGTTGTGCTTCGATCTAGCCCCAAAAATACAAAACCAGCCAAAATATGACAAGGGTCTCACTCAACCAAAGTTTTACAACTACGTTCGTGCAGTTTGGTGTAGGTAGGCTACTCTTCACAAGCAAGGAGGACCGATGGCAGGTCGAAGGTCACGGGAAGTCGCTAGATATATACATTGGCACCTAAAGCCTACTAACAAAATGATAAAAAGCCAAGAATTCTCACCTGTTTATGATCATGAATTTTCACATTTAGTTCGATATTCTTCACAATCGTTAGTTGATTCGTCGTACTTTTTTGGCATAAGTAAACATCGCTAGAACAGCAATACATGTGACTTGTTATAAACGTGAGTCAAAGTACAGGAATATTACGTAGAAGATAACTTTAACCTTCCTCTAATCGTATATTTCGTTTGCACTCTTTGTTATATTAATAAAGCTGTTTAAAACAATAAATTATAATTTTGTAAAAATATTTTTAAAAGATGCAACACCTGTGGAGTTTCTTTCGGCGAGTTCTTCTCCACAGAAGACAGCCAAATTTCTGAACTCGCCACAAAAGAATATAAATAGGTATAAATTTAAAAATAAATACTTTGAACTCACCCGTATGTACCTTTTCCAACTGTTTTCAATATAGCCAAATCATGGTTTTTGAACTTAGCACTAACATCCATGTTCTTATAGATTTTTACTTTTTTTACCTCGCCACCATGTTCATAGTCAAAACACTTATTATTCAAATTCTCATTCAAATTTCACCTGTCGCCATTTCCATTAATTTTGTATTTGACTATGACGGTAGGCGTCATTTAAACTTTTATGTAAAAATATACTTTACCCTCATCATTCATGTGTCTCTCTGCTGAAAGTGTAAATTACGCTACACTACAAGACGACAGGGAGGCGTTGTTCAAATTTGTCATAAAATTAAAAATCGGCCTGCCATCTAATATCACGTAGTGGTACTATTTTTTTTATTTCCTGTTCTGAAAATATGGAAATATATTTCTCTACAGACTTAAAACGAAAACCGGAAAAACCCTTCTTATACCGGATTTTTTAGTGTATCCGAACGTTTATGTTTTGTCATAGTCTGACTAAGATGATTTGGTATCTGCTATCCTGTTGTCAAATTTTAAAAAGACCGCTTTTTTGGCTTATGAAAAATTTATATCAAATCATAAAACAGAGATAGCAAATCAAACCAATTTGTGTATTTTGTACGTGCGTGATTGTAATATTTTATCTTTGTCTTACTTAATATATCTTATCCGAACTCCGACAAAGAATCGATCGTTAAGCGTAGCACAGTGGGTGGTTGGTTTGGGAAAATTAGGATTCTTGATCAATTTTCTAGTTTATTTCAAGTTATTTTCTAGGTGTAGTATCTAGATTAACTTTTGGACAAGATGGGCCAAATAGCGGGGACTCTAACCACTCGCGATATTGGCCTTAATATGGATGATAATCCAACTTTCGATCCAAAGGTTGGGTTTAACTATGAGCGAAAACATAGAGGTAAATAAATTCTTAATTCTTTTCCTTTCCTCATCTGTACTTTTAATAAAGTATCTGCAAACCATATTCTTGAGTATTTTTTAGAATGTCACTTGTTAATTTGCAAAACTGCTCTTAAATTATTACATAATAGTATAGTGTTTTGTTTAGGTTAGTAAATATTCAAAACAAAATGCATGCAGCCTAATCTTGATTAGAATCAATAGAACCTTGTTGTACGAAACTATCGACCAAGTGTGTATTTAACATTACTGTTGGTAATAAAATTGTAAAAGTTTTACAGGAATTTGTCACTGAGTGTTTGATTTTAGAGATGTTAGCCAAGGAAGATGACCTAGTTTCTGCTAGGATCCCCGTGGATAAGCGAGACTACTGTGCCCATTACTTGCTGGACTATCAAGTGTGCAGATATAAGAACATGCCTTTGCTTTACAAGTGTGAACATGAGAAACATCACTATTTGAACTGTGAAAAAGATGAGTTAGTATTTCTCTTACTTTGAAGTTTAATTTCTGATAGTGTTAGTCATTTCTTTCAGAACTAAATCCTTATAAAGTGTAAATAGTTTTTTTCAAAAGGCATCATAGTAATTCTCTCTTTATATTTTTCAGTTATGTGCTGCGCATGAAAGAATTTGAACGTGAAAGACGCCTCAGAATTCGTGAAAAACGTCTTGTTGGTACAGCTGCATAAAAAATAGTATCAAATCATTAGAAATCACTTGTTTAATAATTTATGTTAATGTAAATAGATTTAAAAAAGCATTCAGATTCTTTTATTTTTATGTGTTGTTATTTACACAAACATGTAAACTTAACTCAATTAGCGATGTAGGAATATGAGCTGAGCAACAGTATTAAACTGAGTACCTAAAGGCGGTTGTACACAGGCACACGCACACCCAGCGGAGAAGACTGGGAGAGTCAACATAATTATTATAGATATGTGGAACGCAAGGGCGCACGACTCATCCATTCCACATGTACGTACATCCCGCCAATGCCATGAAAGATGCAAAAATACTAAGAATAGGCTTGTCGACATCTGTCAAGCCTATCCGTAGTACCCACTTTTGAATTTTGCATTGTGTATGTATGTATGTATGGATTTTTGACGAAATGAGGCCATTAAAATTGTACAAGTATTTTTTCACTATCTTCAATTTAAAAATATTTTTATTGTATAGTGCAGCAAAGATTATTTCATTAATTCTTATTGAACAGCCGATGTCGGATATAAATACATACACAGCCAGGTAAGCGCAGCAGCCAATAAGCTAATTTAAAAATCCAAAAACTATATTATGTAAGTTAACGGAAATGTATGAAATCCGTCATAGTAGGTATGTATACCTAATTGTAATTGTATACAATTCTTAGAGTCGCCTGGAAATGTGTGTAATAAATAATCTTTGAAACATGATTTCATACATTTCCTAACGAGCTCCGGAATTGTATACATTTCAAGAATTGTATACAATTCCTAGATTTCATACATTTCCTGTACCTAACTTATACACGGTTCACGGAATATCAGGCCACCGATCGTTGGTGATGGTCGAGCTCGTACACATATCATTGGGACGTACATTATTTATTTCTTTCCTAATTTTCCGGCGTGTGTGTGTAGTCTGGCTTGGCCCTACCCTAAAGCTAGTGCATGCAAAGAACAGCTAGTACTATGAAAAGAAATTTGGTCTTTTTTCCCTAGGTATTTATGATTGCGTGCGTGCATTACATACATACACAACACCCTGATTTTTCTAAATTTCAGGCGAGTTTATGTTATTTTATCACTTTGGATTTAAAAAAGTAACGTAGTACGTACTTATTATAACATTTTGGTTATCCCCTTATCCCCAAGGATTATCATTTTATCGATATGCATGCAATGCAATTAAATCAATGAATTAAATACATACACAACACTACTTGATCCATAGAGTAAAACCGTGAATGGCAACACAAATCACAAAATGTTGCCACAGTAAACCGATTTGCCCGTCTATCTTTTATCATTTTGTCAGACAACAATAAAGTTCATTTTTCCATAACAATGTTAGATTTATATATCAGTAATTGCTCGTCATTTGCAGAATCCCACATACGAATACATGTCTTATTGTTTGTTGTGCATAAAGTTCTCATGCAAAATTTCTTGTGACGTCTTCTACAATTTTTGTAAACACGCTTGTCGAATACACAATTTGTATAGAATAGTCGAATAAAAGCTATTTATTGCGGAAGTAATGGCTTCCTAAATTTTAATTGCAGATAGCATGGTGTCAACGTTAATTAATAAACAGAATAAGACTTAGATGTATTGTTTTTCGGCACAGTCTAGTGCAAAAGTTGAACATTCGTGCCATCCGGCTTCTATCCCTACATATTAGATGCCGCGTCCTGTGCATTTCCTACAAAGAAATTTCCATTAGGACAGAGATATTTGTGTCAGAAAATACAATTTCCATAACTAAATAATGTAGTCTGATGATAATACTAGCTATCTGGAAACTATTTCGCTATGTATCTCAAGCGATCTGCAACTGAAATGTGAACGGTGTTTGTGCACTTAAATGGAGTAGCGCAGCAAAGTGTCGGAGAGAAACTATCAAGATGAGTGATGCCGGCAGTACGCAGTCTCCGAAGGGCAGCATGAAGGACGAGATCGAAGATGAGGAAGTGTCAGACGAAGATATGGTGGACAGTGAAGATGAAGACGAGACCATAGCGCGGATCCAGCGGGCACACTACGCGCAAGTGGCCGCGATGAACGCCCGCCGCCGGGCTGCGCCGAGGTCTCGTCCTATGAGCGCTAAACGGAAAATGGAAGCTGTCAGAAACTTCCAAGATTTCACAAAAAAACTCAAAAAAGACACTGGTATAAGCATTCGCGGTTTAGTAGGCAACAACATCTTAGATCTCAATCAATTTTCAAGTGAAGAAAGTACCGATAGTGATGGTTTATCTGAAGAAGAATTTGAAGTGAATCCTAGTGCTGTGCAGGAACTGAATGAATTGAATGAGGTGAATGAGAGCTACATTGATCCAGAGACAGGTGATATTGTAGAAGCAAAGAAGAAGGAACAGAAGGAAACACCTCCAACACCTGCAACTGCAAGTTCTGAACCCGAGCCTTCTGTGAGTGAACAAACTGAAGAGCCAAAGACTCTGTCTATCAGTGATATAATAAATGATGGTGATTTAGACTTATCTAAGAATGTGGAAATAGCAGAAGTAGACCAAGGTGAATTGTGTACAGAAAAAACTGCTGAAGAACTACTAGATTTAAAGACGGAGGAAAATAGTCAGGACTATGACATCACTGAGAAATTGAAGGAAATGGGGGAGATCAGTGTTAAACCATTGAATGCTGAAGAAGAAGAAGGTGAGGTCAAAAAAGAAGAGGAAACAAACCCTGACAATGAGGATGATGTAAGCCTTTTCCTATATTTTTCTACATAATAATCATAAAATGTATAAATTTCACCCTGGTATCAGGGTAGGCTCGAGCCCTATAAACATATAAACTGGAAACATATAAATTTCATATATATGTTATTATGATATTAAAAAACTATGCAATGTTTACATAACTTGTACAGTAGACAACAAATAGATGCTGAACATTATTTGTTATAGCAACTAAATTGTCTAGTGATTGAATTCTTGATAAACTAGCTTCAGTTAAGTGTACATTAATACCTACCTTATTTTCCAATAAGCATCAGATTGATGAATGAATTAAAATTCCTATGCAACTTGACGCTATTGTTTATAATTGCAACCAGTCAGTTTATATAAATAATTTACAATAGTATTTTTAATACATTTTACAAAAGTATAAGAAAAACTAAAATGTGCAATATATTGTATTGTTTCATAACAATTTGTTTTTATATTGTAGAAAAAGCCTAACCCAAATGCTCTCAATGTGAGACGGAACATCAGGGAAGTTATGGATGAGAAGAATCTGGATGCTTCTACCCTTGCCGCTCAAAGACAAGAGTCAGAGAGATTAGCTCGAGTGCAAGAGCAACAGAGAATTATTAGAGAGGTAAGTTGTTTTTGCTGTATAATTTGATCTTAGGACAGCCTATTTGAACTACAGATTCTTAAATGTTAGCCATTGAATGATATAATTTGAACTAAACATGTTTTCCTCTACATATTGTCCTTGTAAGAATGAGATATTCCTTCCATCATCAGCTATTTTACAAGTCTTATTTAAAAGAAATAATGTATCTATCAGATCTTGTTAGTGCCACTTAATTTGTAGATAGTAACAAGAGTAGATGTTTGATTTTCTCCTGTTACAGCATCTACAAAATCAATTAGTAAGAGACTAATTCTGTCATATTTTAAATCAGCACTTGTGACTCATATCAAAGTATTTCTTTGTATTGTAAACAGTTACCTATATCAAGTTACTAGGAATCTGAGTTAGATAAAATTACTATTTCATCACATTTTTCTGACTACAATGTATTTGGTATTTACTTTTATAGATTGTTAGTCTGAAAATGGATATTATAATAAAATCTAATCATTTACTTTTACAGGTACAAAGACAAATTGCATTAAATCGTCAAAATAAAATTCATCAGAAGACTTTGTCTTTGCTGTCTGGAGGATCATCAATCTTAAAACAGTCATCTTCCAATAAGTTGAAGTATGTTTAATACCTAGTTCTTTTTGAATTATAAAATGGTAAACATATCTAAAAGTAGAGTGTATTTTCCTTGCAGCCTTCCAAACACAGTGTTGGTAAAGCTGCCATCAGGGGAAACCAAGAAAACTACTGTTAAACAAGGTCAACTGGAGGTAACAAAAATTCCAAAACCAACTACTTCTGGAACAATACAGAAAGCTGGAAAATCAGAACAAAAGACTGATAAAAAAGAGGTAAATTTAAACATACAAGGAATTTATAAGATTATTTACAAATTTTATTCTCTCGTTTTTCACATAATACTATTTACGATTCTTGCAAAAATAAAAAAAAACCTATTTATAAGGGTTCATAAAATATTCGTAATTAAATTATACTTAACATTTCTTTGTATTTATTAGGTACTACATCTACATTTATGTGCTGCATAGCCAGGCAGCTAGTACTTAGTGTGGCTTTTTCTGATTCAGGTTGTAGAAATAGTAGACAGTAGCAGTGGCGAAGAATCATCATCGTCGTCGTCTGATTCTGATGATTGCATCATGCTCTCAGATTCCGAGGTACCGCCTAGTCCAGAAGCAGAGGAAGATCCTAATAATTCTGGTAAGTTGTATGTCACTATCTTTTATTGCTTAACAGTACGAAAAAAGTATTATTTTGTTGATTCATATGGAATGAAGCACACCATAAAACTAGTGCAGCAGTAGTGGAATGATGGCGGCGCTATTTTGATCCTTTAAAATTAATATATTGGTGATCTGCAGTGTCGTGTGTATAATGGGATTCATCCACTATTCTAAAGACATTTAATTTCTTCATAAAAAATGTGGGTAGTACCTATATAAAGTCAAATTCTCTCACCAAGATGCTGGCTGTTGTTCTGTTATGCTAAATACACCAGTGTATTTTTATTAACGTATTTACCATTAAACATCTGGGACATCTTTATAATAAAACTGTAAGGGTCGAAAATCTGTAGATAGAAAAAAAAGCTAAAAACTTAGTCAGGGGATGTAAGAAGTGATGTAGAACATATCCAGACTTTTTTCAAACTTTTTTAAATGTCTGTTTGTAAGGGTTAATCTTCGAAACTTTTGGACCGATTTGAATGAAATTTTGCATGATGGTACCTTATATCCCCGGTCAACATCTTAGATAGTTTTTACCGCGGGAAAATATGTCATTCCTACGGGAAACTGCACGGAAATGTAATAAAATAACGCAGGCCTACAGCTAGTTCAATACTATGTCACGCGGGCGTACAGCTAGTATAAAACTATTCCTTTGCTAATTTGCTACTTTTATCGTTTTCAACAGGACTTCATGTCAACGACTCGTACAATATCCCCGATGAGCAGGGCCGCGTGTTGATCAACATTGGTCACCCTGAGAATGAAGAGGACATCTTCTTAGCACCTCAGATTGCAAGGATCATTAAACCTCATCAGGTAACACAGTTTGAAAGCATTTTTTCTATTATTTATTTTATTTAGGGTCTGTAGGTATAGGTCTGTAGGTAAAGGTAAAGGTTATTATCGAGGTAAGGACTTATTTATGTATCTACTTATGAACATTAACTTAGTAGTATCTCTGGAAATGCAGACTTATATAGCTTGGGTGACGCTCAATGTATCGATCGCAAAGAAAATAAATAATTAAATTAGAACCTTTGTTGATAGATTTGAGTTCAAAATTCAATAAGTTATGTATGATACCAAGGGCCGCACGCAATGACTGACGCAAGGCACGGAAGTACCTATATATTGTGTTTTCTTTTAAATAGATCTTATTACATATTATCATATCAAGTTTAACTCAATTCTGAAGCGATATTTGATGTGCCAACCTATTACAATACTCATGTATTTCAGATTGGTGGAGTTCGGTTCCTTTTCGACAACATTATAGAATCTGTTGAAAGGTTCTCAACATCTACTGGTTTTGGCTGCATACTAGCACATTCTATGGGCCTTGGGAAGACGCTGCAAATTGTGTGCTTCACTGACATATTTTTGAGGCACACCAGCTCTAAAACTGTGTTGTGTATTATGCCTATAAATACGCTGCAGAACTGGGTGAGTAATTTATTTTATTCTTCTTTTATTTTGTCTGCTTCATACGTCGATCAAGGATCTATGACTAAGTCACTGGGCGGTCACTCCATACAGAAAACGCATTTTGACAACCTACTTCTTTTTGAATAACAACTACAAGTCAATGGCGCTAGGCGCTATGTAAAACACCCCCGAACACCACCGGCGGAGTCCCGCGGTGTCTGCGGGGTGCGGGGCGTGGGGCGCTATATCGGGCGGGAAACTCATTTTGGCGCGGGGGGGTGAGTGTCCTTTCTGTACGGGTTAGTACTATTGTTTTCTTCTGTGACTATGTTCTCGAATCCTAAATTCACATTTACGTCAAGGCAACATGGAACAATGTCGCATGACACAGAATTGATAAGCTATTACAGTAAGATGCTCTAAAAAATATCTAGACACGATGATTCGTCGGCGTAAAATTGACTGCATGCCGCAAATATTTTTTATTTGTTATGAACCACAAAATTATGAATGCTACAATTATGTAACATAACTATTTATAATTTATTACTTTTTAAATCAAATTAATTAATGTTCCCTTGGATTTAAAATATTAACTATTATTACTATACTGCCTTCTCTTTTTGTCACTATATTCTTGTTTGTTTGAGGCTTTCGCACTTAGTACACAAAAAAGACCCGTAAATATACAAAATTATGTGCACTATATTCTTATTGGACTAATTACTTATTGTATTATATAAAAAACTAGCTTCCCGCCGCGGCTCCGCCCGCGTTAATAGTTTTTCCCGTGGCAATGAGGTATTTTCCCGCGGTAAAAGTTAGCCTATATTCTTCCGCAAGTTCTATTCTATCTTTGTGCCAACTCCGCCCGCTTTAACATTTTTTCCCATGGGAATGAGAAATTTTCCTGCGGTAAATCGTAACCTATGTTCTTTTCCAAGGTCTATTCTATCTTTGTGCCAAGTTTCACCAAAATTGGTTCAGTAGTTTCGGAGCCCATTCAATTATTAGGAATATTTTAGGATTTTTTTTTACACCTTGGGTTACATTATCGAAGTTTTAGCAAGGATCCCTTATTAAAAAATAAACAAATATAGCCTGTGTTACTCAGGGTGAATGTAGCTTTCTAATGGTGAAATAATTTTTGAAATCGGCAAAGTAGTTTTTGAGTTAATTCTTTACAAACATACACACACACACAAAAATACAAATCTTTCCTCTTTTTAATATTAGTATAGATAGATAGATTATAGGTTAGTTAGTTGAGTGTGTTGGTTATGATTGGTTGTTTGCAGGTAGCGGAGTTCAACATGTGGCTCCCATTGGACGCGGCCACGAGCCCGCTGTCGGCGCACGGCGAGGTGCGCTCGCGCAACTTCCCCATCTACGTGCTCAACGACAGCCACAAGACCTTGCAGATGCGCGCCAAAGTTGTCAAAGTAACGTCTTTTTGAGATCCATTCCTGATCCATGTGAAGAATGAGGCACCTATTTCACTGGCGACGAAGACAAAAGACAAAAGACGAAAGGGACGCAGTTATGCGCTAGAATGAGATACAGATATACCGCGCTCACTCTTGCGCATAACTGCGTCCCTTTCGTCTTTTGTCGCTGTCGCCAGTGAAATACCTGCCTAAGCCCTATGATCCATAATATGGCTCATTCTTCACATTTGCATTCTCCTTCCTAATTTGTTTGGTCTTATGAACGGAAGTATAGTCACATTTGCAGGCTTACTACTGTAACGAGGTGCTTTGCAACAGTATGTGACACTACTTAATGCGCGAGAAGCTCGAGAAGCTGTCATACGCGACATAATGACAGAACCACTATAGCTCTTAAGTCACCATGTCGCGTTTGAAACCTGCAGCTCATTGGTGCGACTCCCTACAAAAGTTAACAACACCAAATTAAGTAAAGACACTTTATGGATATTATCCTTTGATTAAAACGATTCTTACAATTCAAATGTCACAATAAATTCGTCAGAAGCGTGGCTAGAGTTGTTGCCCCTCATTACTGACGTACCATTGTATTCTCAATATTAAACTTATATGTCTTTGTTTGTTTATCTACGTAAGCATTCAAAGTTCGCGTGTAAAATCAGTAGAACTGGGCTAGCTTAAAATTACTAAATCCCTTTAATTCAAATTTGCATACAAACTATATAACTTTATACCCTAGTTAGTAACGGCATTGTATAACTTTGTGTATTCAGGAATGGAGCTCATCAGGTGGAGTGCTTATGATAGGATACGAGCTCTACCGTCTGCTCAGTATGAAAAAGGACAAGAAGCCTCGTAAGAAAAGAAAGGGCAAAGACGATCCTGACAAAGAGAAGGATGATAAGAAATCTGATAAGCCAGATGCTGTGAATGAAGATACTCAAGTAAGTAGCTTTGAGAGACCCCTCCTTTGCGTCGCACATACAACCATAGGCAACAAGGCGAGTGAAACAAAAGACAGACGCGGAAAGCATGACGTCGACGCTCGAAGGACGCTTGTACTGGTCCTTGCATATCTACTAATCTTGCAGAGTCGACACGCCAAGAAAAAGTGCTCGTTTCCCAACTTCACCTTTTTAGGGTTCCGTAGCCAAATGGCAAAAAACGGAAACCTTATAGATTCGTCATGTCTGTCTGTCCGTCCGTCCGTCCGTCCGTATGTCACAGCCACTTTTTTCCGAAACTATAAGAGCTATACTGTTGAAACTTGGTAAGTAGATGTATTTTGTGAACCGCATTAAGATTTTCACAGAAAATTAGAAAGAAAACAATAAATTTTGGGGGGCCCCATACTTAGAAATGAAATTAAAAAAAAAATTTTTCATCATACCCATACGTGTGGGTTATCTATGGATAGGTCTTCAAAAATGATATTTAGGTTCCTAATATCATTTTTTTCTAAACTGAATAGTTTGCGCGAAAGACACTTCCAAAGTGGTAAAATGTGTGTCCCCCCCCCTCTAACTTCTAAAATAAGGGAACGATAAAACTAAAAAAAATATATGATGTACATTACCATGCAAACTACCAACGAAAATTGGTTTGAACGGGATCTAGTAAGTAGTTCTTTTTAAATACGTCATAAATAGTAAACCGCAATTTCCCTTTCACTATTACTAAAACATCGATCAAAGTCACAACGAACTACAAGAACTTTTATATTATGTTACTTGCTGGTACGGAACCTTTCATGGGCGAGTCCGACTCGCACTTGGCCGCTTTTTTTAAGGCAGTGGAATTTTGTATTTCTTTGGTTCATTCTTAAGTCTGCCGGTTCGTTCCTGACTTAGATTTTGGCCAACCCATTTCTTTCAGTGGATGTTGTATGATATGACTAAAGTATACAACTTAGGGAATGGGCTACAGAATTTCCTCAATAACACACGACTGCAAAAATCCTTAAGTCAGCAGTTTACTGTTATAGGCTCATGTTAAAGATGAGCTGCAGTTAAAGGTTTAATACTAATATGAACTTAGCTTCCAGAATAAAATTAAAATAATTATTTTGTGTGGTTGAACAGGGATCCGACGTCACGCAGCAGTCTAAGATGTCTGAAGACAAGGAAGAAGGAGATGCGTCCAAAACTGATGCGGACGGTAAGGACGACAAGAAAGATGACAAGAAGGAAGACACCCCCACTGATGAAGAGAAGAAACTCTTAGATGGTGAGTATGATGGTCAGATAGGTCAGAGTGGAATCGTCCGAAATTATAAGACATACGAAGATCTGTTTTTTAATAACGACGACCCGCCCCGGCTCCGCACGGGAAAATGGTTATTGTGGGTTATCCTTCAGTATATTATGCATGTATTATACATATAAACCTTCCTCTTGAATCACTCTATCTATTAAAAAAAACCGCATCAAAATCCGTTGCGTAGTTTTAAAGATTTAAGCGTACAAAGGGACATAGGGACATAGGGACATAGGGACGGAGAAAGCGACTTTATTTTATACTATGTAGTGATGCTATCGATTTTAGTGAAAAGAAATACTGCATTCTTAGATAAAAATAAACACAAGTAGTCAGGGAATAAAACCGGACATTTTGAAAAATTAAACTTACATTATTTTTATTTTCGATTGTGTAGTTAAGTTAATCAGTGAATGTTAATATGAAACATGATATCATAATATTAAACATGGTATACGGAGATAATTTTTCTATAAATTTTATGTTATTTATTTAAACTAATTTACTTCTATCTATCTATACTAATATAAATAGGAAAGATGTGATTATTTGTTTATTTGTTTGCATTGAATAGGCTCCGGAAGTCGAACCTACTGAACCGATTTAAATGAAACTCGGTATTAAGATAGAATATGTTGAGGTTGCACGACACTAGTGGAAGGGTCACTAGGCAACCACTTGTTAGAAAATTTCCTGTCACTTATGTCTTAGAACAGAGTCGAGACAAGACCAAGTTCAAGAAAATCTTGTATATGATGGAGAATATAATACAGAGTCTAGACAAGAGCTTGTGGATGATGACGGTGACGCCGTTTTCACTGATGCTGAAGAAGAGCAACTGGAAGTAGTTGAGCCCCTGAGAGAAGCGGAGCCTCGATACAACCTAAGAGACAGGGCAAGCATCGCTCGTCCCAAGAAGTTCGAAGACTATGTGTTCTTCGTAGGCACAGAATGCTTTCCAGAGACCTACAAGGAAGCATTAAATAGACCTGACAGAGCGGAATGGCAGAAAGCCATGGCCAGCGAACTGCAGTCTTTAAATGATAACGAAGTATGGACGTTGTGCGATTTACCATCCAATAGAAAGGCACTTCCATGCAAGTGGGTGTTCCGTATTAAGCGTAACCCAGATGGAACCATTGACAAATACAAGGCCAGACTTGTAGTGAAAGGGTTCAAACAGCGCAAAGGTATTGATTATGAACAAACCTACAGTCCAGTCGCACGGATGACAACTATAAGAGCCTTGTTAAGTGTCGCCGCTAAAGAAAAATTGCACCTCACGCAATTTGACGTGTCAACTGCCTTCCTGAATGGTAAGCTCCAAGAGGAGATCTATATGATGCAACCAGACGGATTCACTGATGGCACTTCAAAGGTGTGTCGACTTAAGCGCAGTCTGTACGGCCTCAAGCAGGCTCCACGTTGCTGGAATACTTGTTTTGAAGAGATTCTGCTGCAGAAAGGTTTCGTACAGAATAATGCTGACTGCTGTCTCTTCACAAAGACCGTGGGAGACAAGAAGATCTTAATCACTCTGTACGTGGATGATGGACTTGTAGCCACTACAGACGAGACTTTAGCGAACCAGTTCCTCAAGGAACTAGGAGATACGCTCAAAATTACCAGCAAACCAGCGTCCTACTACCTAGGATTGGAGATTGCACGTTCTAAAAACGGTTCTATATACATCAATCAAGAAGCATACGCGCGGAAGATCCTTGAACGTTTTAGGATGTCAGAGTGCAATCCAGTGTCAACGCCAATCGATACGTCGACTTCTGAGACAGGGAAAGCTGAAGACAAAGAACCTGGTGAGACGAAGTTCCCGTATCGAGAAGCAGTAGGAGCTCTAGCGTACCTCATGACAGGAACGCGCCCCGACATAGCGTATGCCGTTGGGGTAGCATCCCGGAAGTTGGAGAATCCAACAGTAGCTGATTGGCTTAGAGTGAAGAGGATATTCAGGTATCTGAAAGGAACCATATCCTACGGCATCAAATACAGTTCAGACACCTGTAAAGCCGTACTTCAAGGCTATAGTGATGCAGATCATGGTGGTGATGAACAAACCGGACGCTCAACCACAGGTGTCCTATGCTTGTTTGCCGGAGGAGTCGTTTCTTGGCTGAGTCAACGTCAAGCGTCAGTTGCGATCTCAACGACCGAAGCGGAAATTGTGGCAGCAAGTGAAGGCGCACGTGAGCTAGTGTGGCTTCAGAGGGTTTTTGCCCAACTCACGCAGCTGGAAGATATTCCCACACTAAGCGTAGACAACGAAGCTGCTATACGCCTTGCCCACAATCCCGAATTCCACAAGCGGACTAAGCACATAAGGGTGCGACACTTCTTTGTTCGGGAAACTGTACAAGAAGGTCTACTGAACGTGCTGAAGACTAGCTCCGCAGATCAATTGGCTGACCTTTTGACCAAGGCAGTTCCAAGACCCAGACTCATGGAGATGAGAGGTCACTTGGGCCTGCAAGACCTCTCCAACTAGTGAGGGAAAGTGTTGAGGTTGCACGACACTAGTGGAAGGGTCACTAGGCAACCACTTGTTAGAAAATTTCCTGTCACTTATGTCTATATCCTTGTTCTGTGAAGTCTAAGATATCAGTTAAATATTATATTGTGTGTCTTCTGTATACCTAAACCAACTCAATCTACAATCCAATTCCTTGTACCCCCGCTCTCTAGATTCTTCCAATCACGCTCTGCTACTTCGTTACAACTACTTCGTTTACGTAAGTCGTAATTTTTAATAGAATAGACCTTAGGGTGTAACATAGGCCGCTGGAAAATTCATCATTCCCACGGGAAAAACTGTTAACGCGGGCGGAGCCGCGGGGCTTGTAATAGTTCTGTTTAAATACGGGTTCCATCAGTAAGTTCCAAGAGTAGTTCAGGTTTCTACCAACACCTTTGATTTAAGTATTTTTACTACAAAGGAAGCTTTTAGTTTTTCCAATAATCGTGAACATGTTTGTTAAAGACTATTCTTAATTTTATTTTTCAGAAATGTATGAAGCTCTCGTGAAACCAGGGCCTGATCTAGTCATTTGTGATGAAGGGCACAGGATCAAGAACTCTCACTCTAATATATCGTACGCTCTAAAACAAATGAGGACCAAACGTCGCGTCGTACTTACTGGTAAGTGTATTGGCTCCATCGAATGGCTCCCATTACCTACAAAATGTAGAGAAATATTATTGAATTAACTTTTGTTTGCTTTCCTTTTCCAGGCTATCCCCTTCAGAACAACTTGTTAGAATATTGGTGTATGGTTGATTTCGTGCGACCGAACTATCTTGGTAGCAAGACTGAGTTTTGCAACATGTTTGAACGACCAATTCAGAATGGTCAGTGTATCGACTCTACGCCTCAGGACATAAGGCTCATGCGATACAGGGCTCATGTGCTACATTCGCTATTGGTTGGTTTTGTACAAAGGTAAGCAAAACATCCTGTATATGATTACATCATTCATTTAAAAAATTCTGTATAATTAACAATAAAAATTTCAAAAGCACTAACATAAAATAACTCAGTTCATGAAACTGTCTGAATTAAATTATTTATTAAGCCGTTATTTTGTTGCAGGCGTTCACATGCAGTATTACAGTCCACATTACCCCAAAAAGAAGAATACGTTCTACTGGTACGCATGACGCCTCTACAACGAAAGCTATACGATCATTTTATGAACGAAGTCGTACGTTGCACTTCTGTACCAAATCCACTGAAAGCATTTGCGATTTGTTGCAAAGTAAGTATTGTCAATTGTTGTAATTCATTAAAAAAACTAGAAGTAGGTATATCTGACTTACCCACTTCTTTTCTAGATTTGGAACCATCCAGATGTTCTGTACAATTTCTTGAGAAAGCGCAGTGAGGCGAACGCGGCTATCGAAGAGGATTTAGACTTAGAAGAACTCAGAGGCGTCACCAAAGCAGGGCGCGCCAGGAACAACAAGACGCCGGGCAAGAGGGGGCCCAAACCACGGGGGGTAAGCAATAACCGAATTAATATAGATATACATACACACACACATCAGCAGCCGGGCAGCGCGGGACTGATCATTGTGGAGATCTTTGGGGGAGGCCTTTGTCCAGCAGTGGACGTCTACTGGCTGAAATGATGATGATACACACATATTAGTTTAAAAAAACCAGAAAAGATTAAACCTGTGTCACAGAAGAAAATAATAGTACTAACCCGTACAGAAAGGACACTCACCCCCCCGCGCCAAAATAAGTTTCCCGCCCGATATAGCGCCCCACGCCCCGCACCCCGCAGGCACCGCGGGACTCCGCCGGTGGTGTTCGGGGGTGTTTTACATAGCGCGTAGCGCCATTGACTTGTAGCGGATATTCAGTTGTTAGTAGATTGTCAAAATGCGTTTTCTGTATGGAGTGACCGCCCAGTGCCTGTGTCAAAATGCAAAACATAAATATATAATCTCACTGTGTTTTAAACTGGATTATTTAGCGATCTATCCAGTTAAATGTACATAATATCGCAGTGGCACTTTTATTCTTACTAATATTTAACCAGCACAAATACGTAACACCTGAAACTAATTACGCACGGCACACCGCCATAGAGTAAGCCTTTTTTACCTTTTTATTTCTATTGATGAAGAAAGCTTATATACACGCAACGCAATCTTATACTTAAAACGCAGGAAAAGCGCCAATATTAGTAAGATAGTCATAATATAGCCATTACTCATAGAAGAATTAAAATGTTGGATTCAATAAACTATTTGTAATAAAAAAATTTATAAAACAAAACATGTGTTTACAGGGCGCAGGCAAGAAACCAGCTGCTACCATACCACCGAACACTTCTATGGGCTCCGGGATGCCTCGACAGGACCCTACTTACGGCAACGCTCCGTTCCCGCCTAATGGTCCTTACGGGCCCAACCCCTACCAACGCCCAGACCAAAGCGGCGGGCCATACCCTTACAATTACCAACAACAACCCGGGTATTATCCCCCGAACCAAGGTTACAATCAGAACTACGATCAAAATTACTATCAACAACAGCAACAACCTTTCAACAGTAACTATCCGAATCAATATCCCCAGAATAACCCTGAATGGAACCAGGGATACAACCAGAATAACTGGGGTAATAACAGTTACTATGGTAATAATAGCGGGTATTATAATAATCCGCAATACCCTAACGGTCAGCCACCACAAGATTATAACCAGCCACAGCAATATCCACCTAACTACACTGCTCCAGCTGGCGATCAATCGTATCCTAGCAATGCTGTACAACCTTACGCCAACAATCAGGATGGATACGGAACTCAACAAAGACCTTACCCAAATAATTATCAACAAAATCCACCAGGATATCCAAACTATAACAATGCGGGACCTTCTGCTCCTCCTGGACCAGCGTATCCTAACAACCAGCAACCGCCGACATACCCAAATAACCAACCACCGCCAACTTATCCTAACAATCAACCTTCAGAATACAATAATCAAGCACAACCTTTTCCTCCTCCATATACTGGAAACTCACCGTACGGGCCCAATCAAACCGCCCCGTACAATCAGTACGAGAATCAACCTCAGAATTATCCAGGTTACTCAAATAATATCCCGCCTAATCAATCTACTGACAACAACTTGCCAAATATACCAAATCATGCTCCGATTAAAACTGAACAAGGTGTGCCACCTAATTACCCACCAGAGGATGTGAAACCCAATATTAGTGGTCCACAAGATGGCGGCGTACCTTATGGTAATCCAGGTTATAATTACAACCGGCCTAATACATCAGGTTATCCAGAACAGCCCCAAGGCAGTGCCAACGGTAATTATCCTTGCCAATACCCATTCCCGCAACATTTGGAAACGAAGCCACCACTCGACAGCGCAGGATCTGGGAGCCCTGTAACTTCCTGGCCTATTACAGAAACCCTGAAAACGGAAGTTAGTAAGCTCAAGGCCGAAGAGAAAACAGAAGTAAAGTCTGAATCGGATGGTGAAGTAAAAATTGAGGACTTAGACACTAAAAAGATCGTCAAGGATGAATCCAAAAAAGAACCGAAACCAGAAGCTCCTGCCATTACTAACGTAAAACCTGATGCAGATAAAAAAACAGTTCCTACTAAAAAGGCAGAGATTGCTAAAAGTGATGAGTCTGAGACGGAAGAAGAGATGCCAAAAAGGCGGCCTAGAGGAAGACCGGCCAGAAATGATAAATCTAAAGGCAAAAGTAAAGCCAAACCACGAGGAAGAAAGGATAGAAAAACATCCAAGGAAAAAAATAAAGATGACAAAGACAACTCCGAATCCGAAGAGAGTGAGAAAGAAGAAAAACTATCTAGAGGAGAAGAATTAGCTTTATCGAAAAAAGCAGAGGAAATGACTTACGATTGGGCGGCCGAGTTGTTGAAAGATTATATTCCAGGTATTATAGAAAATTCCGCAAAAATGGAATTGTTCTTCTACATATTAAACGAAAGCATCAAACTTGGCGATAGGCTACTGCTTTTCAGTCAGAGTTTGTTTACTTTGAATCTCATTGAAGACTTTTTAGTAAGGAACTACATTCCGGGCAAGAACTGTGTTTGGGAAAGGAACGTAAACTATTATCGTAAGTATTGCTACAGTGCATTGACTTCAATCAAATCTGTATAGTAACGATGGTAGTTGCTACATTCCGGTTTATTTCCAGGTCTTGATGGTTCGACTCACGCATTGGAACGTGAAAAACTGATAAACGAATTCAATGCGAACCCAAATATTTACCTGTTTTTGGTTTCAACACGCGCTGGCTCGCTCGGTATCAATCTAGTTGGCGCTAATAGGGTGATAGTGTTTGATGCAAGTTGGAACCCTTGCCATGACACGCAAGCCGTCTGCAGAGTTTATAGGTAAGTTTTGTAAAAATACTCAAAATACAGCATCAACAATTTTATAAGTCTCTCATATCAAGCCACGCCAACTGGATCCATTCTTCGCCTCGCCATGCGATCTCAGCATAATTTCATTTTATTATTAGTTACACTTTTTGTGGGATAATCTTTGCATGGCTTGCAAGGCAACCGAGGAAATTCTCCGTTGGATAGAGACGCAAATATTTTTTAAATTTTTGTTATTTTTAGGTATGGGCAGAAGAAACCATGCTTTGTTTACCGTTTCGTGATGGATTGGTGTTTGGAAAAGAAGATATACGATCGTCAGATCAATAAGCAAGGAATGGCGGATCGCGTCGTAGACGAGTGCAATCCTGATGCCGTACTTTCCATGAAGGAAATCACCAATCTATGCTTCGATAATGATGAAAAGGTTGGTTCGACAAATTCTAAATATTTATGTATGTGACGTTTGCTCATAGAAAAATTCAATATCTAATCTACGTTTTTTAAGACAGGATTATTTTAAGTATAGTATTTTTTTTACTTAAACATTTGTAAATTTCTTTTAGGAATCAGAACCTAAAGATCTAACCGAGCACAAGGATAAATACATTGATGTCTTGATGCAAGGCATTTTGACTCATTACGGGAAGAAATTGAGTAAGGAACCATTCCAACATGAATCGTTATTGGTGGATAGGAAGGAGAAGAAATTATCTAGTGCTGAAAAGAGACTTGCACAGAGAGGGTAAGAAAATAAAATACAATTTACTGTTGTTATGTGAGAGACTAATGTACTTTTTGTTCATATCCAAGACGAATCTCCTCAAGATTCGTAATACAGACTTGTTTATCAATGTATGCTTAATAATTCCATTGCAATAGGCTATTTGACAATGCGAAAAATAAAGTGTTAATTACTGTAATCAGTATGTAATGTAAGTTTAAAAATGGATATTTACTATGGGAAGTTGAAAATAATAATTAATTTATGTAAAAATCCGTAAATAAAAATGTATTTTTTTTGGCGTTTGTCACGTGACTCAAAACGCTCCTGTTTGGTCGGGTATAGGACATACATATGTAAACATCGTTTTCTACTTAAGCAACTTGTAGTAGTAGTACTGGCTAGTGACGTCACCGATGCCATTGCGACGCCATATTGTCAAAGTAGCGTTTTGGCGCGCTACTTAAATATTGAATTTTTATTTTGATATTTATCAGGAAATATGTACCAGAATTAAAAAATACAACTATTACTGGGATCCACAAACTCTACTGAATAATAAAAAAATATTTTAAAAACCAGTCAAATAGCCTATTTTCTTTCGGAGATGCAACGCAAGCTTTAATTATTCCATTCGGAATATGTCTTTAAGCAGGAGAGTAAAATTTAAAATTTCAGTGTTTATACACCATGCGTGGTGTCAATAAGGAATGTTAATTTAATGTATCCTGCAGCAGCGTTCTTATTATATTCCGAATTAAGTTGAGGCTTGACTGTGCAGGTACGAGTTGGAGAAGAAGGCCGCGTTACAGCCGAAGCCGACGACGGCTTACCGCACGGTGCGCGCAGCCGACGGTAGCCTGGTGCAGCGGCCTGTAGCGTCAGTGCGGCCAATGCAGCACGGCGCGCGCTGGATCCCCGCCGACGTGTGGCGCCGACAGGGCATGACCGCGCAGGAGATGACGCTGCCACTCGGTAAGGCTGCTTTTCCACCAGAGCTGTGCGAGGTAGCTAAGCGATGTGCGAGGAAAAAATCTACCAATAGAATCACTAGGCTAGGAAAATAAAGTGATTCTATTGGTGGATTTTTTCCTCGCACACCGCTTAGCCAAGTGTTGCTACACACCTGCCGAACGTACGGCGCGGAACGTTCTCAGTGTTTTTGCAGTGCCCTAGAATAGTTACAAGATTCAAGGCGAAAAAAGTCAGGACCTCAGACGTTCGGTAGATGTGTCCTTACCCTAAGAGACAGCCTACTGCAGATGAAGTCAGCCTGGTCCGTTGACTTTGTGATACAACCATAACATAATCAGTTAAAATAAACGTACTGCGGCCGAGACGGTGGGATAGTATGACGGTTACCGGCATGAGGGTACAATTTTATTATAAAGTAATGAACCACTTGTTGTGTTCGTTTTGTGTACCATACTGTACAAACAAACACTAGAATAAACACTAATTATAACACCTTTTTTGACCTACAGATGTGGTGATTCCGACAAACTCTGCAGAGAAAACAAACATCGTTCTGAAGGCAGGACAAAGGGTCATGGTTCTTAAGTCACCGAAAGGAATCTACATGCAGCTAGAGTCTGGGAAGATCATCGCCATCAAGACATCGTTCAAAGGTCTCGCAGGAAAAGGTGATAGCAAAGACACACCAGTTGGAAAGAAAGGTAAGTAAACTAAAATCAGATTAACTGCTTCTTTATAGTAATGATAATAATATAGAGCGAATCCGACAACGGCTTTATTTATGTAACGAATTTGTTTTTCTTAGTTATAGGCAGCCGTCCAGCAGCCCTACCTGGATCTTTGAAGAACAACTCTGCTATCACAATCACCTCAAAGTCGGGACCTCGACCAGGGTTTCATAGAATAATGAACCGTCCTAACATGCCAAACAAACTCGGGAGACCTATGCTTCCAGGACAAAAAATCTCTGAACTGAGAAATAGAATGGGTGAAATGAGGTCATACAATAGCATGAGACCGAAATTACAAGGACAACCAGGCAAAATAATAAGGCCCAACCTGGCTGGATCTGTTAGTATTACAAAAATATCCAGAGACTTCAAGAAAGCCGACAGTGATAGTAAGAAGGCGGAGTTAGATTCTGAACCCGAAACTCAAGTATTGGACAGTGATGATGAGGATGGATTCAAGGATAATAACTCTTCTGGGAAAAAATCTGAAGAAAATAAACCTGAGGAACCCAAGTCTTCCACTAGTACTGATAATTCGATGGATGTAGAAGAGAAAAAGCAAAACAACAATCCTATAGTACTGACTACCGACGAACAATTGCCATCTGACGAGGCTTTAGATATTAAGATTACTGAAGATAAATCACCAATAACAAAAATTAAACCGAAAAATACTTTGAAACAAGATCGAAAAGAAGTACCTAATAGCCAACAAAAAGAAACAGTAGAAGAGATGCCTAAATTTCAAACAGATGAAGTAAAAGTGCAGCAGCATGATTCTGAGAAAGAAGTTTGTGAGAAAAAAATAAATTTATTGAAAAATTATAGGCATCAACGGCCTACCGGTCGAGCTAGTACTGAATCTAGTTTAAGCATTCTGGAAAGGACTGCCAGTGTGTTAAATAAGGAAGGAATGCCGGACTTCCGTAAGAATTTAGACGATATCACACAGTCATACTCTCCCGGCACTGATGAAAAACCGAGTTCTAAAACTAAGAAAAAGAAATCTCCAAACAAGGATGCGTCCGAATCTCAAACAAATGAAAAGCAAGGAATGTCTCACAGTATTTCCAGTATGTTAGGCAGCAGTAGTACAAAAGCTGGAATGAGTGAAAAAACGGCTTTGAATACGGCTCCCGTGGCGCCTTTAGGACAAAGTCCCAGATTGTCTCCTGGCTTGCCGCATGATATGAGGGGAATGCCACATCCTCACATGAGTGCCACAAAACCTATGGGGCATATGATAGGTGCAAGTTCACCAGCCTTATCAGAAATCGCAAAGCCGCATCCTAACATTCCTGGCGCTATGCCCATGAATCCCATGGGTCCCGGGCAAGCGTTTCCCGCCGGTCACCCGCCGCCAGAAGGACATTATGGACAATATCCACCAGGTACGTAATCCTCATCATCATCATCATCTCAGCCTGTAGACGTCCACTGCTGGACAAAGGCCTCCCCCAAGGATCTCCACAACGATCGGTCCTGCGCTGCCCGCATCCAGCGGCTTCCCGCGACCCTCACCAGATCGTCGGTCCACCTCGTGGGGGGCCTGCCCACACTACGTCTTCCGGCGCGCGGTCGCCATTCAAGAAACTTTCTGCCCCAACGGCCGTCGGTTCTACGCGCAATGTGCCCAGCCCATTGCCACTTAAGTTTAGCGATTCTTCGGGCTATGTCGGTAATCCTAACCATTTATATATAATTATTCGTTATTTCTCAAAAATTTATCCTGATTTGCGTAAATGATTATATTGTGGGCGTAAGACTCCTAAACTTGACCCTGTCAGTGCTTGTTGTGAACTTGACTATCGAGAGTTCTATTATCTTTGGTCTACTATTTAAAAACAAAAAGCTCTTGATTCGCGTAATTATGGTCTACTGTTAAAATTGAGCCTGTCAGGTTTTTTGAACTTAACTATCGAGATAGACTGTCGTAGTTCTTAGCTTGGTGTCGGTTTTTTCAGACCAACTTTATGTATAAATTGGATCATAAAATAAAAATGAAAATAAAGAGTGTTAGTATTAATTCTCGAAGAGCAAATTTTCAATCATTAATCATGTTACAGGTTATGGAATGGGCTACGGAGGGTATCCTAATGCGCCGCCTTACTACGGGGGCTACGGCGGCGGCTACTACCCCCCGTACGGCGCGCCCGGGCCGGCGCCCTACCCGGCTCCCCCCGCGCACGCGCCCTACCCCCCCGCGCCCCAAGCCGCGCCCCCCGCCCCCGCCACTGTTCCGCCTGAAGGCTACATGCCTCCCAACCCGCAGTGGTAAAAACCAAGACTAGACGAACTAATTTCAATTAGCGTGAACGTTTTTTAGGTATTATTTTGGTCATATTGTATCGTACTGTGAGATTACGATTTAAGTGCGGAGTGAGTGTGTGCTTGATCGATTCAACATTCTTACAATAATTATTTTTTTAATTAGTGTAAAGTGGCTTTAAATTTATGTTGTGATTTCATAATGTTTTTGCTATGTATTATTCTTTTTAGCAATGTTCAACACTTGACTGGAATTGTAGATATCAACACTACTTATCCTTAAAATAATTTATTATTGGAAGTTTTTATAGCATTGTCATTTTATAAGTTTTCCTGAAACAATGTAAAGTACGATTTGTACAAATTACCTAGGTATTTTTGTTAGATTTTGATCGCGTTATATCTTTTAAATAGCGCAAGCAATCGCGGAGTACTTGTTTTTTTAAATTATCCTACTTACGAGTCCTTGTGAAAATGACCCTTCGGAATGGCTGTTAGTCCTAGGTAAAAATATCCATTTTAATGTAGTAAAATGACAAGTACATACATACTAACTCTTCTTATCTATAAAATAAAATATTTAACTGACGATTTTATCAACGTTTTGCATTGCATAGTCAAATGAAACATTTGTGACAAATAGTATGTTATAATAAAAATACCATAATGCTATGTTGGCAAGTCATCCATCAACGTATTCGACCTGTGTAGCGTGGTTTGATGTTAGACAAGTTCAGAGTACAGTGAATATTCTGCAGTTGCTAATTTATCTAAAATCTATTACGTCGGGGTTCTATCGATCTTGTAGCCTAAAACAAATCAGAGAGTGTCTGCTTGTTGTATAAATAACAGAAAATAGTACTAAATAATACTCAAGATCTTCAGTGTTTGAGTGGAACTCAATGAAAAATATACTAAAGGAGAAAAAGTCTAAAAAGAACACAAATTGCCACAACTGTTTTGGTCAAGCTGTACAGTATGATTTGATTAGCCACTGCTTATATTTACTGAACTCTACATTCGCGCAAAAAAGCCTCGGTCACACACAGCGATTAGTCGCTGCGAATTGGCACTCAAGCGAGAACTCGCTCAATGTGACAGACAAGCTATTCGCTGCGAATTCAATACTGACCATGTTCACTTTTTTTCGCAGACTATTCGCTAAATGTGACCGAGGTTTCCGACGCTGTAGAATGTTTGATCGATGTGATACTGTTACATTGATACCTAGTGTAAGACTACTGTGTGGAGTATTTATCAATGTATTCTAGACTAGATAGGCGCCTATGATAGATCTTAGGAATTTAGGTCTCATATATTCAAGCCCGTGATATTGCTTTTTAAGCCGAATATTTAGCAGAAATATTTGAAACAGAACTAACATTAAGTTTAAATACTATTTGGAAGGCCTTAGTAAAAATATATTGTTTAAATGAAGCTACTTGATTATGACAAAATAATAGTATAGCCACAAAAAAGCTACACAACCTACAAATAACATAAAAGAAAACATTTCTGCTGAATAAATCTTCGGTTTATGAATGTAGCATAACACATAGAAATATTTATATAAACCTAGATATGTGTTTTAACATAATAAAATCCGATTGCGGAAGTCTCATTATAGATACGACTGGATCTGACTTCTATTTTTTCTGTGGTGTGCCATTCAAGTAAGCCTGTTTGTTACTATTAAGTAAATATATTTTTTAACGGTTTTTTCTGTAAATCAGTAACTACAACGGAAATAAATCCGTTGATAATATTATATTCTTCATCGGATTCGATCAGATTTCAAACGTACGAAAACAGTAGGTAGGTACAGGATTAGTTTATTAGCGGAAATATTCTTTTATTCTTGTGTAAAGTAACTTACATATTATTTTCATAATCATAACCTCTATGTCATAGAGGTTGTGATATAAAAGTAGCCTTAAGTGTAATGTGCAATTTAAATATACCTACTAAATGCTCGAATATATTTTGTTCTACCACAGAAAATAATAAATGTTGAACTTTTAAGAGATACATTAATTTGTTTCATATCTTATCTAATGTTGTGGAGACATGCAGGGGCTGAAGTCTGATTGGCTTCCAGGTCACAATCGTTTGTCAGTATTATTTCATTACTTTTGTATACGGATAAGCATTTTAGAATTGAATTTGTGGGTACTAAGTCTTAAAGAAGAATTAGTGACCCTTAAGCGCACCAGAAAAAATAGAAATGGATATGTAATAATATTTACTATTATTATTTCTTCTTATAATAACTCATTTATGTATGTTGTCCTGTGTACAAAATAGAATTCGACTTATTTGATCGAAGTGATACTTTGACATTGCATTTTAAATTGATCAGATTCCTAGTGCTCTACCGACGATATCTAAATAAAACCATCAATCAATAACAGTTTATTTTTTATTTTCTTGTTCCCGAGTTGCTTTAGTAATTTATTAAGGGACTAACTGTCCGCATCGCGTTTATCACATTTTTCTGGAATAAAAAGTACCTCAAGTATCAATCAAGATAAAGAGCTTCTGACTAGAAAAATAAAGACCTGTTCTGGGGGCGTCACATGTATTGGTGTTTGTGGCAACAATCGCCAGTGTAAAATTAGTTCCAATATGGTGAGGTTTTTTTTTTTCTGGTCAGGTTTTACATATCTACTTTCAAACCGTTTTTGCGTGATTAACAGACGTCCAAACTTTATTTTTTTTAATATATTAGTGTGAAACTGAATTTAAAATCAAAACATATTATTTTTAGTTTCAATTATGAAGATTTACACCGTGAAATTTAAAAATAACTGGTTATTTATCAGCACCACAGTCACAGAAGAAAATAATAGTACTAACCCGTACAGAAAGGACACTCACCCCCCCGCACTAAAATGATAATGATCCCCGCCCGATATAGCGCCCCACACCCCGCACCCCACAGGCGGCGCCGCGGGACTCTACCAGGGGTGTTCGGGGGTGTTTGACATAGCGCCTAGCGCCATTGACTTAAGATATTCAGTTATTATTCAAAAAGAAGTAGCTTGTCAAAACGCGTTTTCTGTATGGAGTGACCGACCAGTGCCACAGTGGTTAGTACTCATGAAACTAAACAACTTTCCCTGAGGAACATAGGTTAAAAATCTTGAAATGAAAATTCAACTTTTCAATAAAGTGGCCGGTCACGTGACTGAAGTTTAGTTGAAAAGTTGTTTTTTTTATATTTCTACTTAGGTACTGCTACTATGTTGCGGATAAAGAACCAGTTAAATTTCATGGTGTATAACAAAAACAATTATTATACTAATGCAATTTTTTTCCAGTACTTGACACTAATTTGGATCACCACGATCTTGTTTGATGATGTTCATTTCACACTGCTAGTATGGCCTTACTTCGAATTGATGTCGAGAGAAAATATTTTGGCCAATGAACCTAAGTTCACGGTCGTAATTGGGGGAAAACGATTTGAAATGGTTGTCTGTCCACTTTAGTCCACTAAGGGCTAAGGTTACTTACGAATTATTATTACTTGTGGATGTACCGACTAACCTTGTTCATTACGTAACAGTGGTAACAATGCATCTGTTTAGATGTAGGTACTTTTGATTGTGGGAGGAGGTAAATAGCTGCTTATAAATTTTGTGTTTCACACGTAGAATTGTTCGATAAAAGATGATTACTTATGACTTGTACAGTAGACAGCACATGCGGCTGGACATGTTGACCTTGAGAGCGCCCGTATTCCGTTGCGGTAGGGGTGAATTTCGTAGTGCGAATGTCCAACCGCATGTGCTGCTGGCTCGGCTCACATTATGGTGGTCCCTTAAATAATCCCGGTGAGGCGCTTCGACCAAATATTACTTTGAGAAACTTCCGGTTTCATTAGAATCATGCAGGCTTCATATAGGTCATAGAGGGGCTGGAGCCAACCCTGAGATCAAAGTGAACTCGATCACGCTTTCAGGCCTTAGTCGATCACGCTGGTCCAGTACGGGCTGGTCGGTAAACTTCACATAAAACCTTTGAATTGCTTCGCAAGTGTTGTAGCTTGTAGGTTTTCGCACAATGTATTCTTTCACCGTAAGAGCGTAGATTAAACAATTTTTATCAGCAATAAGGCCGCCTAAATGTACACTTTATAGCCTTTTTGTGAAATTTTATTTATTTTATTGTTTTTGTTCTAGTGTGCAATAAAGTACTTATATTATCATATTAATATTATTAAAAAAAGAAAAGTATTTTTGTGTGTGTTCTGTGCCGATTATAAATATTCTTTCACCATTAGAAAGCTACATTCATCCTGAGTAACATAGGCTACCTTTTACCGCGGGAAAATGCCTTATTCCCTCGGGAAAAAACTGTTAACGCGGCCGGAGCCGCGGCGGAAAGCTAGTATTCTATACATTATTATAGATTCGAAACCACATTGGTAGGTACGTACAAATACAAATATTCTTTATTGACACCATTAAAATACAGAAAAAAAATCATTAGGTTTCAACAGACTAGACGGCCTTATTTTATTGCTAATGTAGCAATCTGTCCAGGCAACCCCGTACCTACGTGACACGCGAACGTCTGGAATGGAAGCCAACCTAGCCACTTGGCCACCGACGCTCTAGCTAGGCTGAATAATCTGAATGTCCGAAAGTTTTTTAATTTGAGTAACGGAACCCTAAAAATTACAATTGCTTACAGGTTTATATATCGAGGACACAGAGTGCAAAGGACAATGAAGTAAAACAAGGCGAACGAACACGGAACCAATTGGTCAATTATGTAGTTTATTAAACATGTTTTCAAAAACAAACTATTTTATCTGGAAAATAATGCAACTGTATTTATTATTAATTAAATAACACTTGATTGACATAATAATGTAAATCAATAGATTTGTTTCTTTCTATCTTTCTTGTTTTATGTAATTTCGAACACTTTTTTTTTTGTTTGCGAATAAATTAATTACATTGTTTTAAAAAGCACCTTATTTGAAAGAAATGAAAGACGAAGAAGTAAAGAAGAGAAGCTGAAATATGGTGGTAAGTGTGAGTTATTATTAAAGTTCAAGCTGCATAGTAGGTACTTAGGTAGGTACCTCGACAACTGCCAGAGCTAGGGAATATGATCACAATATGATTGATGAGATCAAGTCAGACGCATGTTCCTAATTGATTGATTCTATTATTAGTTATTTACAAACAACATTGTTATTATTCTCGGTGTAATATAATGATTACTGTCAGTAATTACGACCTAGGATTCTTAACATAAAAAGGGCAATCACCAGTCACGAATCTTTTATAATCAGACTGGTTTTCCTTGTAGGGATCAGCTTCGCTATTACACCTCAGCCAATTAGGTATTTATGTATATCTAGGTACCTATCGATATTACCTATACCTCATATATAAACCTAATTACGTTATGTGGAAGGTAGATATTTGTCAATGATAATATATAATATACAATTTTTACTACGGGACCAACCCTAATATCGCGAAAAAATATATAGTATTGTTCTATACATACATACATTGTGGATCTGTAATCTATAGGTATTCAGCTTGTGTTAAAAGCTTCCCGCCTCGCGGCCGCGGCAGCATTAGTGTTTTTTCCGTGGGAATGAAGAATTTTCCCGGGATAAAAAGTAGCTTATTTCCTGTCTGAGCTTTAGGTATTCTATCTCTGTACCAAGTTTATCAAAATCGTTTCAGTGGTTTTGACGTGAAAGCGTAACAAACAGAGTTACCTACTTTCGTATTTGATGATTTTAATGATTATAATAATAAAGTTACATTAGTAGGAATGTAACACCTAGTTTATTTATACGTTATTTCAGGGTTGCTTCCATATAAAAAAATGACCATATTCATGATTAGAATCATCCTACCTTTATATAATCCCCCTAAATAAATAAGATGAATAAAATTTCAAGCTTTGCGGCTGGCGGCTTAATCCTTTAAACTGTTAGCTTTGATTGTGCTTAAACTGTAACGGCACCTTCTGTACCTACTTAATATAAAGATGTAGGTACTCCTCAGTTGTATTACAATGTAGATGGTACTCGCCTACTTGTTTATAAAAAACGTCGTTAGCAGATATAGTTCGCATCTATTCATTAAAGGACAATGCTGAAGAAGATTAATGATAATGAACAAACGGTTACGGTCTCCGTCGCAGCTTGTTTGTGGGCCGAGGGCGTTGACCAAGGAGCTATTAGGCAAGCTTAATCTGATGACATGACGAATTAGTTTATAGAACAAATGGTTGATTTCATAGTTCATAGTGTCCTCCATTCATAAGTCCCTCTCACTCAGTTCAGGCTGAATTAGCAGATCACAAGTTGGTGATGGAAGATCGGTGATTAACAGTTTATACTTATAATAATATGTCCCAATGTCGAGCCTATAACCACAGCTAATAACCTAAAATCACAGATTTCAATGTTTGTTTTTGGCCGTGGCCTTAGTCGACCACGCTGTCCCAGTGCGGGTTGTTCAACTTCACTCACAACCTTTAACTTTGCAGGTGGGTGCAGGTTTTCTCATGATGTTTTCCTTCCTTATTATGAATTCGAAAACGTATTGGTACTTGCCGAGGCTTTAACTTGCGAACTTTTAAATGAAGGCCCTAGCCACGTGGCAACCGGCACAAACTTCCATCAAGATTTTATTCCAAGTTGTCACGACGACGACGTCTCATACATAGGTAAGTCATGTATGTCAGTGCCAAAAAACAGGTTGCAAATTAATACAAAGTATTTAACTGTTGCTTTGTTTATTATTGTTTCAGAATGCCGTGAGTAAACTCATATAAAAGACATCAACGCATCATCAACGTGTAGTTTTACAATTTAATTATGACAAAGTAGATTGATCCGCAGCTCAAAAGGTTGTGCTCGCACTTCTCAGGTTATTTTTTTACACAAAACCATAAAATCACAGCAGTCAATTATTATTGAGACAAGATTTTTGTAAACTAAAATACAATAGGTAATTACAATTTGTAGTAAATAAAAAAAACAAGCCAAAACAATTCTGCGTATAAATAGCGTTTAGGCACATGCGGTAGAGTAGTTTAAAATTAATTGTTTAGTCCGGAGGTTCCGGGTTCGAATCCCTGTGGGGTACTCTTTGAACAACTATCACTTTGTAAGGCTGCCCGATTTGGTTAAGCCACCGACGCTACGCTCTACTAGGCTGTATGTATCACCAAATTGTCCGAGAAAAAAAAAGATGATACCGTGCATGGTCCAAGAAAACAAGGTCTAACCGTTAGACCACGTGACTTGACACAAGCCCACGTCATCATGCTGATCGTCTTGTCTATCAACACGCATTCGACAAGGATGAACAGCATGATGACGTAGGCTTGTGTCAAGTCACGTGGTCTAATGGTTAGACCTTTTTCTTAGACCATGATACCGTGCTTCGGAAGGCATGCGAAGCCATTGATCCCAGCTACCATCTACAGATGTAGTCGTTACATGAGCCATATAAGAAGCCAGCCAAGGCGGCTTAATAATTCGGACACCAGAGTTTGTAAGGTAGGCTAACCTCGAACTCACACGATAAGCAACCACCTGATCTACGTAGGTATATGTATGACTGTTTTTTTTATACGATACCTATTGAAGCAATACGGAAGCAGCAGGAAGAATAGGATACTCGTACAACCATGAAGCTGGAAAAATATAACTAGATAAGATACTCAAATGACGATGACTCGCAAAACCAACATTGACCTAAATAAATCTAAGCGCACGGCAGTGCGCAGGCCAAGTTCCAGCAACAGGCCGCGAGCATGCCGTGCACTATTTACACGAACCGTTTCGACCCACTTTTGATCCCCCTCTGTAGCTCAGTGCCTATTGCAAGGACAGAGAATAAAATGTACCTCCGTAATCTAATCATATACTAGAACTAAAGCTAAAAAATAGATATAGCTTCAGTGATCCTGAAATATGACCCTGTGAAAATAGCTATTCGTGCTGTATGTAACTCATGATTAATTGTATAAATAAATTTATTATTTATATATAAAATTAACTTGCCAAGTTCAAATTTAAGATGTGGTAGTGAGTCTTGGGAATGGCAAATGTTTACCAGTGGATCAGGCTGTTGATGAAGATGATTATGATCGATTTTAAAGTGTATCTAAACGGTTTTGGGTTGAATTTCAACCCTTTTTTAAGCGAACAATTAGCCGATAGGAACTTGGCCCCATTTTTAACAGGTATGTTTTTGGTGGGATTATGATTAAAGCTAAAATCAGTAAAAAAGATTAGAAGCTTCATGCACTAATACTTACGCCTGCTAATTTCAGGGCGCTCAATACTTATCTAACACTAAAACAAGTAGACGACAACATTGTGTTGTGATCTCAATTTCATGCGTCTGTTGTAGACGTTCACAGAAAATAGGCTTTTATTAAACAACCCGAAGAACGCTATGTCATAGTTTTATGTTTTGCAAATACTACAGTTATAGAATAGAGCGATAATACGAGTAATAATAAAAAAACCTGCTCTGGATGTGCCAGTATAATTATAGTGTTCCACTTTGTTACCTTACGTAATTCTGCTGAGCTTTTCCGCAACGTGTTTTTTATTATATTTTCTGTAGAAAAATTAATGAAATTTTGTTACATATTTTGCCCCGACGACGGCCGTTGGGGCAGAAAGGTTTTTGAATGGCGGCCGACAATCTGGTGAGGGTCGCGCTGGATGCGGGCAGCGCAGGCAGGGCCGATCATTGTGGAGATCCTTGGGATAGGCCTTTGTCCAGCAGTGGTCGTCTTTCGGCTGAGAGGATGATGAAAATTTTAAATTCATATGTAGTTACTTTCGATATGTTACCGGAAAAATTAGATAAAATCTGGTAAAGAGCGGCGGAAACCAGAACAGTATGTCACGTGGTACAATGCGTAAACACGAAAACTTCAAAGTAAAATGTATTATTCTCCCTCCACTCTCATTCCTCACCCCCTCTCGCTTGATCAAGTTGTTTACCGATATCTATACTGCAGAATTTTTGGTAAATGCCAGATTTTCTACGTGACCACGACTTGTCTGACAACCTCAACCAATTGGCGATCTTATATAAAACCGCTAGCACCCGCGATCGCGTTCATTACTATGAAAGGTAGAGCGCAGGCGCGTTGTTGACGAAAATACTTAAACTTTACAACAAAACAATAATCATCTTGTGCTGTGCCCTATTTAACCGGAAACCGGAAGATTGAAAGTTGATGTAATAGTGTATTGGACTAAATAGTATCAAGATGTGGCAGTCAGTTTTTTATGTAAGTGAATATTACTTAATAGTAAAATTTTATTTTCAGTTTGGAAGTTAAAGTTCTAAGAGAAATTTCAATTTATAATTTAAATTAAGAAACTATTAAGTAGAAAGTAATTAAAGTTACCTAGTTGTTTTTATTCAAACCGGGTTACTTTTCGAAGCAAATTTTAACTTTAATAAAGTTTAGTGTCAATTAAGTAAGTATCAAGAACAGATTTTACACTTAAATATTTGTTTTAGTTATTATTAACAAAACAACATTTTCTTATCACGAGTGAAACTAGCACAGAAGGTTTAAAGGTTGACCAGAAAAAAAATCCTGACCATATTGCGGCATCCCAATGGAGGTCATTTTATAATGGAAATTATTACCATAAAATTAAAAATATAAACATGGCGCCCCCAGAGCACCTTTTTTATTTTTCTGGCCAGGCTTTACTAAATTACTTTACTTTACTGAAATGAAATAATTTATTTCAAAATAAATGATTTCATTTAATTTCATTTAAATCTTAGCGCTCTCAATAATTTATTATATACTTTTTCCCGAGGGAATGAGGTATTTCACCAGAAGAAGTTTGTATGACCTTGTCATGAATTATCCAATTAGGTGCAGCCGTTCTGAAGTGATGACGACCCTACGTACATACATTTCAGGGATTATTATAAAAGACAGATAGAATATCTAGCAAAGAGTTTTAGTTTACTTTCCTATTACGACATGTCTCTTTATTCAGTTCCACCTGGTGGTGTTACAATTTCGAATCAACATTTTTATTACAATTACAAGCAAAATGTTCCGGATATTGAAGAGCGTTGCCACCTGATTATTGTTTGCTTCGAGCCTTATTAGTTTCACTTTCATTCCGATATTTACGCTGCTGGTTGATTCGAGAAGTCTCAATTAATAGGTATAGGTACTATATTATTCCGTAAAATTACTTATCAGAAAAGCGACGAAAGTTTAACATTTCCTGGTGTTCTGCGAAGGAAAGGAAAAATATCTTCTCGTGCATAATTTGTATCAATTATCCCTTGTAAGGGATAGCTGCTTGGAATAAGTAAATAAATTCAAAGGATTCGTCTATTTTTGTTACCTTACCTTAGAAAACAGTTTTTTACATTAGCAATGCAACAAGCTGACGGAGAATAAATTATTTTGCAACACCAAAAAATGTGCCCACCTAATTTTACCTTCTTCGGTTTAAAGTTTTTTATTCTCATAAAATTCCAAAGATAATCAATTACATGAGAACAGGAAATTATGTAGAACAGGCCATTGTTGTTTGCACATATTGTAATATATAGGAACTTTACAATAATTTTAGGCATCACCATGAAACCAGTCATTACAAAACGGTAATCCACCTCTCTAACAACAAATTTAAAAGTCAGTTAATAGTTCAATAAAATATGCTTAAATAATTTACGTTAAAATTCATCAAATGAGTATTTTTTTAATTCCGACGGTAGATAGAATGCGATAATTCGTTCTTACGACAACCTAACTGTATCTTTTAGGGTGAGGCCAGACGATGTAATTTTTGAGTTGTGAGTCGCTCATTTTCTGTTTCATACAAAATACGTAACTCATTTTGAGTCGCCGTGTGAATGAAACAGGGGTTTGCATGAAACCGAATGCAGAAGAAATTGCGCGACCGAAAATCTGCGACTCACTGCTCACAAAATTACGCTCGTGTTGCCTCAGCCTTATATATTCATCATCATCATCAATATATCCTCCACACCGTATCCGGATTATTAACTAGTCCACCCAAAGTGCATTACAAAGTTGTTCTAGGAAACAAAATTCACCTCTGCATTACTGTAGATATGTACCTATACTTACTTACTACTACCAAACTCGCACTGTCCTCCACCCAAGGTTTTCTGAAAGAGATCTCTACAAGCAATATTTGACATTCTCATCACCTGTGGTGGTTGTTTGTTATTGCACTAGTCCTTGTTGTTTGCACTAAAGTGTTTAGTCTACTTACTAAATCAATCAGTTATCGAATTACAAATTAATTGTAATCGATAACTGATTATATACTCATTCTTATTTTATTTACAAATTTAATAATAAAGCCTTTTCACTGACTTTCTTTTAAACTTTTCCTGGACATTTAACTTTTCTCCTGTTTAAAACCAGCACAAACTCGTGTCCAATAAATGTAAGAATATACTACAATTACTATATTTCCGCCCCGCAGCTCCGCCCGCGTTAATAGGTTTTCCCATGGGAAAAAGTAGGTAGTCTATGTGTTATTCTGATGTATAAGCTATATTATTGTAAAGTTTCATTAAAATCCGTCCAGTAGTTCCAGAGATTAGCGTGTACAAACAGACAGCCAGGCAGACGTTTTTTTTAATACTTGTATTTTTGTGTTCAGCTACACTCCCTTTATCACCTACAATCAGTTTTTTGAAAAACAAATCAATGTACAGACACGCCGATTCTTCAGTTTAGATAGATAGAAGAAGAAAATTGTGTCTAAAATAGCGGGTTGGTTGGCCCTTCAGTCCGTATTTATATATCTACTATGGCACGCAACGCAACTTTAATGATTTCTCCCCATAAGGCTAACCATCCGCCGTCTCCGATCATTTATTATTTAAGATAATATCGCCGACGAAAACCTCTCAGCTTTATCAGTTTGCCAGGCGGTGCGGAGGGAAATTGTTATACTTATTATAATAACAGAATAAGAAAAAAAGAGTGTCGAAGATTGTTGGATAGATAAGCAAGATCTAAAAACAATGATATTTTATGCCTTTAGTAATTTTCATATTAATTTAATTTAAGCCACCATACGGTCTTCTTTTTAACCAATTCAATTATTAATTTATAATCGCGTGATGACTATGATGGGCTTCACATACTGCTGTAGATTATTCTTCCCCATATGACGGCCCCGTAGCCTAGTTGGTAGTACGACGCGTGGCTTCGAAGCACAGGGTCGCGGGTTCGAATCCCGCCCAGGGCATACATTCGTGTTAGGACACGTCTTGTGTTTACCTTCTGTCTTGTTTGTATATTTATATATACATATTTATGTATATCAGTTGTCTGACACCCATAGTACAAGCTCTGCAGAATTGCAGATGGCCAATAATGGCAATGTGTGAGACGTCCCCACATATATATCTATATAAACACTCTTGTTGAAGTGAACGTTATCAATTAATAATTCTGTTGAACAGATATCCGAATTGGTTTTTATACTTATATACATGTGTTGCAAGCAGACCTACACCTGAAAAATTATTAGCGTAAATAGAATCCACTAAATTCAATTTAAGAGAAAACAGAGCAGTTTTAGTCAGTAGCGACCGCCGACCGTATCAAATGAATGGGTGACATAAATATTCCCCGCCACAGATTCGCGCTAACTTGCATTTCGCTTAGTTGTAAAGGTATCGCTTACAAACGAAAGCTGGCTCAGACCTAGCTAGGTATTCTAGTGTTTCTGGGGCAGTGCTAGAAAGTCAATAACAAATAGATATCCTGGCCTATTAGCCGTGACCACAAAGCAGTCTTGCCTGCCTACACAATACCGATGACCGACATTCATTATGGGCTTTGAAATAAAAGTATATAATTTTCACTTGTCAAAAAAAGTATACCTATAATACATCATGTATCTACTCTATTTATGGTGTTTAAATAGATAATGCCTGAAAATTGGCACAGTTTTCCCGAAGAAGAGGTGCTCGAATGAGCGGCTGCTAATTTCCTCTACCTAAGAATAGGTAAACTATTTATTTATCTACGGTATTGAAGTGAGAAATTAAATTCTGAAGCAATAAACAATAATATTATCTCGTGAGATAGCTATTCTTAATTTCCGGATGCTTAAAATCGGTTTCGTTATGTGAATCGCACGCTATTGTGTTGCAATGTAACTTAAATATAATTATTATTATAGCTAGTAATTAATAAGTTATTATAAGTACCACATAGTTATGAATTTTAAATCGTTTACATTAAAAATGTAATACCAAAAAACTTCATATAGTGTAGGTACCAGACTCGTATACTCATTACATTAGCTTACCCAAGTACTTACCTTTTACTACCTAAAAAAGTGTAAGCATTTAAAAGCTTTTAGAGCCAAGCCAGGTATCTAAATACCTATTAGGTAAAACGAGAATGTGGCGCATTTAGGTCAAGTTACGTTTTCACTTGCTTCCCACCCGTACCTTATAAAGGGAAAAAAATACTATTACTTACCCGAAGTTAGGTATAGTGTAGACGGACCACCTTGTGAGGGGCCTGTCCACGCTCAGTCTTCCAGCGCGCGTAGGCAGGTACATAATTACATCTACCACACTCAGTATCAGAGATATTAGTTCAGTTAAGGGCTCTCCGTGAATCATTTAAAGTCAAAGTCAAAAAGTCAAAAAGGTTTTGTTCGAAGTAAGATTTTACAAATCACTTTTCGACGTCGAGGCGAGTTTTCAATTTGGCTGTCTTCTGTGGAGAAAAACTCGCCGGAAGAAACTCCACAGGCGTTCTTTTCAATTCTTTTTTACAAAATTATAACTATTAGGTATTTATTTATTTAGGTTTGTATGCATATCAGCTAGCTGGATAGCCGTTCTTTCAGTTTAGTCGGCTTCAGTAAGATACGAGTATCTATCTATAAGCCATCTTCACATAGATTAATGTATCGCTTGACGTAGTTTATTGTTTTGTTTTGTTATATATAAATATATTTCACTAATTCATTAACCAACTTAAATTAGTTTTGTTTAGTATTTCCCGTTACACATGAATTGAAAGCGAGCAATGTAAGAAAGTAGTTTACCGAACCAGTACAGTAGGAAGTCTACATTTAGCCATCGAGTTTAAATTTCAGACTATAACCTATTCTATATTTTCATTCTGTACCTTTGGCAAGGCAGCCCTAACAGTTGAAAAATAATTTCACAGAATATCTAAATTTATTTAAAACACAAGTCCTTCTTGGTAAATCACATGCTTTTTCTTTAACATTATCTCTAACTCAACTACTAACAAGCAACGCGGAAGTTTTACGTTACCTTCAAACTACTTTTGTTTTATTTTGTTCTTATATTTGTGATGTTTGAGTACGAAGGTGAAGCAGTATCACAATACAATAGACATATTTCAGAACAGATGGAATTTGTTGCGTTTGCCGTGACTTTATTATTAAGGGTTACGATTATGACATCTGTAACAAAACAGTAACAAACCACAGCCGTGACAATGTTGGCTTGTATTGCCGGTTGCATGTTGTGTCCAATTTTCAATTCAATAAACTTTGGCTTACAATAAATAACTTTGCTAATAATAACAACTCCAAATTGCCAAAGTTTGTGGAACCGTGCTTTGCGGGTGTCACAACAAGAAGGTAATAATTTTATAACGAGCTTAGAATTTTGGTTTAACAAGTAAAATTTTGGTAAGCTAGGGAATCGATTTCAGAAACTTTGAGAGGTGTTTTACGCAGTGATATTAAACTACATTTTTCGTAATATGTTTATGTCTGGATTTTAATTGAAAAAATTGGTTATATGAAGACCTATACATTCAGTTAAAGGCAAGATGTAAAAAAAGCGTATACTGAGGATTTTATGTAGAGCGAGAAAGCTGTCTGAAAAGTTCTTCATTTGCCATACTTTGTACTAGAAAGACAGTTCAATCGAACTGAATTCAAATACTCATACTTTAGCTTTGAAACAGAGCGAGCTAAACTAGTTCTGATATCTATTTTACTGTTCAGACTACCAAGCCAAATCCAAAGAAAATAGCTGGTATTGAAAAATAAACATTCGTAGGCGTACTCACGTAGTCAAGTTTATGTGATACCAAAATAGAAAGTAAGTTCAAAAACTGGAGCAAATAATTAAATATATAACAATAGCCGTTTATTGGTCATTTGGCCATTTATTGGCTTAAGTTGATTGACATACGCAATAATACTGTTTGTTAGAAGGATGATGTAATACCATCTGAGTACCAAGTTACGTGCTTATGCGTTACCGTAGATAAGTCTAATGAAGCATGAAACACAAATTATGTTTTTATATATTTGCATAGAATATTGTTTAGTCGAGAACATGCTTTACCTAGACGGGACATTCGCTTCACTGAGCAGTCTTGCCGTAAAAATACGAATAAAACAAGCGAAACACATTGTTTTTACACAGCAGCATTCTATTTCATTCATTGGAAATAAATCATCATCATCATCATAATTCATTAGTTTTTAAATGAATATTACGAGACATGTTGCAATAGAAAAAATACGTATTTCATGTTGTTACTACATCGATCCGGCAGTAAAATGTCGCCGTATCTAATGAAATACACTTGCACTTTCGGATGACAGAAAGTTAATAGAGCGTAACGACTTTTTTTGATGTATTTTTTTCTATTGATTAAAACATGTCATTCATTTATTCCAGGTGCTGCTACTTGCACTTTCTACGTTGGCGATAAGGGTACCAGTGGACGGAAAAGACGTGAACGCAACAAAACCGGCCGAGGCAGAAAAAAAACAGGATACCTTTTACATATCGGACGATGCGGTTATAGACAGTTACCTCATACCTCCAGACCCGCACAAGCCCGCGGAAGTTTTACCAGATTACATCGTAACCCCGGCCACTTACCTGCTGCCGCCGTCGCCAGAAAAACAAATTGACTATTACGCGCCCACGGAAGCAGGTGAACAAACGGACTGGTATCCGATTCAGTCGCAAGTTCCAGTTCAAAGCACATCGGATATCTATTTGCCCCCCCGACAGACTGACGTAATACCAATCTTCTTAACAAGCAATCAAACTTACGAAGTTTTGGAAAACCCTAGAGGAGGGAAATCGTTAGTGCACATTCATACGCCTTCCAGACAACTTGAACCTCCAGTGGAAAATTTCCCAAGCGATAACGTCATACCGAATCCTGCAGAGCAATACGAATTACCATCAACAGAATTAAACAAACAGTTCAATGGCCCTGCGATTTCTGATGTTCAGATTACACCTCGTAAGCCTTTCCGTAAAAATCCAAAGAAAAACATTGCTCGTCTGAAAATAGCAGAGCCTACCTTAGCTTTACATCTTACACCGCCGAAACCTCTGTCGCAACAGTATAAAAATCCGACTAAACTGTACCCGAAAAAGGTCTCCAAGGGATTCCAACCCGTGCCGATCCCTATATCTGAGTTTGCGGAATCCTCGACCCCCGAGGTGCCGCGCGCTAAGCCAGTAAAGCCGTTCAAGCCGGTAGCGAACGACGAAACTGAATATTTTACACCAATCGATGAGAAAAATGTCTACCTTTATCAGCAGGCTGAGCAGAAACGTAAATTAAAGGCAGAAAACGAGGCCAAGGTTGGTATAAATCTTTACGTACATATACATAGTCCTATCTCGGTGGTATATTTTTCTTTTGGACTGAAAAGCACAGCGGTAGTTTGTTAGATTCCCACCACACATTAGTGTTTTTGAATTAAGTAAGTTTCTCGGCAGCCTTCTTATTATTCTCCAGTCTATTGCAGTAAAACATTGTGAGAAAATTTACCTAACGGTATAAACTACAGGATGTGACATAGTATAGATGGATGGCAAAATAATCGTAAATGATTTAAAAAAAAGTATGGCTGTGGATAATTGCGATTTTTTAATTAAAGTACCCTATTAGTTTGTGACTTTTAATTTCATCGGTAAAAGCATGGTAATAGTAGAACTAAAATGGTTCAATTACAAATTATTCTGTCAAAATATAAAGCGAAATCCTTCAAAATTGTAAATCAAATTAGTGTCGCAGAGTTTTAGGGACAAAAAGTATGCATAATAGGTTTTTCAGTTACAGTTACACCAGCCGGCTGCGGCAGAGGACACATATGGCGTTAATGCGGCTGCCCCCGTGGAGCAAGAGACTTCTGAAACAATCTACAGACACCCCGGCAGTACGTACATTTTGTTATATATTAAGGTTCCTTTTGAAATAGCACAGATAACCGCAGTTACTCGCCAGATGGTTATAAATTCGAAATAAGTTTTGTAATGCCCGCGTTAATTTTCTGTGTGCCATTTTTCTGCACTAAAAGGCATTTCATTGACTAGGTTTTATTAAAAGAAAAACGTTAAATGACAAATCGCGATTACTTTGCTCAATCGGCTTTATTTAAGTAAATAAATGTGTCTACTAACAATCTTGACAGAAGTCGTAAAGCACATTTCTAATACTTAGGTCGCCCCATTAAGCCCATTTAGTACATCGGCAAAGAAAAAGCTACTGTATTAGCAAATGTACCTTAAGCAACTTGGGCAACTCAGCAAATACATACTGAAAGGACTTTCCCCAAGAGCCTGGTCTCAGGACCTGCTCCTGAGCATAAAGAAAAATCGACACTTCCATAAATAATATTAAATTAAAATATTTAAAACCCCCGCGAGCTGATAATCTTCAAATGGTTGAAGATATTTTCTTGGATCATAGCTAAAAACACTCTCGATTGTGACACCTTGCAAACAAAAAAAAAAAACTAGATCGAAATCGGCGCATCCGTTTAGGAGCTACGATGCCACAGACAGACAGATAGACAGACACACGTGAAACATATAATTTATAACACCCCTCAATCGGACAGTTTGACAGAGAAGACAGTTTCTTTTTCCTTCCCGGGAAACGATTTTTCGGGAAAGTTGCTAAGATACATTAATTGAACACTTGAGCATGAGCACTGGACATCAATAAATGATGAAAAAAAGTTCTGCAAATAACCTACTTCGAAATAAAATTAAGAAACAATAACTCAAATTAATGTCCTCAGGAAACATCTACCCAGCACCTCTGAGGCAAGCGCCTCCTAGGCCTCCGGCGGTGCCCCAGAGGAACTCCGCGCCCCCGCCAGCTCCGGGAGAGCGGACCGAGTTCCGTATGCACGGCATGAAGGGACCCCACAGTTACCAGTTCGGCTTCGACACGGGCAAAGGGTAAGTTAAATACAGCCCTCGAAAACGAAGGGAAGATTCCGCATGTACGACAAGGAGAGGCTACTGTACTGAACATATTTGTATGCCGGTTCCTTTGGCAGTTTGGCGGATCTTATGTACGTAGGTACGCAATTTGAACTGAAAATAACATATAAAAAAATGATCTTTTTCAACACCTAAAACGGCATAACCAACCATGCAACAGCACTTATGCTTTCGTTATGTTTGAGGGAATAATGATCCGAATGGCTAGTGGGTGTGTGGTACCAGTAAATAGTCGTCTATGTAAATTCGATACAGGCAGACTATGTGCACAATAATACACGTTGCGGTTTTATCGTTAGATTATTACGCAAATAATATTATTATTGGAATCATGATTTAAATACTTTAAATACGAAGTCCTCTATCACAAAATAGTATTATATAGGGGTCACGGAAAATGAAATCTGATAAAAACAAGGAATTTGTACATTACTAATGCTTGGCTAAATAACAATATTAAATCTATTGTGTATGCTGTTTTCTTTCAGGAAGAACCGTCAATTCCGTTACGAAGAACGAGACGACGGTGGACGAGTCAAAGGCCATTACGGGTATATGGACAAAAGCGGTAAAATGCGAGTGGTGAATTACAACGCTGACCCCGAAACAGGGTTCCACGCCGACCCTCCTAAAGAGGCACCTTCAGAATGAGGAAATGAAGTCACGGGATGCTTGGGAGAATAATAATAAGAATCCGTATGTTAAGCCAAGAGCACGCTAAGCTAAGCACTTTGGACTTCGGACTCTTGTCCGTTGAATAAGGGAGTTGGTATTACCTTGCTCATGACCGTATTTCTCTTGAAACGCAAGCAGAAGGATATTTGCTTATGCTTGGTTTGGTCATACTTATGCACTAAACCTTGTTTTATTCCTAAGTGACATTATAGACTAGCTTTCCGCCGCGGCTCCGCCTGCGTTAACTGTTTTTCCAGTGGGAATGAGGCAATTTCCCGAGGTAAAAGGTAGCCTATGTTACTCAGGGTGAATGTAGTTTTCTAATGGTGAAAGAATTTTTGAAATCGGTTCAGTAGTTTTTGAGTTTATTCATTACAAACATACACACACACAAAAATCTTTCCTCTTCATAATATTAGTATGATATTCATAATTAATAATGTGACGTCCGCATTTTTATATTTATACTCTATCGTTATTACATGCATTTCGTAAAATTGCGGACATGTGGATCAACGTGTAGGCTACATAAAGTTACAAATTAATTCACAATTTTACAACAATATCATAAATTTTCCCGTCTCAATTACTGAACACAAGGACACTTGAGCACTAATACCCTAGTTTACATTGAACGTAATAATGCAATAATATTATAATGCTTCATATTATTATTGTATTACGTAGCTCACTTAGTTTCAGAGCAGTGAGCAGTACAAACTACTGCCAACGACCTAGCCACCCACGGACTGACGCATATAGGCGTACACAGATTGTTTGTAACAACAGTAGATCATGCATGAAATTACACTGACCACATTTACATGGTATAATGGTAGTACATACATAATAAAATTATATTATATTATATCCCATAGATAGAACTGGGATATATTGATTTTCTCACCAGCCAGCATATTCTCAAAGTTTATGGTAATGAAGATACGATAAATATTTTCCCCATTCATTAGAGACATGCTGCCTATTGGCTGGTAATAAAAAGTGAATACATGGAATGATTCAATTCTAAATCATCACTACATAGTATAAAATAAAGTCGCTTTCTCTGTCCCTATGTCCCTATGTCCCTTTGTACGCTTAAATCTTTAAAACTACGCAACGGATTTTGATGCGGTTTTTTTTAATAGATAGAGTGATTCAAGAGGAAGGTTTATATGTATAATACATGCATAATATACTGAAGGATAACCCACAATAACCATTTTCCCGTGCGGAGCCGGGGCGGGTCGCTAGTAAATTATAATAAAAAATGTGTTAGTAAATTAAATAGGTATATCAATATTTCAAATAAAATGAAACATTATTTGTAGTTAATCTGCTAATTTAATGAACTAAAAATAGTCTTAGGACGAGTGTGAGTTGGAATATTTTATTTAGACATGTATTGGAACAGTGTCATATTTTTACGTTATTTAGTTAGGTGGTGTATTTTTATAATGCGTGTTTTTTACTTCTTTGTGATATAAGTATAATGTAAGCCTAAGTAAGTTCTTGTTTGTTTTATTTTAAAATAATTCTAAGTATCAGTGAAAAATAAAATCAGTAAGATCTATGTCTAGGTTGAATTAATTTACTTTCATTTGTACTTAAATTTTCAAGCCATAAAATAATGTGGTTATGATAAATAAAAAACGTTGCTTTTCTTTTATGTAATACATATATTATATAATAGTTATTTACTTATTTAGATCAAAGTTATTTAGTTTTAACTACAGTAAAAAAATATAAATGTACTTATATACCTAGATCAACTTCTTTTTTCACATTATTGTGATTTTGGAATGCAACCTTAACACAGTTCATATTTATACGTTTAAATTTTATCTTTAAATCGTTTTCTTATAAAAATATATTCTGAATATAAAAATGTGAAATAAAAAATATTATTTAATTACTTAGTTTAGTTACCTTGTTCAGCCAAATGATTCGGCATCTTATGTCGCGGTAAATAAAGCGCTCATGTTTGTGTCGCGTTGTTCAGATGTTTTTCTATGACGTCAAGGAGGCTGGAGGCGCCGATGCGGAACAGTTTGGGAGTGAGCCATGCAGGCCCCAGCTCATTATGGACCAGCACCAACCAGTTGACGGCGTCTTGGGCCGTCTTTATACCACCCGCTGGTTTGAGGCCAACCTGTACAAATGATGCAGATTCAAAAGTACGCCCCGACTTGTATTCCAGTAAAACTATGACGTGTCGTCGGTGGTACAATGACCAAGGTCTTTCGTCTGGGAGCCAAAAGTATTAGTTTTTCCGGCACTGCGTATAAATGTTTCCGATTTACGTCGCTGTTATGGTGACTTAACATCGTAAGGATTTTTGCAATGCATACACGAAGTAATTTGAAGGTGAAGGCAGGTGACTTCGATCCACTCTGAGCCCGAGTTTCTGATAGATGGGGGCAGTAGGTATACGTTATTAATTAGTGTTTCATTATTATACAATCAACCTGACAAAACGTATAACTTTCACACATTTCAAAATCCAGTTCTGTAGATGACAATTTCAGTCCAGTCTATTAGTCTATCCTAGTCAGTCAATCATAATGAAGATGTGCCTTCAAATTAGTATGTTTTTTGTGGTTTTAGTTGGTGATTTACAAAAGACTAGTGTGATCATTGACACTTACCTTGATTCCTGTCAATTGATAAAAGTTTCGGATAGCTCTGCACATGACCAATCCTACTGGCAAAGTCGCATTCACTGCCTCTTTTCCTGTGGAGGTCTTGATGAAGTCTGCTCCAGCTAGCATAGAAACCATTGATGCTTTGTATACCTGTAGAAACATATGTGTTAGTGAAATTCATAAACTTCTGTTTACAAGGTTGTAACCAAGAAATAAGTTTGTATTTCCTTTCCGTATCCTATGTAGGTAATATGAATAATTCAAAGTGGTAATTTCAACATCACGGAATTTCAGAGTCAATGGAAATTTAATCATACATTTTATAACATGAAATCTCTTGGTGGGTTTCTGGTTTTAGGGTGGTTAACAGGATACTCATAGTACTGTTACTACATCCAACTTTGGCTCATTATAGGCATATTATGCGAAATAGTTCTTCTATAAACTTACATTTTCATAAGTGCCCAGTTCTCCAACTCCTAAAATCACTTTAAGATGAGCATCACCACATTCTTTCCTCATTTGTAGGACTTCATCAAATAGCAAGTTCCATTGACCTGTCAGTACCAAACTACGATCCAAGACTACATCAATTTCATTAGCTCCATCCTTTACTGCTTGCTTTATTTCTTGTAAGCGAGAATGTAGGGGGTACAGACCTGAAGGGAAGCCCGTTGCAACTGAAATGAAAGCAAATATTAAAACAGCTGTTTGAAAATGAACAAAAGCTTATTAAATTAATATCCGAAGTGAGTTTAGCAAGCAATTTTTAATAAAATAAAGCAAAGAACAAAGCCAACCTGATGCAATTTGTATTTCCTCAAGTAAACCCAGGCGTTTGATGACATTGTAAGCATCAGCAACTCGGTTGGGATAGACACAGACAGCTGCAGTCCTGATGTCACCTTCTTGCAGGCCTAGCTTCTTGATTAGTTTAAGTTCTAGTGGATTTGCTGCCTAAAAACACATTTATTTATAAGGAAGATACATAATATACATTAAACAATAATCACCCTTACAGACAAAATTTGTCCTAGAAATTGTGACACCTATGCTGCTAGAGGTAATTGTTCAGTTTACCAATTTGAACTTTGCATAATTCTTTTTTTTATACTTTACTAGCTGTTTGACTTGCGGCACTGGGCGGTCACTCCATACAGAAAACGCATTTTGACAACCTACTAACAACTGAATATCTGCTACAAGTCAATGGCGCTAGGCGCTATGTAAAACACCCCCGAACACCACTGGCGGAGTCCCGCGCCGCGGTGCCTGCGGGGTGCGGGGCGTGGGGCGCTATATCGGGCGGGGACTCATTTTGGCGCGGGGGGGTGAGTGTCCTTTCTGTACGGGTTAGTACTATTATTTTCTTCTGTGCTTGCGGTTCCACCCATATGTGTAAAATAAGGAATTTTCCCTGCAGTACAAGGTATTTTAGCCTATGTTATTTCCCAAGGTCTATTCTATCTTTAAAGTAAGTTTCATTAAAATCAATTTGATAGTGTCAGAGCCTATTCAATGTAAACAAACAATCAAATTTTAATCTTTCTCTTTTATAGTATTAGTATAGATTTATATCAAACCTTAGCACATAATCTAGTGACATTAGAAGGGGTGTCATCTCCTGATAAAGTAGTTAAGTCAATAACAGAGACAGCTCTCAGAAGCCACTGATTGAAGTTGGCCTGGGTGTACACTGGATTGTTATTTAATATCTTGTTTATTTGACCATCTACATTTTGCTTGTTGACATGGATGTTTTTTAATATCTCTGGGTCTGAAATAGAGAAACATTTGATTACTTATTATAAACTGAATGATCCACATACAGACTTAGTAAGTAACCACAATTAAAATAACATCCCAAATCATGTCCCCACCGAAAGGCTTTCCTGAAAATAATATCAAAAAGATTATCTTCTAAGGGACAGGACTGTAGCCTACAGTCTGTAGGAATCTGGATACTAATGGGAATTATGTAGTAAAGGACAGACAGTTATCACTTTACTACATAAATCACATTGTAGGTAAGTACAAAGTACCTACTCCTGTGTAAGATTTATATTTGGGATTATAAATAAACTTTTTGTTTGGTTGCCCGGCTCCATGCTGAAAAAGTGTATATATTGGTTTAAATACGCTAATATTACTTATATAATATGTGTGTACGAAGACCCGAATGCTTTCAAAAAAAGTATTTGAAATTGTTTAATAATAAAATTCTAAACTTACCAAAAGTTGTTGAAACTACACGAACCATGACGATTGGGCAGTCTTTAAACAAAAAATGTGAACTCTCGGTATGATAGATAAGAGATGATCTGTTGAATACTCTGAATAGAAAACGTTCTCACAAATCAGCATAGAAATAAATGAAACCAATTGATTAGATAACGCGAGTAGGTACCTACCTATAGTAATCAATTCAACACACACCAACAGAACAAAAAAAACAACTATCAAACAATGGAGTCCCTATATTGCACGGCCTGATATTGTACAGCCTGGAATGCAGGGCCGAAAATTGGAAGCCCAAAATGGATTCGAATTATCGGGTCGTGTCGTGGATTCTTATTTCTTGGCCGTATAATATTGGCTGCGCAATATCAGCTCGGTATGATATTGTACGGCCAGTAATGTCCGGTTCGATAATGAGGGATTTTCATTTTGACAGTTCTAAAAACAAAAAAAGGTTTCATTATGGAAATAAGAGATGGCGCTGCACTAACTCTTACGTCAAATAAAAAGACGTGCTTGAAGGTAGGAAAAGAAGTCACAAAATTTAGTCGCAAAAAGGTCACTGGTAAAACGAATCAAAAATTTAAACGCAAATAAGAACGCAAAAACACGAAACGAAATTAAAACACAATACTCGTAAAATGCGTGACGATTGACGTGACAACAACAGTGTTGCCAGTTATTTAGCTGCCCATTGGCTGCCTCATTGGTTTGACAAGCTCGTTTTTGACATTTTATCCGACATGCACGCCATCTATTTGAGTCAAAAACACCTTTTTTTTTCTTAAATGCCATCTTGAAAATCCCTCATTGGATGGATGCCATGCTACTATTGGCTGAAACCTTGTTAAAATACTAAACGCTTATTGGCTTAAAGCTTATCTTGTCTAATGCCAAATCGATTTCCGATGCTTCGTTTACAATGGGTCTGTATAACATTCCATTTTATGGATCAGGGAATATATATTATTTTTGCAGCAATATTACTGTTTTGTTGAAATGTGGTGTAAAAAATAGAACGGAGGGAGCCGAGTAGCAAGCGTGTCGCGGCAGAGGCTGGTGGCCACTGGGGATAAAAAAAAAACTGCTGCAAAAGAATAATAAGTCCCTAATCCATAAAATTGAATTTAAAAAGACCAAGTGTTAACGTAGCATGGAGATCATGTTGGGATTAGACAAGATAAACTTTAATCCAATAGGCGTTCAGTATTCTGATAATGTTTTAGCCAAAAGTAACATGGCTTTCTTACAATTATTATCGGGCCGGACATTTCTGGCCATACAATATCATCCCGTACTGATATTACGCAGCCAGTTATATATATAGCCAATATTGTATGGCCCGATAATTCGAGTCTGTATGGCTTCCTATTATTAGATCGGACATTCCTGACTACAAATCTACAATATCGGGCCGTGCAATATAGGGAAAGGACTTCTTCTAATGAGAGGTTTTCATTTTGACAGTTCTAAAAACAAAAAACAAGTTTCATTATGTTCGTAAAAGACGGCGCTGCACTGAACCTTTATGTCAAATTAAATAAAAGTGCGTGAAGATAGGAAAAAAAGTCACAAAAGTTTGTCGCAAAGTTCACTGGTAGGAATAAAAAAATTAAACGCAACTCAGCACGCAAAAACACGAAGAAATGAAATTAAAACACATCAAAGTGCGTGACGATTGAGTAATAGATAGAACCTTTCTTTTTCATAGATGCCATCTTGAAAATCCCTCATTATCGGCCGTGCATTCCTGGATGTACAATATCAGGCCGTGCAATGTAGGGACTCTTTTGTTTTGACAATCTATAAAGCAAGTCAGCTGTTGTGTGTTGTGGACCACAACTTGTGGTGTGTTGTGTCAAAGAGATAAATAAATAAACACACTAGCTCGACAGAAAATACAGAAATTGAATTACCTATGCATACAATTTAAATATTCTAAAAAGGTACCACTTTGTGCAGTTTATTCTATATTAAAAACACCACAGGTAGAGTGCTCTGTGCAAAGAGAAAAATAACTATAATACTTACTTGGATACCTTGACTAAAGAAGAACATAGATGCCGATATGTATGTTCTGCTCATTTCCAAGAATCTATATTGCAAGACAAGTAGTTGGTTGGTGGGGCAAATATATTGATTGCCTACTGGTTTTCCGCCGCGGCTCCGCCCGCGTTAACGTTTTTCCCGTGGGAATGAGACATTTTCCCGCGGTAAAAGGTAGCCTATGTTACTCAGGGTGAATGTAGCTTTCTAATGGTGAAAGAATTTTTAAAATCGGTTGTGTAGTTTTTGAGTTTATTCATTACAAACATACACACACACAAAAGTACAAATCTTTCCTCTTTATAATATTAGTATGATAAAAATAAAACAACTTTTGGTCAGAGAGTTAAGTTCGGGGCCTTAGGGTCTTCAATATTGCTGCTGGTTTCAGTTGATTACTTGTATGTAAGTAAACATATTACATAAATTAGTAAACAAATTTACTTTGCAATTTAATTTAATTTAATATATGAACTTTTTCTAATTTATTTAGGTGAAATGGTTAAAAGATGTATTGTACTTGGTTGCAATAACAAATTTTCTCCAGGATGTACAGTATCATTTCATTCGTAAGTACTAAGTTCTATCATAACTAACTAAAATAATATTTAATAATTTGTTTATATTTGTATTTGATATATTTACCTATTTTATCCTCACATTATTTAACGGCGTCCTCTGAAAGATGTGTAGGCACACGGAGCAAGTCTGATTGAAAAATAGTATGAAGCTGACTGCAAACTATTATGCATACACACACACTCTTTTTTTTTTCTTACAGTCTGCACATGTTTTAGCAGACAACCTTAAAGAACAGAGTCATCTTCAACCTAGGAACAAAATATATGGTTTTCAGGTTTCCCTCCTACCCAAGAGAAAGAAATAAATGGTTGTCAATTTTACAATTAAGAAGACCTTATAATGATACTGCAAGAGTTTGTGGTGCTCATTTCAAATCGTCAGATTTTGTAAACAATGGGAATAGGCTTCGGTCTGGAGTAGTTCCATTTTTTGGTGAACCTGTTGAGGATAATTCGCTAAATGAGGTAAAGTAAGCTGTAGGTGTTTATTTTTTTAACTGTTATTAGAGGAAATTTCTATGACAAGACGGAGAATGTATGGTTGTATTATCTGTTTTAGAAAATATAATCAATACTATTATGCTTGCTTGATTATCATAGATTACATTAGAATATACATTATTTATTGCACACAAAAATACAATAAGTGTTTCAAATTATCAAGATAATTATTTTCACATTTACATATAATAATATATATCTATCCTATATATTATATCTATCCTTCTGACTTAATATTTATTTGTAATTCAATTGTTATTTTTATTTATTTTAATCATTAATTGTCTTTGTGCTGTTAGGATATGGAATTTATTTTCTGAAATAAAGTTTATTATTATTATAATTATAATTAAAATACCTAAATATTAAAATTTTAGGTTTCTGTTAAACAAAAAAGTGCCTCTGAAGGCCCCATCAATGAGCTTACAACACCAATATCTCACCAAAATGATGTGAGTGTATAAGATTTTTTGATATTTTTTCGTGTGGATGTTTTTGAATAGTTCTTTACTTACTTTACCTAGGTAATTAATTTACTTTGGAATGGTATTTTACAGGATATGTCCTCTTCTACAATGACAGCAATTGATCAACTACTCAGCAAATCAACAGTATTCACTCATGTAAGCATTTAAAATACATGTTAAGTATCATAATTGTGTGATCCTACCGATTTCACAATCAACATTAAAACTCATTTTTACACTTCATCACTCACTCGCGTTCACATCACACCTAGAAGCACTTTCACACAGACACCCAACCGATCGCTATGGCTGCCACAGCATACGAGCGTTCAGGTCACAGCCAAGCAAGTAAGTACTAGATTGCCCCACCGCGCCATTTTCATTCCGGTTCTGAACTGTTTGATTATAATAACACTCAATACCCTTAAATTACAAATCATATACTTAACTTGATAATTCTTGTCTACATATACTTACTATCATCGTAACCCTAACACTGACTTAATAATATAATTTTCTAAATTAGGAATTTATAATCATGATGGATGATGCATGGCTAGACATTTTCATTTAAAATAGATTATACTGAATATAGATCCAGATAAATACGCCTAACAGCTAAATGCATTGATAAATAATTAAGTAAGATCCTGTAATTTTTTCACAAACTCAAAAAAGCATATTATCTTTTATTACCTACAAGGAAGGAAGGAAGCATTGCAGAGTGAACTTTAAAGGAAATAACTTTCCAGAGAACTTTTAGGGGTACCTACTACCTAATAGCGATTTTTATTTCCATCTGGGAAATAATGCAGGGTAATATACTTAATAAATAATTAAGTAAAGGTTTTCGAGATTCTGTGAAGTACGTAATAATTGCATATCAGTGAGTGCAGGCAATGCCCATATAGTTCTATGTAAAGTACACTTAACTTACCAATTTTTTTACAGACTAAACATACGGCAAAGAAACCACTCAGCGATGTATTGGAATGTTCATGGTCTATCTTTTCACATGTAAGTATTGCCAATATCATTTGTCATAAGCATGTATATTTTCTTAAAAAAATAATTAGGTACGTAGTATAATGGTTTTATATAGTACAATTTAAGTAACTAACATACAACTAATATTATTTTTTCTCCAGAACAGGTCATACGTAGACGTCATGAAAAAGTACACTAGGGCCACATCAGATACCTTAGTAAGTTTTTTCTTCTTAAGTTATGTTATATTATATATAATATATGTATAGGATATTTTAGAACTCTCATCTATTTGCGTTGTACTGAACTACCTTGCAACGTAGAACGCGAGCCATGGTTCTACCACAATCGTACTAGTCAAAGTCAAGCACTGGTAACTCTGTAGAGTAGACTACAGAGTTACTGTCTGTAGTTTTACCACGTTTTACCAAAGCGCTGTATTGAATTATTAGATTTACAGTAGACAGCCATGCGGTTGGACTTTCGCACTACAAAATTCCCCTACCTACGGAATAAAGGCGCTTTGTCCAGCCGCATATGCTGGCTACTGTACTACTGCTACTACTAGTAGGTAACCTAAAGCATTATTTATTTTTGCAGCCCACAGTCAACAATAGACCAATTAACACTAGAACTGTTGCTGATGATGAAACTGTTGCTGATGATGAGAATGCACCGTTAAATAATAATAATGAAGCCGGCGATGATGCGCCGATGAATAATGACGAAGATGACGATGACGATGATGATGAGCCCTTATCGAAGAGTATTATTAGAAAAACACCATTAAAAAAATATCAGTGCAGGAAAACAAAGAGCCAGCAAGATCGGCTGGCCCAAAATAGAGAAAAGATAAAAACTCTACAAGAACAATACTATCGCCTCAAAGAAAGAAACATGGAACTAAAAGATATGATTAAGTCTATATAAATAAATGTCTAGTACCTATATAGCGAGTGAGTAATTTTTTTTTATAAACATTTATTCAAAGGCCTACAAAGGCCTTGCCTTGCGTGCTCATTAACATCATAACAACCAAAAAATGCATTAGGTATGTATGTATGCTACTGTTTGTGTCTTTATTTTGGGACATTATAAACACTGTTTTAATTATCTTTAGTATTTATTATATAATTAACAATGTCTGGAAATTACAATTGCTAATGAAAACGAACGCCATCTTATTATTCTTCTATAGTGTTGCCATATCTCAACATCCTCCCCTTTAGTTAGAGTCACAATCAAAATAATTATCAAAGTCGTCTTCAACATAATCTTTAAATTTTATAGGTTTCCTTACCTGACGACCTTTACTTGTGACTGTAACTACAGTACTCGTAGTATCAAAAAAATGTCTTAAACTAAAATCTGAATCTCCTCTCCACAGTATATTGTCATCTAGACTATTGGACTCAACATGGTCATATTGAGCCTCTTCTGAACTACTTGAACTAGAACTATTTAAATTGCTATCGCAAGTTGTTCTTGGTGGATTATCTCCTAAGTTATTATCCCCTTCCTGTAGATGTTTATTTTCTTCACCAAGAGCAACTTCCGGTACATCATCAAAAGAATACTTACATGGGTTATTACTACTTATATTACTTGCCATACTATCCTCTGTAGGCTTATACATTTTTTTACAATAACTTTCATGTCTTTCATTGATCAGTATTCTATTTCTTCTAAAAACATTTCCATTCTCATCGATTAACAAATAAGACCGAGGCTCTTTACATTTTTCAACTATCTTTCCTTTTATCCAATCAGCATCATGAGTTTTCTTAAAGTAAATTTGTTGTCCAACCTCAAAATCTTTTAAAGACTTGCCAGTTTTATTATAATATTTCTCTATACTTTTCTTCTGATTATAGTACTTTTCTTTCAAATTATTTAATTTTGGCTTCAAACTATATTTTGAAGTTGGTAACAATGAATTTAAGTTTCTAGAAAACAGCAATTGAGCAGGAGATGGCATATATGGTTTGGGTGTGTTTCTATAATTTAATAACCCTAAATATAGATCTGTCCTGTCATCCCTGCATTTTTTCATAATATTTTTAAAAATTTTTACTCCACTTTCGACTTGACCATTTGATTGTGAATGTTTAGGACTTGACATAATGTGATTAAAATTATAAGCATTAGAAAAACCTTTAAACTTTTCTGATGTAAATTGAGTACCACAGTCAGTTACCACAAAAGCCGGAATGCCATGTCTTGCAAAAATAGACTTGCAATTAATAATTACACAGTCACTAGACAAATTATCTAATTTACAAACCTCAATGTACTTTGAGTAATAGTCCATGAATACAAGGTAATCTTTACTCTCCAGTGTGCAAATATCTATACCCACTTTATGCCAAGGAAGCTTCTCAATATCATGATAAATTAATGGTTCTTTTTGCAAATTTGGTTTGTATTTAGCACAAGACTCACACGATTTAACAAATGTTTCTAGGTCTCTATTGATTTCTGGCCAGAAAACACAACTTCTCGCCCTAATTTTACAAGTTTTTAACCCAACATGACCCTGATGAATTTTTTGCAACAAATCCATTCTCAAGGATTCTGGAATAACAATTAAGTTTCCTTTAAAGAGTATTCCTTCTAAAACACCCAGTTCATCCCTAAATGTCCAATAATTTCTTACAGTATTTTGTACATCAATTATGTTTTTTGGCCATCCATTCATCACATAGTTTATGACAGTTACTAAGGTTTTATCAAGCTCTGTAGCATTTTGAATTTTTTGTAAATATACCTTTGATACGGGCAAACTATCTTTCTGCAATTTAACATGGCAAATTATATTTTTAGTTAATACCTTGGAGTTAGAATCTACCTTAGGACAGCTACGGGATAATGTGTCTGCAATAAACATGAATTTTCCTGGTTTATATTTAACATCTAAGTTGTAACCTTGTACAGCTAACATCATTCGTTGCAGTCTAGCAGGTATTTTATACAGAGGCTTTTTGAAAAGAGACTCTAGAGGTTTATGATCAGTTTCTACATGAACTTTACGACCATATGTATATTGATGTAATTTTTGACAACCAAATACAATTGCTAACATTTCTTTTTCTAATTGACAGTAGTTTTGTTCTGCACTTGATAATGACCTAGAACCAAATGCAACAGGTTTAGAATTTTGCATAACTACTGCACCCATAGCTGTTGATGAACTATCTACAGAAAGAACTATATCTTGATTAGAGTCAAAGTAAGTAAGACATGGACTACTACACAAAGACTTTTTTAAATTTTCAATTGCCTGTTCTTGGTTGCTATCCCAGGAAAAAATGACATCCTTTTTCATTAAAACACGCAATGGTTCAATTAGTTTTGAATAGTTAGGAATGAAACGAGAAAGATAATTACACATCCCTAAAAATCTTTCCAAGTCCTTCTTACATTTGGGGTGTTCCATACTCATAACCGCCTGCACTTTATTCGGGTCAGGAGACACACCCTTTGCACTGAAAATATGCCCTACAAACAAAAGTTCTGAAACAAAAAACTTACATTTAGATTCGTTAAATTTAATTCCGTTATTTTTAGCAATTTTTAATACCTGATTTAATCTCTCATTTAATTCTTCTGTTGTTTCTGCATAAATACATAGATCATCTATATATGGGATTACTCCTTGTACATTCTCAAACATTTGTGCAATTGTTCTACTAAATTCTTCAGGTGCAGAACTTATTCCAAACGGCAGTCTCCTGAACCGATACCTTCCAAAAGGTGTGATGAATGTGCACAAATCCGAGCTTTCTTCATCCATATTTAACATCCAAAACCCATTGGATGCATCCAGTAAAGCAAATACTTTAGCATTTTCCATTTTATTTTTTATTTCATCTATGGTTGGAAGTTGATATTTAGGTTGTATGATATATTTATTTAATGATCTCGGATCTATGCAAATTCTCAAAGAACCATTTGGTTTTCTGACAGGTACTAAATTATTTACCCATTTTGTGGGCTTAGTGACTTTCTCAATAACTCCAATTTTTTCCATTCTATCCAGTTCTCTACGAAGCTCAGGCAGTAAAGAGAATGGAACACGCCTGGCAGCTTGGACCACTGGAACTGCTTCACTACTTAATTGTATTTTTACTGATCCAGGGATAGAACCCAGACCGCCATCAAACAGCTCACTGAAATCATTTTTCAATTTTTTAATTAGAACATTAACATTATCACTTTTACAAGTTACATTATGGACTTTAACAAGATTAGTATTAGCAGAGACAAAATTATAGGTTAAACAAGTCCTACATCCTAACAGAGTTGGAACTTGACCTTCAATAATTATAAACTTAACATTATACTTCCTTTTGTTTGGGTGAATAATTTCTAACCAACAAGTGCCACGTACAGGCACACACTTCCCATCAAGTTGTATTATTTTTTTGTCACACTGCAGAATTTCTGAGCTATGAAGTTTTAAAAGCTTACAAACCTCCGATCCAATCACATTACAGGCTGCACCTGTATCCATCTTGATGGGGATTTTCTGATTTTTTATAGTAAATTCCTGGACTATTTCATTTCCAGCATAGCCAACAAAAAAGTCACTGCTGCCCTCTCCAGCTTGGTCAGCTTCCAGGTCTTGGTCCTGGACTACATTTACTTGTCTTTTGACCGTAGAACCTCTTCGACGACACATAGACCTGAAGTGATTGGTTTTCTCGCAATTAAAACATGTTTTTCCATAAGCCGGGCACTTATTTATGCTATGTGTCTGTCCACAATTCCTGCAGTTTCTTATAAGTCCACTTTTAGATTTATTAACATAATATGCTTCTTGAGTTTCCTCAACAGGTATTTCTTTTTCTTTTAAATATCTCCGTGATGCCTCTACTCCTAACAGATACTTCATAACATATTCCAAAGTCAATTTACTGTCATCTTCTGCCATTAATCTTGTTTTTAGGTCATTGAATTTATTGTCCAGACCAGATATAATTTTCCCCACAGTTAGGGTTTCACGAAGGTCCTTTAGCTCGCATTCCTTTCCTAAATTAATAACCTTCTGGAAATAGTCCTCCAATGACATGCCGTTTTGTGTAACAGTAAAAAACTCGTTACGTAAAATTGTAAGGCTCCTCTTAGGCGCAAAGTAGTTCTTGAATTTTTCTATAACCTCTGCTACCGATTGCTCTGGTGTGCAATTAAAAGAATTATAAATTTGGATTCCTTTTTCGCCAATGAAATTCAGCAAAATGTTTGTTTTTCTTTTCTCATCTGTCTGATCGAGACCATTAGCTGAAAGGTAAATGTTATACCTTTGGCTCCATGTTATGAAATTATTGTAAAGGTGACCTGTAAAGCTCATTTCAGGGAGCGGCGGTAGGTAACCTGACACCATGTTTGTGTCTTTATTTTGGGACATTATAAACACTGTTTTAATTATCTTTAGTATTTATTATATAATTAACAATGTCTGGAAATTACAATTGCTAATGAAAACGAACGCCATCTTATTATTCTTCTATAGTGTTGCCATATCTCAACAGCTACATAACTATTATATTATGTTATGATAAACATTTTAATTTTATAGATAGGTGATTTGAAGTTAAATCCTAACTAGAAAAATAAATAACCTGCAACCTGCTCTGGGGGCGCACCACGTGTAGGTACATCTATAATTTATTGTGGCAACAATTTCCATTATAAAATTAGTGCCATTGAAATTCCGCAATATTGCGAGGTTTTTTATTTTTCTTGTCGGGCTTTACATATTTCCACTTTGTAGTCATCTAATAGGGTTAGTTAATAGGGTTTGTATATTTTTGCTTAACAGTAGGTAAATTATCCGCCTTTATGCAAATCTGTCCTCCAGCTAATCTGGGATTTAGCTTATCTGTCATTCTGTTGCGGAGGTATCTAAGAGTACCTACATAATTATTATTCTTGCGGTATATTTGTAGGCGGAACTGATTATACATTCACGTTTTTAGTAAGATTGAAGAGATAGACAAGTATAAATTTAATTTGGGTACCTACATGCTAAATGAATGGATTCTAAGATATGGGTATGTAGGAGGGTAGTAGGTACCGCTTTCAAATTGGAATAATTTTGCATATTCATGTGGGGGTTAAGTGATCCTTCGGATTTATTAAGTTTAAATAATATTATGTAACTTCGCGTACAGACGTAGTTACAATGGCTCCGGTGGACGGATATTCAAAGATGCAATTTTTTTTTTCGTTAGGATTGTAGTCGTCTGTGGGATTGTACCTATTGTAAAGCCTGACCTAAGAAACAAGAAACCTGCTCTGGGGGCGTCACGTGTATATTTTTACGAATATGGCAACAATTTCCCTTATAAAATTAGTTCCATTGAAATTCCGCAATATGGCGAGCTTTCTTATTTCTTTGGTCGGGCTTTAAGGTCATCGACCGACATCGTTAGAATTCGAACATTCATAATGACGACTGACTACATCCGTATCACTTTGTGAGACTTCCCCAGTTTGTTTAGGACATTGCAGGCTGAATCACTTGATTGTCCGAAAAGAAAGATGATTCCGTGCTTCGGAAGGCACGTAAAGCAGTTGGTACCGGCAATTCTACCGGATGTTGTCGTTATAGGAGCCATGTCGGAAGCCAGCTGGACGAGCAAGCAATAAATAAGTAATTACTTTATTTCTTACTTTTGAGACACCATTATTAGCTACTTCAGACATGAAAAGAAGGAAAAATATGTAGTTAACGCAGCCATTAAGATAAACTTTGAACAACTGAACCAGTCCTTAAATCGAACGAGACTAGTCTTTGTTCAATCTGTGTTGTTCGGAAACAAAGGAACAACAGTGATTTCTTTTAAACTGGGACGTATTTTCTCAGGGGCCGCAGTAATGGCTTGCTGAAATGTTTATAGCGGACTCATGTCGAGCGGGAGAAACAAATCTTCGGGGACCAATTTTACAATCGCTCGAATATTCAAGATACTAAGCTCGACCCTTGTCCTTGGTAAGCATTATCCTGGAGTGGTCAGAATAATAATAAACCTGCGCTGGGGCTACGAGTATTTTTTCTGGCAACAATTTCCATTATTTTTAACATTTGGTCATTGCAACAATTAAGTCGACATAGCCCGAAGAATCGCTAAACTTAAGTGGCAATGGGCTGGGCACATTGCACGTAGAACCGACGGCCGTTGGGGCAGAAAGGTTCTTGAATGGCGACCGCGCGCCGGAAGACGTAGTGTGGGCAGGCCCCCCACGAGGTGGACCGACGATCTGGTGAGGGTCGCGGGAAGCCGCTGGATGCGGGCAGCGCAGGACCGATCATTGTGGAGATCCTTGGGGGAGGCCTTTGTCCAGCAGTGGACGTCTTTCGGCTGAGATGATGATGATGATGATGAACAATTAAGTAGTTCCTTTGAAATTTCGAAATTTGCCATTTCGATTTATATTTTTCTGGTCGGGCTTTACCTTTATAGCAATGTTATCGCGATCAGAAATTGATTTCTTTTATATGGTCAAAGCCGCCGCTACGTTGGCTTGCGCTAGCGATGCCCGATACGTATCGATATATCGGTGTATCGATACAAAGCCATGCGATACATCGATATTTTGAATCGATACACGCCAATACGATACGACGCTGTATCGTATCGCTTCATCGCAATATCGCATCAAAAATATCGTATCACACAAACAGCCTTGACGTTTGTTTACGTTTGCGTTTCGGAACTTTTTTTGTACATAATGCCGCTTATAGGTGTAGGTACAGAAGCCAGCACATGCGGTTGGACATTCGCACTACGAAATTCAACCCTACCGCAACGAAATACGGGCGCTCTCAAGGTCAACGTGTACAGCCGCATGTGCTGGCTACTGTACTTGTATCGTAGTCTACACCACTTTTGTAATATTATGATGATGCGAGTAAGTGGATTGTGAACAATATTTATTATGTAGGGTGTGGGTATCAGTTGGTTCGACGACACTATTCTTCTGCAGATAATTCGCTAACAGAAAATTGAAATAGACTAGAACCTGTTGTAATTCTTCTTTCGTTAACTGCTAGCTAACTAACCTAGGTATTAGTTTTATACTGCGTTTTATACTATATTGGACTGGATAACTAGTTTTTTAATAAATAAATCTAAAAATAAAACCTCCATTTTACTTAAAAAACCAATGCGATATTTTCGATACGATATTTGCAGTATCGATACAAAAGCATACGATACGAATCGCGTATCGATACAAAGCCTTTCGATACGTTACGATACGATATATCGATACAAAGCGGTGTATCGGGCATCCCTAGCTTGCGCCGAGATAAGTGCGTCAGAAAAATATATAGGTAAAGGTTTGTCAATTTCATTCAGCTTTATTACAGGTTTTAATTTGATTTATTCATAAATTCTTTCGGACGGCGGGCTCTGTAGATCGTAACCCGCCGAAGTACCTTTTTGTTCACACGAGGTTGGTTGGCACAGATCTATTCGGCGCACGGGCACGCACGGGTCAAAGTAGGTTATTTCAAGATTTACCTACCTAGTTTAAAACCAATAAATACTCCAAATTAATACCAACCCTCTCAGCTCTTGTCTTCAGTCGATCTAGTCGTTGTGAAAACTGATTATATAAGCAAAGATATCTCGTTTGTTTATTTTAATTAAGGTCTAGAACCCTTCTGACGACGGGTCCGTCTGTCTGGAGAATTATGATGATGACCCAAGTAATAAAGTTTCCTTATGGGACGTGTGGGTAGTTAAAGTTGTTGGATTGATGCTGATGTCTTCTAGTCTACCTAAGACGTAATACATATATTTCTCTTAGATTAGATTACTTCAACTTTAGGTCTTAACTTTGCTTGCTTTTAAATTCTTCCACATTCATTTTTTTGCTTTTTAGTGGGTGCGTAATTTAATTACACTTGGTATATTTTTTGTTTGTACGAGTATGTTAATTAAAGTTAATTACATATATTAAAAAATCTAGAAACCAAAATAGATTGACTTGGCTGGAGTAGGTAGATAAGGTCACTCTTATAAAGGAAAATAAAGAGAGGAAACTTACTTTAAAACTCATTTCTTTATAATAAATTAAAAAATAAAGTTTAAGCGAAGGAACGATTAAACAGTGACCAAACATTCGGTAAGTAAATTTTAATGAAACGGTTATCCACCTGGTGGAGAGGCTATTAAAATCTTGTTTTGTAAAGCCTTTTACGATTTAGCTTGCGTTAACTTTTTCTCAGCTTAATTAAAACATTTTGGCCCTTTCATGATAATCTAAAATTAATTTAAAACAAAAGATATCCATAACATAATGTTCTTTTATTCGATACTCATACCGTGAAGGAAAAGATAGTTGTAACCTGCACACCTGCGAAGTAATACAAAGGTTGTGTGTGATGTTGACTAGGTAGACGTTGGGTCGGCGTGGTTGGCTTACTAAATTCATCCTGTTTCATAGTAGGTTCCAGCCCCTAGATTGGAGCATGGTTTAAGAAAACAAGGTCTAACCATTAGACCACGTGACTGACACGAGCCTCCGTCATTTTTACGTCATTCTGCCTATTCATCCTTGTCGAATGCGTGTAATAGACAAGGATGAACAGCGCAAAATGATGTAGGCTTGTGTCAGTCACGTGGTCTAACGGTTAGACCTTGCTTTCTTGGACCATGGATTGGAGCATTCTAAAGACTATTCTTTAATTATTTTACAAACGAATGATGCCGTTCGTTCATTCTTTTTCTATAACGTGTAGACCGTAGGTACTATACATACAGTTATTTATTTATGTATGCTATCCAGTAAGGTAAACGGAGATCCAGCCATGTTGACCGGTGGGCAGTGGTTTCCTCGGACGCTAGTGTTTGCTTTTAATCTACTAGAGGCTATTACGTTTGCTTTTCTGAAAATTCTGCCTCTGGTGTACCTATAGGATTCTCTTTTAGAACAAAGGTTATGGACGATGAGGACAAACCAACGATACCTAAATATTATAAATATGAAAGTATTGTTATTCGCTGTTGCTGACACAACTTAACGATTTTTTTAAACCTATGTAAATAAATCTTAAGGTTCTGAAGTAGTCTTCACTCTCTCAATCACTTTTTAGTTGGAAAAGCCGAAAACAGCGTAAGCATATCCGCAGGCGGTGTACTAATACAATTTTGACCTTTTGATTTTATATCTAATATACCGACCGATCTTCATACGTAGTACTTCCTCAGAGAAGCTAAAACGACAATATTGCTTTTTATTTGCATACATACACACTTTTCCCTATAAAACTTTTATAAGCTCCTGCATTTCCTCACAGAAAATTCAGCGGAAATGTTGAAGTAATATATGGATTATGGATCTCTCAATAACGTAAAGTGGATTGATTCTGTCTGCGCTCAGCTCAGTCCGTTCCCGTCGCATGTCTAGTCTAGAGCGGTGGCGTTCCATCAAACACCAAATTTTCCCGATGATGTATATATGAAGTTTGTGTGAAAATAGGGTTCAATCGATATCCGCAGTCTTTATAATATTTTTAGATGTAGACAAAATGGTAAGTGACTTGTTTACTTATGATGAAGCCTTTCGATCGGTGTGATAAAACTACAGGATATTTTTTTTCTCGTGTAGCTGGTTCTATTCCCGGTTCAACCATGTAAGTATTAAAAAATGTATAAAAGCAGTTTTAATAATTGTTTAAATTAAAATAAAGTCTTCTTTCAGTAAAATGTTCTATCTACAATATTTAAGACTCCGTCCATGTGGCATAGCCGTGGGACGCCCTGTACATACACATAAAGACTAGAGATGTGTAAGTAATGCGTATGATATCACAAAAGTAATATCACCCTAAAACGTAATGCAATATCACACATTACGCGAGTATTGTAACCAGTACACGTACACATCACACATTAGCTATTATGGAAGAAAATCAACTTCTTTCGGGTCAGTTAGTGGAAAATAAAAACAAAAACACTTTTTTTGTCTGCTGTCTAACTCGAGTAATGCTGTCGCGCGCAGTTAATGTTATGATAAAGTAATATGTGCTGACGGTACGGAATACTACAGAGCATTTCTTCGTACTAAGTAACAAATTTCATTCGACATTTCCGGTAATGTTTAGGGTGATGTGTAATGGTACGGGGTGATATCACCTTTTCGAAAGTAATGAGTAATGTGATATGGCATTAAAACGTACTGTTTTGCGCATGTCTAATAAAGACTACCCGACGCGAAAAAAATACTTTCAAGTAACATTATCTAAAGATAACGTCCATTATTTATGCTGTTATTATTAAAACTATTATTGCTGTAAAGCCCGACCAAAGAAATAAGACACCTTGCCATATTGCGGAATTTCAATGGAACTAATTTTATAAGGGAAATTGATGCCATAGTCGTCGTAAAAATATACACGTGGCGCCCCCAGAGCAGGTTTCTTATTTCTTTGGTCAGGCTTTAAAGACAAAGACAAAGACAAAGACAAAAATATTTATTTGCGTAAATACATGTGTATACAAGGATGTTAAAATAGGAAAACATCAAGCAAAGATCCTGCGCTGGTCCTTGGGACTGTGTGGTTACTTTACTGGTTTGCATAAGAGCTAAGAGGACTGTTGCTTCCGATGAGTAAGTAACCAAGCGGTTTGTTTGAATAGTTGATGATAACATCAATTGATGTTGCCTGTAACAGACTGCTAACTAGTTATCACCTCATGTTGAGAAGTGTACTTTTTAACAGAATGCAGAAGGAGAGTTATGTTTCTGGAGTGTATGTATGTATAATTATTTGGCACGCTCTGTATTCTAAACGACTTGATGGATTTTGACTTGTTTTCTTTTTTTTAATTCAAAACCAGTTCAGTGGGTTGTCAAATACTCGTAAATAAAGGGCTTTCAGTACAGCATAGAAAAATATATGACACTTCTATTTATATTTAACTAGCGACCCGCCCCGGCTCCGCACGGGAAAATGGTTATTGTGGGTTATCCTTCAGTATATTATGCATGTATTATACATATAAACCTTCCTCTTGAATCACTCTATCTATTAAAAAAAACCGCATCAAAATCCGTTGCGTAGTTTTAAAGATTTAAGCGTACAAAGGGACATAGGGACATAGGGACATAGGGACGGAGAAAGCGACTTTATTTTATACTATGTAGTGATTATTATTTTTAAACTAGAAATTGTAAAATAAACACGCAGTAGAGTTTGTTATTTTTTATAGTAATTGATAGTTATTTCAAGCATGGTTGAAGTAAATAAAAACACTTAATCCGTTATTTAGGTCACTAAAGTTACCGAGATCTCAAGTCGACTGTTTCAGAAAAAGTCTCCATCGCTGTTTTTGCGAAAAACTCGATCTAGTTAATCAGTCTGAGCACAAAAAGTGGGATTGAAGTTGTCTGATGCTGCCAATTAATTAACTCCCAGTTCTAATCAATCCTAAAGACTAACCTGACGCTGACTTACTACTCTAATTAATCTGTACCTATCTTCTACCTATGTTTGTTTACTTTTTCTACATTTAGAAACTAAGATTGAAATTACTTTACAATAGTTATTTCGAAAGCTTATATTATATACTTACGAAAGCTTCAAAAACGTATAGTTACAGGAAGGAAATATAAATATGGCAGTGTAGGTATTTTTGTTAATGACTGATTTTAAATTGCCGTTTAGAGAAGAAGCCCTTTTGAGAAGTTGCCGTTTTGAGAAGTTGCCCTTTAGCGAACGAGGGATATTTTCAAAACAATTCAAACACTGACTAAATCGGCCTTAATATACTGTCATTTGTAGGTACACGACAAACACGACACATCTAAGTATATAATAAAACTGTAGAGGTCGAATGTCTGTACGTAGAAAAAAAAAGCTAATAACCCTGTCAGTGGGATTAGATGTAAGAAGTAATGTACTAATCCAGATTTTTTTTCAAATTATCTAATTCTCTTTTTGTCTGTTTGTACGGGATAATCTCCGAAACTGTTGGACCGATTTGAATAAAATTTTGCATGGTGGTACCTTATATCCCTGATCGACAACTTACATAGTTTTTACCGCGGGAAAATACCTCATTCCTACAGAAAACTGCACGGGAAAGTCAAAAAACAACGCGGGCGTAGCCGCGGGCGGACAGCTAGTTTCATAATATTACACAAAGTAAATAAGCCTAAGCTTAATTTCATAATGGAAATATCCAGCAGGCACGCTTTAAAAAGGAATTTCATTACAAAGTTTCATAGTTTGAAGTATTCTACGCATTTCGTAGCACTTTGCTACGGCGTAGCAACTAGCAACCACTGAATTAAGTGATGCGTTTTGGTGGTCTAGCAGCTAACGATGTTGCCTTTCTTCAAGAGATAACAAGTTTTTTAATGTATGATGACTAATGTATTTTATGTTTTTAATTCATATGATATCTAGGTTTAATAAATAACGCAATTATTTTGGCAGTTGTGTAAAAAGTCGACATATTGTTGAGTCAATGACCACAATCAGATTATCATAATATTAAGAGTAGATTGGAATATACTTTATTGCACACAAAAATAAAGCAAAATAATTACAATCACTTACAGCTAAAGTGTACAATAACGCAGCCTTATTGCTAAGGTAGCAATTTCTACCAGGCAACCTTCTTTTACTTGGATAAAGGAGTTGTACTGGTACCTAAATATGGCATAGTGCGTGATAGTGCGTTAAATTAAAGCTTATTAAGTCATGCTCTCCCTGAAAGGATCAATTGGCTTGGCTTGGAAGCAATTAATAAAATTGTAAGAGTTCCCAAGGTTTTTAAAGTCTTTCATCAGGTAAAGCAACACTAGCTACCTAGTCATATTACTGAGGTACGAATTGGAAGTTATGGTATGCTTCTATTCTTAAGTCGGAATCGGCCAGCATTCTGTTTAATCCGAGCTAAATGAACCGGCGGGTGGGCATCAGCTGCACAGATGCCTGTAACATGTATGGCCTTGGCCCGAACGCGACAGCGACGGCTGAGTAATGACGTGTCGCGCGGCACGACAAGCGACAAGCTCGACAACAGATGACGGCGACAGCGGACGCAGTTTTGTGTTTATTTTCGCTTCACTTTACTCGCGGAGCATTTATGAATTGAGCTTGTGTAGTCCTTAGCATCATTGCCTTTAATTCGAGACATGTCGGTGTCAAACCCTACGTACTTACTTTCTTATGTGTTTAGAATTCTCCAGGGTTTGTGAGGTAGGTTAACCTTGAAACCCAAATGATAAGCAAGCAAGAAAAATATTTTTTATGTAGATAAGTACCTACTTATCTACATAAAAAATATTATATATATAATAAACATAGGTACCTACCTATGTTTATTCAGATATTCCTATGTTCTTTTCGGTCCAGAACTAAACTAACTATATATTATTCATCAACGGTTAAATGTGCTTTTTTAAGAGATTGCATAGTTCTGCATCAAGTAATAGAAATTCTTCCGCAGCAAAACGAAATTCTTTAAGTAAGTTTATTTGTGATTTTTCTAGAGCTTTTAAAAGAGCGGTTAAAGAGATTCCTGAGACGAAACATTTTCTCGTGAAGTATTCGCTTAAGTGTCCTAGATTTCAGACGTATGGTCTCACAGCCGCCAGCGCCATGCGCCATGGAGTTGTAAGTGTCTAAAAGCATGTTAGCTCTTCACTAACCGTCACCTGATTATAGCAATTTTTACATGTTATGTTTTAAGAGCCTCTATGGACAAGTGGTAATTTTTTTTTTTTTATTCGAAGTAAGATTTTATAAATACTCTCGCCTCACGTTACGGAGGTTTCAGGTTCGAATCTCGGTGGGCACTCGTCGAACAAATGTCATTTTGTGAGATTTTCCCCAGTTTGGTTAGGACATTGCAGGCTGAATCACCTGATTGTCCGAAACGAAAAATGATTCCTTGCTTCGGAAGGCACGCAAAGCCGTTGGTCTCGGTTACTATCTACGGAGTCATGTCAGAAGCCATAGGCGGCTCAATTGATTCTGACACCAGGGTTTGAGAGGTAGGTTAACCTCGAAATCCATTCGCTAAGTAAGTATGTAAGAGCGCATATATAAAAAAATCTATGTTTTGTAGTAAGACCTGTTATGTTTATTACCTCCTCATGCGAAAACCTGATTTATATTTCAAATTGGTTCATGGATGGATACTCATATTTTCCGGCCTTAAATAAAACACATTATAAAAGTCGAAATTTTGCAGTAACAGCCAGCTATAGTTATATTGTTACAAAGTAGTCAGCAAGTATTTTAATTTCTTTAAATTCCCGTATAGTTAATATTTAGTCGTACGTACGAGTAGCATAACATAAAAGAGTAATATTTCACGGTGAAGAAAGCAACTTTATCCACAATATTTTAGAAACGTGCTTTACATTTTCACAAAATTGTACAAACTGTTGGATATTTTAGTCTTTTTGCCTTATAAAATACGAAGGTATTATAAAAATACTATTGAATACATACAATACAATCTGCAAAGTTTAAGCTAACCTACCTCAATGCTTGCTCATTTCTAGATGTTACTGTTTCTGTACCGTTTCTTCATTACAGTTCGCTATATCTGAATAGCACATCTACCTACTAAATTATTAGTTAAAAACGCAATTTAAAGAATATAACTGAAATTTGACTACTTTTACTAAACCGCTTGTTGAATAAGAAACATATATCTGTACAAACCGATCGGGACCGAACCATAAAATAATAGCTTTTCGATTGTGAACTTTATGACTTTGGCGTTTAGGTCATAAAGTGGTGCCAAGCTGACCCACATTTAGAGCAGCGTGCAGTGAAAGATTCCTGGCTTATCAGGGCGCTTTATGCCGCAGGTTTAAAGTGGCCATTTGCGACGCGGTTACTGCCAGCTAGTTATCTGGCCGTCCTCGCCTCTTCTTCACTACTGCGCTAACTAAAATAACGGCCATTGTGGAATTTCAACTTAGTCCTGCGGTCCCTATATAAGTAGTCGTGAACTTTATGTAAAATGAAAGAACTTTACAATCATGAAATAAGTTTTGGAAGTAATTATAATAATATTTTGGCACATAAAATTTCATTATGCGTATTCCATTGCCGAACAAAAGTCTCTCTAGGCGACGACTGGAAAAGTAGGTATGTAAGGCTGCTGCTTATTTCTTGAATAATTTTCCTTCAGTCGTATGTCATGCACAGAAAGTGTTGTGTTGGTTCAATCCTAAGCCGGGAACAGCTCAACGGTTAATTTAAGCCTTAACCTAATTAGACTAAACCAGAACATAATATTTACGTTCTATGACTATTGTGTAATTTTGGCTATACGTAAACGTGTCTATAATCTGATTGCCACGTGAAGGCAAACACGTGTACCCTCATTTCTATAATAATCATAAGCCCAATTAACTGGTGAATACAGTAGCGTCTAGCATTACATTTCCGTTTACGTGGTTTAAATTAAATCTGATTAATATTGTAGTTTCATGAGCGAGAAACAGCGTGAGACCAATGATGTGGCGTAAACGTGTCGAATGCCAATATTTCAATAGCTACTTTTATTTTTATTTTTAGTCGCTATTTTTGGTCGCCCACGATACAGGTCTGAACCTAGTGTGGGGACCACTGTTAAACAATTGTAATTTGTTTTCTAAGTTCAAATAAAATCTTTATCTTATCTTATCTTTTACTTTCCACTATGTATTTTGATACTTAGGTTGCTTAGGTACAGAAGCCAGCAAATGCGGTCGGACATTTGCAATAGGTAGGAAATTCATCTCTTCTGCTACGGAATACGGGCGCTCTCAAGGTCAACATGACCAATCGCATGTGTTGGCTTCTGTACATAAAGATACTGTTCTCCAAACATAAAAAAATGAAATATATAGGGACATCAATAAATAATCATTCAAAAAATAATTTATTGTAGATTTTTGAAACACACTAGGAAGTCAGAAGCAAATAAACATTTTCTGGACTGTGAGAGAAAGTCTGGTTTTAGGTTCTTAGATGAACAACCTATATATTACAAACTGCGGTGGGGATTTACAGCTTACGAGATACACCATATTAATATTTTATGTCTTTACAAAACAGAATCTTTAATTTGCTACTTCGCAATTTCTGACTATTAATATAGAGTACCTACCTAAAGGTATGGCTCCATGTTACGACGCGCGACGGATGTATTCGTTACACGAGCCAAGTGTGGCTCAGTCATTCTGAAGAATATAGAATGGAATAGAAAACCAATACCTTGATTTCAAGTGACTAGTTCTATAAGTACATAAATATTTACGAGACGTTCATGTTACTACAAAGGAATACATCTTGGGGAAACCAACTCGTCATCATCATCATCATCATCATTATACAAGACTTGCGAAAAATTTTAAGTATTTGAAGTTGGCTAAAAGTCACTGGGCCATCTTGGTCGATTAACCGTCGGGTACGTATATGAGCAACATTCATTTCTCCGTGAAAAATTCGTGGGAAAATCATTTCTTATTAGGTATATCTGCTTTATGCGCCCACGCAAGTGTTTCTTTACAAAATTTAATTTACGCTCCGAGAATTTAAACCTATGCTATGGCAAAAAAAATATTATGAGAATTTAAACGTTTCATACTTCTTAATTCCTTGTGCTTCTTGTAAATAATTACCTACAATAAAAATAATTTAAAACACATCTTTTGAATATTACGACAGTAAAAAGTATTTCAAAACTCACATTGATTGAGCTGATGTTTTTTTTTCAGCTTAAACGAACACCTTTTCTGTAGCGAGCCTAATTACATCGGTTTAGTAAAGGCGTCTATTTAAAAGGCACCACCGGTTGTAAACGTTGAATATTCTATTTGACTTAACCTTTTATCTGCTAAATAAGCATTCCATCAAAGAGCAGCTTAATGTTGCCATTAATAATTGAATTAACAAAGAACTGGTAACCTTTACTGAGCTTATTAGTAACTGAAACTTTGACGCTCAACCATTATACTAAAATGTAAGTATAGATTCTATTCCAGAAATAGATTAAAATAGAAGTTTCAGAGGAATTGGTAAGTTTTGAGGTTAATTTATTAACAATGTATATATGCTGGATAGAGCTGAGTATTGCTAGTATTGTATTATCTGAGTGTGCGGTATGGAAGTTTATATGCAACCTGTATAACCAGATTGTACCTGATTTCTACATGATAGATTGTAAGTTAACTCCAGATCTTGCCGCATTCCGCGTCCGTGGGTGCCAAGCTCTGGTGCCTTTGTGCTGAAGTCCCATTTGGCGGCGCCGTCAGCTGCGCTCTCGATCGTAACGACCTAATGCAACATTGAATGCGCATTTTCCTAGTTTAGCCTGCACCATCGTTTGTCGATTTGCGCATATATACGGAAACGTGAGCCTTTGTTCTCATGAAAGCCAAAATTACTTTGAAAATCTAATGCCCAACTAATATCACTGTTAAAAATATGAAAAATACAATTATAACACCTTAATTTTAATATACATTTTAAAACTTTCGCAGTTTTTTTTTGATAATTAAATCCCGTTTTAAAACATTTGTCGTAACAAGAATACAAAGGTATTAAAGAGGCTATCAATAAATACCTATTTAATATCTCAAATCTCAAATCGAAATTCAAAATTATTATGTCAATAACAAACAATTTTTGATACATACAAATGTTCACGTTTCAATTCAATTTTCTCATAAAATTTGCATTCAGAAGAAAAGTACAAAAATATTATGTTGTAACCGTATACGGTATGATAATGTAAGGAACAGAATATGTAACAGCAGCTGTCGTTTATATGAAATATGCTCAATCTATGCCGCATTATGTGGCAAGTATGGAAAAAAAGGCTGCTATCTGTTTTTGATTGGGTCGTAGGCTTGTCGTTTACCCAAACATTCTCGATAAATACATGCATCAAGGCGTTTCTTACGGCATCCAGAATACGAAGGGCGCGGAATGATGTACCGAACAAATGGTAAGAAAATATTTAGTCAGGAAACACTTATTCGTTGGCTGGTTGCTTCAATAATATTATTATTATTTTTGGCACCATATTATTTTTGGGTTGAGGGCTAATTAGAATGTATATTATCTCTACATAAAGTACAATAAGTCTGCAATTACTGGCTAACTCTTACCTTACTAGTCACTCATTTCGAACTGGGTGACTATAGGTAAACCGAGGAAAATGTGTGGTTCACCTGTGTAACTAATAGTAACTTTATCTACTTACGAGTAAAAAGCATAGAAATTATGACAAAACCTCAAACGGCTTCCGCATAATCGTAATCTCCTCAAGTAGGTACTAAAGTTAAGGTCTTATTTTTACCCGACTACGGCGCAGCAAAAAGGAGGGTTATGATTTTGACCGGTATGTATGTATGTATGTATGTATGTATGTATGTGGTTATGTTCATCTGTTCCCTCATATCTCCAAAACTAGCAGTCGTATTTTAACAAATGGGGTGTCATTTGAGGCGTCTTAATCGTCCGCTGGTTATAGAATATGTGGCGTCACACTAAATTTAATATGGCGCCCTCTACAGGACATAAAGTCGTGAACTAAAAAAATATTTTTTTTAATTGGTACCTTGTGGGGTATCAAATTTGAGGGCTCAACTGGCACAGTTCAAATATATATAAATATCATTAGTTAGTGCTCGCGGTTTCGCTTGCGAGTATCGAAAAATTGAAAATAATTTATATAATCTTGACTCAGATGTGAGCCAGGTATGTCTTATCTCCACATGAGCTCGGAGTACTACCACCAAATGCTGAAGGTGGTAACAGCAATTCTGCTGGCTAAAACTCCCATTTTATATTGTTTCTGCTTGTTCATCTGTTTGTACGGGTTAATCTCCTAACTTATAACTGTTGCACCGATTTAAATGAAACTTTGCATGGTGGTATCTTACATCCCCGGTCAACATTTTATTAGTCAGCTACAATTTGAGCCTGAAACAAAGACGATCGACTTAACCTTTTTGCAGATAGTCAAAAAGTCAGAACGAAATTTTCACATTACAGATTCACATACAATGTGCTCGATAAAAACAAATATATATTATATACGTCGTCTAGCTTAATAAAAAAAAAAAACAGTAAATATAAATATATTTCAAATCGCCGACGTTACAAAACATTTGGCATGTATTTCACTAAGCCGTTTCCTACCTGGAGGAGCCCGAACTTGGTATGTACATAAGCCAGCACATGCGGTTGGACATTCGCACAACGAAATTCACCCGCTAAGGAATACGGGCACTCCGAAGGTCGACATGTCCAGCCGCATATGCTGGCTACTGTACAATAAGTACCTACATATTGAAAACATTTCATGCATTTTTATAAGTAAGTGTATAAAGTGCCGCAAACGGCTTTACATCGCGATCTGTTTGGGAACCGAAAAGTTTTACGGTAAAATAGTGACGCCGTTTAATAAGCCGTAAAGTGTCCGCACGGCAAAATAACGCGACCGTTTAAAGAGCCGTAAGGTTTTTTTTATCATCCTTTGTCTAATCAACAAATCCGGTCAACAAAATACAAAGCCAACGGGCTAATGTTAATACTTTTTGAGTAAATTGACTCTAAAAATCTGAATTTCCGGCGGTCGCCGGCCCCTGCCGCGGCACGCTCGCTCCGCTCGCTCGGCTCCCTTCGCTCTGTTATTGACATCAGTTTAACCTAACCTAACCAACCGATTTGTTTCTGGGTAGAAAAATATTTTGATTTAGCGGGGGGATGCGCCCCCCGAACCCCCCCTTGTAGAGCGGGCTTCGCCCCTCGTCCCCCGCTTCGGTTAACGCCCTGACTTTATACACTCCCTCCGCTCTGTTATTGACATCAGTCTAACCTAACCTAACCAACCGATTTGTTTCTGGGTAGAAAAATATTTCGATGAAGCGGGGGGCTGCGCCCCCCAAACCCCCTCTTGTGGCGGGCTGCCCCCCCTCCCTCGCTTCGGTTAACGCCCTGACCTGTATTTTCATAGCCAGTGACCTTTAGGGATCAGTGACCTTTGAGGTCTGTGTCGTTTTTGAGGTCGATGACCTTTTAAAGAAGCGAGTTATTTAAAATAATGTACTAGTGTGCCGTAAGCTTACGGCATCATAACCAATTGTTTTATGTTACTTACCGCTTGCGGCACTCTATACACTTTCTTTTTATAAAACAGATGACGGAAATCATGCGCTTTATTCTAGGAATGGCTTATGGAACCCTCGTATTAGAAACAACACACAATAGGTACCACTACCGGAAAACAAATAATTTTTTTTCATGTCCCACAATAAAGTAATGACGACATAACTGTCCCCCCATGGGAATATTTTTGGGAACTGCCGGTCAAAATTATTGTTTGGACCTAAACCTGTGTACCAAACGACTATCCTGTACATCGATTTGCGTTTTTTTAGCGTTAAGCTACGCACAGAACGGACCTGAAAAGTAATTATTATAACCCCAAAATTATTTAAATAAAAATAAGTTCAAAAACTAAAACCCGACTACTGATAATTCGAGCTCTAAAAAGTAAGAAACAAGAAAATATTTTCATCAGGAATCATTATGCACAAATTATTCAATATTTTATCTTTCATCTAATAAAAATGTTTTACGTAGGTAAAGGGAATATTTCAATGTACTTATAACTTATTCGTAGTGATGTTCAGTCAGAGGATAGCCGTGGTCGTATGCCATTTTGATATGAAATTTATGAATGGTCTACTATTCAAATAGAATCTATTGTTTAATCAAGGAAGCCATGAAATGTATGAATGCTTTCATCATCATCATCATTATTTCAGCCGAAAGACGACCACTGCTGGGTAAAGGCCCCAAAGACCGAATGCTAATATAATTTAAATTATAATCTATTGTTTAATTAAGGCAAAATGGCATACGACCACGGCTATCCTCTGACTGAACATCACTACGAATAAGTTATAAGTACATTGAAATATTCCCTTTACCTACGTAAAACATTTTTATTAGATGAAAGATAAAATATTGAATAATTTGTGCATAATGATTCCTGATGAAAATATTTTCTTGTTTCTTACTTTTTAGAGCTCGAATTATCAGTAGTCGGGTTTTAGTTTTTGAACTTATTTTTTTTCCTATGTTAAGTACTTAGTAGTATTTATATAATACTAGCTACCCGCCCCGGCTCCGCACGGGAAAATGGTTATTGTGGGTTATCCTTCAGTATATTATGCATGTATTATACATATAAACCTTCCTCTTGAATCACTCTATCTATTAAAAAAAAACCCTATCAAAATCCGTTGCGTAGTTTTAAAGATTTAAGCGTACAAAGGGAGGGACATAGGGACATAGGGACAGAGAAAGCGACTTTGTTTTATACTATGTAGTGATACTTTCCGTCTCGCTGCTCCGCCCGCGTTGACAGTTTTTACCCGTAGGAATGAATAATTTTTCCGCGGTAAAAGGTAGCCTACATTATTCCCCAAGATATATTCTAGATATAAATATTATTATTGGTATAAACCCAATAAAGTATTATTAAATCGGTTCAGTAGTTTCGGAGCCTAATCAGTGCAAACAAACAATCAAATCTTTCCTCTTTATAATAATCACAGAGAGTATATATAATACTCGTGCTAAGGCGCAAAATTGGCGCCAAAATCCTTGCTAAGTATGTCGTTTTCCTCACTCAGGGAGCGACAGCAATCTCTTGTGCAAGGACGCGGCTACCACTCCGGGCGCTCAAACTCCATTGCTATTTCACCTCTATTGTTACACAGAACTCACTAATGACGCGGAGTAATGGAAATAAAGACCGCTGTTCGTACCATCATCCCTCCTTAGCGTAAAAGGGAAACAATGTGACCCCTCACTCTCCGGTACACAATGTAGCTCCATTCTCCATAATGGTGGGATTATCGGCGGAAAATGCCACACAATCACAATTATGACGTGCCCTGGGTGCCAAATCGTAATATTATGTACAGCTGTTTAGGTATAGTGGAAAATAATAGTTGATCGTAAATAAAATCTGGTTCCAGAATTATAAGTTTCGCAAAGTAGCACCAAAATAGATATTAAATTAATATGTTCGAGCTTGAGTAACCACAGGCTACGTAAACATTTTGTTCGTTGTGTACCTACTCATCGTCTTGAAACGTCAAAACAAATTGTAAGTAATGAGAAGGAAAATGTGTAGAAGTTGCAGACTCGGCTCCACTCAGCTAAATCGAGAACTCATTAGCAAGTCGAACAACAACGTCGCAAGTCATTGCGTGAGCGCGCTTCACAGACGCATATATAAGTATAATATAGTCATGGACACACAGGGTGATGTACAATCGCTGAGTACTTTGTGTTTATATTTACTAGCAAATACAATTCAACTTTACATACAAAATCAAGCTCACAACGCATCTGTTCATAAATAAGACTAATGTCTGACGAATGACGTGTATATCGATTGTATTTAATTTTAGACACACTATTGGAAATGATTGTTTACTTATGAAATCACATTTAAATAGAAAAAGAGGTTAAGAATTTTACAGCCACTCTATTTAAAAGTAGCAGTCGCCTCGCAGTAGGTATAACTTTGACAGATATATACCACTTTCTCATTACTGAGCTTTTTTTATTGCAATAGGTTCAGCTCAGTGTAAATACTTTACATTCAGACCGAGAGACTTACTATTGCATCTATTGGCTCTGATTATTCAAAATAACAAAATTACGATTTTACAATAAAGTTTTCACGCATCGTAAATATTACGTCATCATCAGTTCAAAGTCAAAAATTACTTCATTTCGCTATAAGGGTGATCTTTTAAAAATGTCTATGTAAAATAAGAATTCATCATTATGTTCCGGAATTATACAAATTAACAAAAAAAAAACTTTAATCCCGGATATGCGTAGTCATTCTAACACTATAACTAGCAAGCAGCATGTAGATTAATGTAACCCGAATATAATGCGAGGAGAAAGGACTCATTATGAATCTTTGTGCCTTTGAAGCTGTGTGTTCATTATGTAATCTGTGTGTGAAATATTAAAGGGGTGCCACACCACGCCACTTTAGTGGCCAACCCTGTTATTGTTGCAGTACAGGCAGCGCCCATCTATATAAGTATCAGACAGCTGAAATACACACATAAACAAATGAATACATACTTATTTAAATATACAACATTAAGACATAAGGAAAACATAAGTGTTGATCACATAAGTTGAACCCGCGACCTTTTGCTTCGAAGGCAAGTGTACTATCAACTAGGCTGCGGGACCTCCATATAACTAACATATTTAGATAATTTTTAGAGGATCGACACTTATCGAACAACATTTTAAAACCAGATTTAATGTTGAAAGTAATTCTGGAGTAATTCTGTCAGACATTTTCTAGCATTAGTTAGATTCTAATTTGCCTGCGTTTTGAATAAATGTGGTTCGCCAAACAGTCATATACTCTTACATTCATATTTTTTACATGCTTATCAAAACTCTTAATTTAAAAAGTTATACGTACAAAATGAATGGTTGAAGTCGTTTGGTTTGACCTAATTGCTCAAATTCTCGCCAAAACAACGTAGAGACGCTACCGCAAACACAAATAGTTCTATATCGTAATTCTATTCTAACTTTTCCCTGGCAACTTTAACCATCTATTGCAATTTAGTTCCATTGGCTAGTTTACGAGACAATAACGTAGTGTTTAGAACTGGTACGAAATGGGAAAGTTTACTAAGTACAACGGAAAATAATTACTGCAAATATTAACTAGCTACGTAAATGTATTTTTTTATAACAAAGATGATTTTAATATATAAGAATGACCTTTGACTGTGTATAATTAGGAAAGAAACTCCGGGTTCCTACTACAGTCTCTAATAGTCCACTGTTACACTAAAAAGTTTCCCTGGAAATGCATAGTTTTCATAACCCCTATTCTTAGCAGGCGGGTATAAAAAGGACCGATGATTATAAAACAGTATAATACTTCTTCCTGGTTTGATTACCTTATGGGTAAAGCCAAAATTATACGCGACAGTGTTCTTCTTCTTCTTCTTCTTCTTTTCGAGTCGACAGCAAACTCAGACAGTCTCAGCTCAAAAACCAGCCACACGAATAGCGTCGTCAGTAGCCTTCATCAACTTCATATAAGAATCTATCAGTTTTAAGAATATATTCTAAATGGAGTAATAACGAAAGTATATTCTAAATGGAGTGTAATTTCTTACAAGTATACTCGGTATAACCTCTTTGCGCTTGAAACTAAGCAGCGGTTGTAAATTAGCTTCTTTCCTGCATTTATAATATTAGCGAACTCCCTCGAACTTCCTTAATTAGAGCCGCGTTAACTTAAAGTTAACGTAAAATACAGTCGACTTCTTCCGTTTAAGAGCGGCATAACTCGAGTTAGGCCAGGCTTGCGAGAACTCTTTTAAATTGTCGAGTGAATGTTACAGTTTTTAAGTGCAATGTTATAATTAAATTAAGTAATTTGTTTTCATAAACGTTCAGAATTATGCATTTTTAAATTCTAATAGAAAATGAATAGCTGCATTCTTATGGTAGTATGTAGTAAGTAAGAATAAATTTATGATGTAGACTTGGTATGTTGTTAAGTGAAAATCAATGATGAAAACCTTGGATTACTAATCTAAGTGGAAGTTTCACAGCAAACGTAGAAATCGGCGGCACATCATTTTGTAGAGAGCGTCGGTGGCCAAGTAGCCGTTAACTTAAGGTGCATCCACACCGGCCGGCCGGCACCGCATCGTACCGAAACGGATTTTACAATTTTTAAACTAAATTAAACCTTGTATACAGTATTTAAAGTCTATATTACCAAGTCACGCACAGCAGCTTGACTGCGCGTGCGTGCGTGACGGGCGGACGTCGCCGTCGGCATGCCGCGACGCGCGGTCTGCTCCGTCCGCGGCGAACGCAGCCGGCGGCATGCGAACGAAGCCGGCGGCATGCCGCGAGGGCCGCGACACGCGATCGGCTCCGTTGAATAGATACGTGTGCGAGCGAGACACCGCCGCCGCCGGCTCCGTTCGTGCGAAGCCGGTCGGAGACGTGCGGTGGCATGCCGCCGGACGCGACGGCATGTGGCCGCATGCGTTCGCATCCCGCCCTTGCGTTGCGATGCCGGCCGGCCGGTGTGGATGCACCATTACATTAAGAAGTTCGCAGGTTCAAGCCTCGGCACGTACCAATGTGTTTTAGATTTTCAAATTCATATGTACTGGCTCTTTTACGGTAAAGGAAAACATCGTAAGAAAAGCTCCACACACCTGCGGAGAAATTCAAAGGTTGTGTGTGTGTGTAGTTGACCAACCTGCATTTGGCCAGCGTGGTCGACTAAGGCCTATTCACCTTGATTTCAGTGTAGGCTCGAGCCCCTCGGTGGGGACATGTATGAGCTGTTAACATATTATTTAGTAGTATCACAGAGCTTTAAATATATTCTAGTGACGCCGGAGTGACGCGGGAGTCACGTGTCGTAGGTCACGGTCCTATAACTCGCCTCCTTCTTAACCAGCCGAGTGTGAAACTTGATAACTAGCTACACGTGGATAACGGAATAATTACTAAGTAACTTCGGTACTTATTTAACGGTTCACTTGCTTTATTACCGCAGCTAGAGAGTCGGGACTCTCATTAAGAATATTTTTAGCATTCACTTACGTTTATACTTGATAATAATAGGGTTATTTCATGGTTATTTCTAACATGAGACTTATTGATAACGGGATCTTTTATGTGGTTATTATTTCACTGAATATCTGATATTTCGATGCAGTATGACCATGATAATACCGAAGAATTTGCGGGTGAGAAATGTAAGTATTTTTTATGCTATTTATTTGATTTTATTGTGCTTATTATATGTATCACGCAGTCAGTGACCGCCTGAACGCTATAAATTTTTTATGTATTTTTTTTTACCAATATTGGTATATTTTTCACGATTTCAAATATTATTTGGTCGTTTTACACGCGTTATTCGGATTCTCTACATAAACGGAATGCTAATGGTGTCCAATGGCTTTATGGATAACGTTGTAATCCATGGAGTAAAGCGTTACTTGAATATTCATAATGATTCTCGTTTCATTTCGCACTAACTAGGGACGTGGAAACTGTACGTGATTAATGACAGGCTGAAATTCAGTGTGGAAATTCACAGATTCAAGAAGCGAAACCTATGAGCGAACTAGCCCGTTAAATGAGCTACGGCGTAGCTTGTTGCACGCGGCGGCGCAGCAGCGTAGCCAAATGCTACGGCGTAGGCGGCAGGTAATGTTTTGTACGGCGGCGTATAGCTTTTCAGAACTGTATTAAAACAACAATACATTTTATTTTTTATCATTTTATTATAAGTTGGTACTTTCATTCTGAAATTCGAAATTAAAGTTTGACCACAAACAAAAGCTTCTTTGGAGGTGCTACGTATTTCTGGCTAAAACGCTATTATACGATATAAGTCCATTTAACTCTCCGCAATATGAAGAGGTGTTTATTTTACTTGTCGGGCAAAAAAGTAAAAGCTATGTCATCTCAAAAAAATTATCAATTCATTTAAAGTTTTTGTTACAACTAAATAATAAATAAATCTAATATTAATAAAAGAGGCTAGGTTGGCACTAATAAACATTTTTTGTGTAAAATCATCATTATAAATTTTAATATGAGGGTGCTCAGCTAAGCATATTTTTCTTTCCCGTAAGCAGCATTGTACTCAAAGCATTGACGCGAAGTATTTTTAAAGGGAAATGTCATTGTGCTATGACGCACTCCAATTACAGGTAAGTAACTTCCAGAACTTTTTCCGACGGCTAAAGCTTGCACGTGTAAGCAAGTTCCTACTAATAGGGCTAACCCTCTTGGATTGTCGGCGGGCAAAGTCAATAAGGTCCTTAAAGGGACGATTCTTTTTGTTCCATTTAAAATTCCTTAGAGAACGGAATGACGCTAAAACGCAAAAAAAAAAACGGGAACGACATTAATGTTTGGGAAATTGAAGATGTAAAAAATGTTTGATAATTTTTATTACAATACTGATGTGATAAAGGTTGCTACTGTTTAATAATCAACCACATATTGTTTAAATGTTTAGTAACTACTGTAGTGTTTTCAATTAAAAATAAATTAAAAATAACACTATTGTAGTGTTTTTAAGAAAGGGTACACTACTCCTACGTTGAATTTAGAGAACCTATAGCGCCAAATGTGTTAATAAAAAAATAAGAAAAGGTATAAATAAGGGTACTAACAGGTTTATACAACAAAAAGAAAATCACAAGTTAGGTGCTGTGGCATTGGTCATGTCATGCCATCTCTTTTGCTTGTCGGCCTGGTTGCAAGTATATTCTAAATTTAAATGTTTATTTTCGTGGATGGTCTTAGTTTGATTTTAACATCTTCCTGTCCCAACTCTTATTTGAGTGGGATAGTTTTAAAGGTTTTGTTTAGTGAGGAGCTGAGGCAAAGCCCTCTTCCTTCTTTTATCTTCATTATTAATTTCAAAGCTAAGTGAATATAGAAGTTACGAAAGTCTATTCTTGAGGGCAGCCATAACTACATTACAGTACGAAAAGGTCAAGTCACACACAAATAAGATCACAATAATTTATCAAGAACAGTCAGCAAGGATTATAATATGATACAAACAATAGTTCTGAAAATTAAATCAAGTTTTTCATAACTTACCTATCATCATCATCATTAACAGCTCATACATGTCCCCACCGAGGGGCTCGAGCCTACCCTTTTCATAACTTATATGTATATAAGTAATTATCTTAGCAGCAAAATGGTAGAAGAAACAAGTAGCTCGCATCCCTAATGCATGAGAAACAGTAAAGAACCTAGTTTAAGATGGAATTAGTTAAGACTTAACACTATTGGGAAAACAAATAAGCCGTACAGGTTAATTAACGAGGGTAGCCGCTTGTGAAATTGTCGTTGTGAAAATATTCTGTGGTTCCTGAGGGAGAGAGAGTAAACACACTCAATTTGTAACAAATTAATCTAGATAACCATTTAGAAAAATATTGATCATAGTTTAAATGTAAGATATGTTTAAGATTACTTAAAATTCTATGAAAGTGATTCATTTTAAATTTTGAGCAGATTTTAGAAATCAATTTTAGGCTCTAACCACAGAATACCGAATAGTAGTCAAGAATCAAGGTTTTGAATTGAAGTAAGATTATACTCGTAAAATACAATTTCTACCTTAAAGTCCCTAACAAAAGATGCTAAAAATACCTTTGCCACAACTTTTATAATTTCTATCGTTGATTGATATTGGAACTGGATTGGATTTTCCAATCTGCCAAATGCCTCTTCCTTCGTGTCGGGTAAATTATGACTCATCGTAATGATCAATTACTGTCCTATTCTGTTGGAAGTGTTATTAATTTGTTCGTTTCGTTGCGTCTGATTGGCAATAAATTCGCCGTGCATTGACTCGAATGACACAATAACTCTCTTTTTTGCGAGCAATTATATGGGCGCGATCCATCAATAGAGCTCGTTTTATAGCGCACGTGAATATTTTATAATGTCATATTGTAATTAAAAAATACTCCACTTTTTTAAAGCGCATTATCGAACAATGGTTTTAATAGCTGAAACTCCCGAGCTCATAAAGTCATGTAATTAAAACATAATTCAAGTGACATAATTAGTTCTAAATCTCATTAAAAATATAATAAAAATAAAAAGATATTTTTTCCCTGGGTATATTTTAAATTTTAAACGATTGGCTTTTTGAAACGATTATTTTCGTAGGTACCTACATCCGTTATGAAAATTAAATTGTAAATAAAGTTAAACTCGAGTACCTACCACGAAACAGGAAAAGGAAGGACTTGCCATTTGTAATTTAGCTTTATATTCTCTTTTTAAGTTATGCTTGTTTTTATGAGAGCAATAACTTGTGCTGCTAATGGTCAGAGGCTCGGGCGGCGGCGGTGTTGTCTGATGTAAAATGTATTGGACAAAGAAACAGTGGGGATGATAGCGAAGAATTTTCATGTCGCAAACGTGACTAATAAAAAGGGTGAGTTGGGTAGCTCTATAAATCCCGGACCTTGACTTGGAGATTTATATTTCTATTAGGAAATCTCCTATCTGGTATACTGCAGATTTAGCTGATAGGTGCGGCAGGTCGTCGTAAATAACGTAGGACGCTTGCAGTCGTTCATTTACAAAATTTTCACGAATCTTATTTTTCTTTATTTTATTGTATTTAGGACAACAACAGCAAAATATTTTACAATATCACTTATTAATTGAATAGCCAATTTTAGTTATCCACTTAAAGATGGTAACAAAAAAAAACTGATGTAGACACTAATATTAATAGAGGGCACTTATAACCAACCGTGAAAACACTCTTATAAGTTTTAACATTCCCAACATAAAGAAACGATTATTTAAAATTTAATATTGATAATTCTATCTATGTAACATTGATAGTTATGCAAAATCAGGCCAAGACACGGCGGCGGCGGCGGCTTCTTACACGTGTGTGTATATGAAGTAAGAAGTATTTGTTGTTATAACATACTTTTAGGCACTGACTATAATATTCATTTTGGCTCTTTACAAGAAAGGAGAAGGCTTCTACTTGAATTAGCAGATCTAAAATGAGGAGTGCGTGGGTGTGGTGAAATACCAGGATGATGATGAGAGTATGAGAGACGTAATATCAAATAAGTATTAAGTATATGCGAAACCTCAGATCTCGCGTTTCGTCATGAATTTATATGAACTCTAAGTAAAAAAATTAGACGTAATTTATTAGTCATTTCACATACATCGTTTGCAAGTGAAAGATGCTCGCACGGCAATAATTTGATACATATAATTAGGTTTGTATCCATGCGACTGTGAGCCGACACTTCGAAGCACAAAAGTATGTTAAGCTGCAAAATCTTTGCGTATAAATGTGATTATTTTTAGTATTCGAAAATTAGTACTCTTACTTGTACGCTATCTGTTCTATAGACTAATTAACTTCTGTTGGTTTACCTTTTCCAGGTTTTATCAAACATATTAACAAGCTGTAAAAAAATCATTATCATCCCGGTCATGAATAATATACGAATATCCCAGCTTTTTAGTTGATGGCAATAGCAGCGTTTTACTCAACAACTAGCTGTCTGCCCGCGGCTACGCCCGCGTTGTTTTTCGACTTTTCCGTAGTAATTTTTAACTATCCCACGGGAACTCTTCAATTTTCCGCGATTAAAACTATCCAAGGTGTTGACACTAGGGTGTTCTAACAGTTTCGGAGATAAGTCCATACAATATGTATACTAAGCCGTATGAGTTATTATAGTTTTTTAACCATCCCACGGAAACTTTCTAATTTTCCGGGATTAAAAGTATCTAAAATGTTGACCGGGGATACGGGTTAGTACTATTATTTTCTTCTGTGCCAGGGATATAAAGTACATGTATGTAAATTAAAATCACCATGCAAAATTTTATTCGAATCGGTGCGGTCCAACAGTTTTGGAGATTAGCCCGTACAAACAGACAAAGAGAGACACAATAAAAAAAACTAGTTAATAATATGTTCTAGAACACTTCTTACATCCCCTGAATCGGTTTTTATAATTTATTTTATGTACAGATTTTCGACCTCTACAGTTTTATCATATAGATTTTATTTTATTATACAGATAAGTTTATTCAACAATAAGGCGCTTCTGTTTTATCAATTTACGAGTAAAAGGCGGTTAGGCTGGGGAAATAATAAATTCCGGGTAACGTTTCGCTTTATTTTTGTATTTGCGAGATAGATTAGATTAATGATCATTTTTAAAAATTGAACCAAATTGATGTAAGAAGATGAAAGAGTCTCGTTTCTTTTCCCAATTACCTATTTTCTTCTTAAGTCCATTTCAAGATTCATTCTTTGAATTTTTAAAACTTTTAGAACCTCTAATAAATCAACCATGTTTATTGATGTTTTTTTTTCAATTGACCTAGCACTTGTGTTGAAAAAGTACGACCAATTAAGCCTTACTGTTCATGCGGGGGAGCGGAAGGTTCTATCCCAGAGGATTATTGATGGATAGATCCATGGTCCAAGAAAACAAGGTCTAACCGTTAGACTACGTGACTGACACGAGCCTACGTCATTTCTACGTCATTTTGCCTATTCATCCTTGTCGAATGCGTGTAATAGACCAAGGATGAACAGCGCAAAATGACGTAGGCTTGTGTCAGTCACGTGGTCTAACGGTTAGACCTTGTTTTCCTGGACCATGGATAGATCTAAAGTGTTCAACTCGCCGTGCTCTGGTTTGTATCCCTTTTTTACTGTGTGGAAAATAATACAAAATATTTAAGCTTGACAGGTGTAGTTTGCAACAACTGTGCCATGCGAAGAGCCGGCGAGTAAGCCTCTGAGTAAGTGGGCTTTCATTCTACTTCTGTTAATGGAATTCATTCACATCTCAACAATCGCCCACTTACTTTGCCACATTTTGTGAGAATTTGAAAGGCACGTCTCACTTTTCGCTTTTTCTAAACAAGGTGAAAGGTCTTTTAAATTAATTAGGCACTGAAATAAATTATTCAGTGAGGTTTGATGGTTTCCAAGAGAAATTTCTTAAGGTAGAAAATTTTAAATGCGTAGAGAATAAATATTCGACGAAAATTCTGTATTTGCGTAACGATAAAACGACCGGTTCATTTTCATTGATGGCATTGTGGTCAGGTAAATTTTTGCTAGAAAACACATTGTATTTACGATGGTAGTAAACTAAACTGTATGTAGACAAATCTTGTTAAAGCATTTACAGCGAGGACAATTTTAGTAATTTGCTAGATATAAAAAATAAATAAAGATTTTTAGGCGTGTTTAGATAAAATTACGGCTCGGCGGAAATAAGAAGATTGAAATGCTTTATTACAATAAATCGTTCGTTGTTTGAAGAGTAGTTATCTTATATTATAGTTACTTTGGAAGGTATTTTTAAGAAAATTTAATTAATTCCTTGACATTGATTGGTTTTTTGTTTTACTCGTATTTCCATCACAAACGTATAAAAAAAGGGTAAACTTTCCTTCACTGCAAAAAAAGCTATGAAAAAAAAGAAGAAAAAAATACCCTGAAATTATGACGAAAATGAATGTAGTCTTCAAATATATTTATTATAATTAAAATTATCGTATTAAATAATTTGTCTTGGTCCTATTTTGAAATGTATTTTTTAAATTCAATTTTATAAAACATATTGATGGCTTTGTTTGATCCATCAAAGATCAATTCATTTACTTACCTACGAATATTCAGAGGTGAAGTACCTATTCAACATCAAATCTTATTAGTTGTGAGAGGATTCAGCAACGTTGGAATGAGTAATAAATCAACTGCCGTATATTACATTACATTCCTGCTCGCGGCCCTTGAACTTGCTCATATCGTGATCCAGACACTGATATATACCTATCTCCAGTACTATATTACTAAGTGTGATATATTTATTATGATTTATGATATAACTCAGATATTATGCTGGTACTTACCTACTACATTGTTTCCAAATATAATAGGGATGATGACTGTATGAAAATATTCTGTTATAATGAGTTCGCGACTAAAGTGCGAAGTACTTACCGTATGCAGTGAAGTAAATGAGTGTTCGGAAATATGTATTATTTTACTAATTTAACCGAAACTACATTTATTATTATTTAGGAAAAATAAAAGTAAAAGGATAATATGACGATAGTATGTTTACTAAGACGTGACGTCACAAATTTGTAACTGTATAGAAGTCTATCTATGAATAATGTAGGAACAAAGTTATCGTTTTTGACTTTTCATAAAAAGAAGTTGATTTGACTAACCGTTCTCATTCCTATTGACAGAAGGAAAAGTGCGATTGGCTCTTGACCTATTGTAGTAGGTACTAGGGAGTGGAATGATCGTAAGCTGAAGATACGAACTGTATCTTATTTACGGGGTATTTTATTCACATATTATGAACACCAAGGCAGGGACAAGACAGCGCGTGTCTACACGGCACGCACACATTCAAACCGTTTGCGGCATGTTGGTACTGTTCTCAGTCTACTGTGCCACAACACTACCTACTTTGGCGCGTGATTACTAAATGTACCTTGTGGAGACGCCAGTGACGTCACGAGCTTGTCTATGTTCGGGTACAGTTAGGAGGAACAACTTACAAAGTGTCTACTACTAAATATACCTCTGCAAGACACGCCGACTCGACCTACATCGAGTATAGATAGTAGCACCATTTAAATATAAATCGTTACTAAACATACCCTGCTTAGATTGCAAGAGCCTGCTTGGCTTTGATCGGGTATAGTTAGGACTGCACTTTTTTTATTAGTAGCTACTATCTATACCCAAACATAATTCGTAGCTTTCGTTACTCTAATCGTCTCTGTCGCGCACCGGCTTCGTGTGCTATTTTTTTCCTTCTTTATTTGTTTGTTTCCTTTGAATAATAAAATAATCATAAATATGTGGGGGGGGGGACATATCACATACGGCTATCTGACTCTTAACTAGGCAGAGCCTGTACTATGGGTGTCAGACAACTGATATACATACATATATAATTATATAACATCCAGACACAAGGCAAACGCAAGTGCTTATCACACGAATGTTTGCCCTGGCAGGGATTCGAACCCACGACCCTGTGCTTCGAAGGCAGACGTACTACCAACAACTAGGCTACGGGACCGTACATCACATCATATATCATATCACTAACCATATATACTTGGTGTTTAAGTAACAATTAACAATTAATTATTAAACATACATACCCTTTAATGGCATTCTAAGTCGGGTGCACTTAGTAGTACAAATATTTTATCATGCTATTTATTCTCGACCAAAATCCTATTATATTCAAAATACTATTCACTCCTAAGCATACCTGAGTATGAAATCACAATAGTTAGTAATTAAAATAATTTGTAAGCGCCGTACTAAATATACCCGACCAAAACTCTACAGGGAATCTCCACAAGGTAGGTACATTTGTAAATACTTGGAGCGCATCATACACTCCTAAATATACCCGATCATGACACCCCAACTCGGGTATATTTAGTAGTGCGAATATTTTGAAAGCGCCATGCTAAATATACCCGACCAAAACCCCATGGGGAGTCTCCACAAGGTACATTTAGTAAACACGCTACTTTGGCAGCTAATAAGTTAACCTAATTACATGTAACAAGCGGTAGTCTTCTATACACCACAGAACATTTCCACATAAGTTTACAATTTCACACGCGGCCGCACTCCTTAATTAACCTGTTCAGTGTTCAGCTTATTTTGTAGAACTGTGTTAACTGGATGTATGTCGCAAGCAGGACAGGGGGGCTCGCATGAGGTTTCTACTTCTACTGTTAAATATTCTTGAATCGAGAAATACAAATATTTAAAGTAACAAATCTGATTAAAAAAATAACGGCTTGTTCTAATAAATCATCGAAGTATTTAAAAACTCCTAAACTTTTTAACAGTCAACTGTATTTAATTGACGTGTAACTGACGTCAACTTTAGGCTCGCGGCTCTAATTAAGGAGATTGAAAGTGTTCCCTGCAATTATAAATGCAAAAAAGAAGCTTTTCCACTCGCTAAATGTTAAGATATTTCACGGTAGCGGCTCTTGTTGCAAGCGGTTGCACTTTAATTCCACTTTGTTAATAGCCAACACAAATTATTTGCTTTTAACTGCCGTAAATTAATAACAATCTTGGCTTGCTCCTCAATTATATTAAAAAACTAGCTGTTCGAACGCCGCTACGCCCGCGTTGTATTTTGAATTTTCCATACAGTTTCCCGTAGAAATGACATATTTTCCCGCGGTAGAAACTATCTGAGGTACCACCATGCAAAATTTCATTCAAATCGTTCCAACAGTTTCGGGGATTAGCCCTTACAAACCGACAATCAGAGAAACAATAAAAAACAAAAACAGTATATATTCTATATTACTTTTTAGATCCCCTTGACTCGATTTTTAGCATTTTTTTCTATGATACAGATTTTTGACCTCTAAAGTTTTATTATTATATTGAAAAAACCGGCCAAGTGCGAGTCGGACTCGCGCACCGAGGGTTCCGTACAAACCTGCAAGGTTTACAAAGTTCTTTCATTACGACAATCGAGTCATAACTATGGTAATCTTATTGCAAAATGAAATTCATAACATTACAATGGGGAAAGATGGAGGAGCATAAATTTAAGACAAAGATCTCTTTATCGTTTAAGTAACTAAGTACTAAGTAAGTATTTCAACTTGATAGCTCTACGCGTTCATGAGGAAAAAAGTAATAAGTTTATATTTATTAAAAAATATATATTTTGTAATGTAACTAAAAATTTAAGGTTTTCGGAATTTTTCCTTTATGTGTGCTATAAAACGTTGCTTCATGCCAAATTTCAAGATTCTAGGTCGACTGGAAGTACCCTTTAGGTTTTGATTCCCTTGCGAGTACTTGCGAGTTTCAAAATATGCAGCTTAAATTGCTGTTTCTTTTGATTGCGTTGACATAGAAGTTTGATTTTGTTACAGCTTAAAGGTATTATAGACCTGAGTATTTGGTATGAATTTCAATTTAATACCTCTACGCGTTTATGAGGAAATGGGTAGTAAGGTTAAAATTATTAAAAAAATATATATTATGTGATGTAACTAAAAATTTATGGATTTCGTAATTTTTCCTTTATCTATGCTATAAGACGTTGCTTCGTACCAAATTTCAAGATTCTGAGTTCACGGGAAGCACCCTGTAGGTTTTGATTCCCTTGCAAGTGTCGAAAATTTGCGGCATAAACGGCTGTATCTTTTGATTGCGTTGGCTTAGAAGTTTGATTTTTTCACAGCTTCAAGGGACAGTAGACCTGAGTAATTGATATAAATTTCAGCTTCATACCTCCACGCGTTCCTGAGAAAAAGGGTCTTGACAGACGGACAGACGGACAACAAAGTGATCCTATAAGGGTTCCGTTTTTTCCTTTTGAGGTACGGAACCCTAAAAATACTGAAAAAACGTTTTTGAGACACTGATACTATTCGAATACATTTTTTGTTTCACAAAAACACTACGAATAAAAAAAAAAGTTCGTTTCTAACTTCTGAATAGAATGACCGAAATTAAAATTCTCGAAACACGTCACATAAAAGCACTGTCGGCGACGTAGCTTCATTCATTGTGGCATTTTTATTGCGTAATAAGATGGAACTCAGATGGATAATCTCTGGCCGTAAACGAGCCGGAGGAACACGAGAGGCATGTTTAATATGACTTTTCCATACATAAAAATACGTTGAATGGAAGCCAGAGTCATTGCGCACATACCCGTAGATGGCGGTTATAAAGTTGCTAGGGGAGCACGGGAGTACACAGAGCATCGCTTCCTGTAAGAAAAAGCATCCAATAAATCTTGTTTTACGTCTCGTAAAACTAACAATATGTACAGCTTAGTGCGCTATTATACGGAGAGAATTCGTATCGTGGTCTTTGGGGAAATTAAATCCTATTTGAGTCTACTTTGGCGAGGAAAGTTGGGAATCGATTCAGTGATGGTTGGGACGTGACGTCACATAAGCGCGGTTGCCTGCACAGTGGGCGCTCTCGCAATCCGCAGCTGTCCGTAGCTGGAACTTGGGTGGTTACTCGTAACTGCAGCGACCGGCGACACGCGCTCTGTCGCTGATGACGCAACGTGCTGTCCACCGCACCTGCGATTAACTTAATCTGGTAGTTCTCTGTAAGTCTTCTTCTTATTTTCGTGTTTTGAATACATAAAAATTGAAGATTTCCTGTTTTAACCTATAAAACTTGTCTATGCAACTTTGTTTGATCATAGTGTGTATGATTTACTGTTTTATATAAGACCATTCTTATTGAACTTGAAAACAATACTTTTTATTTTGAATAACGATGTCGTTGTGTTGGTACCCATCTAAATGTTTATATAATACTGTTTGCATAGTTTCTATCTCTTAGTTTCTCATAGTTTCTTTCTCTTATTTAAAATATTTCGTGCCCTTTCCCGTTGTAATACAGTCATTATTAATTTTGTCATAGTATTCTTAAAATTTCAGACATCTGATTTTCAATTAACTAACTGCAGCGTCTGGTACCATCCTCTATAATTACCTAATGTCATGTAGGTAACTTAACTGAATTCAAAGGAATGCTCTATAAAGGTTTATTATTACTTATTTTATGATATAAATTTTAAATTTTCAGCTATTCTAGTCTGAAATTAAATTAATTTCTGAACTATAAGTTTAATTTGAAACAATACGAAAATAAATTAAGAAAGGATGACAAAGTTGTCTCATTAATATTATACACGCGACAGGTTGGATGTTTATTTGTTTGTGCGTCTAACTTGTGAAGGGATTAAGATGGCATATAAGGAGGGTAAATACCTATTGTAGTAGGTAGATAATGTAAGTTAGGTAGGTACTGGATTAACACTTAGGGTACTTTACAACTCAAGAAAATTAAGTGACATCGGTTAACTTCTTACTTTATTGCACAATATAAAAGGCGGGCCTAATGCTACATGACATTTTATCTATTTCCTTATCCCTGGAAGAAAACCAAGTAAATTTACCAAATTATAAAGAACTGTCCTCTCAGGGCTGCGAAATCAGCAGCAGAGCTGCAAATTCGGTGGTCATTTATTACTATCAATGGCTAGTTGGCGGCGGGCGGCCAGTGAGAGGGCACGTTACAGCACTCCAGCGGATTGCTAACTACCGGCGCAAGATCACAGTGATTTACTCCAGGCCAACTTTTACTGCCCCTAATCCATGCCTACGGACGGGGACACCGAAACTCCTACATTGAGATTTGTTGGTATCTTGGGAATTAATCTTCTTGTCCGGTTTAATCTGACGATAAATTCTGAACTCTACATAACGTAATATCATAGTAGATAATAGATATAAAAACATAATTGCTAAACGTACATATTTCTATTTTTAATTTGTTTGATTCACAGTCAGTAACCTAGAAACCTAGTTCTTTAGAATTCGGTTTGGAGCCGCGGACTATTTTAACTGCTGCCTTATTTATGGGGCGCTGAATATGCGTCAAAGTTCCGGAGCTGTCACAGTAAGCCCCGTAAAGCTACTTCTTATTTGTTAATTAAATTATTTAAATGACTTAAGTCACTGGAAGTGCACGCTACCAAATTACCTAGAACACTGGAAGCCCCTCGACTTTCCAAAACGGCTTTTAGAGACGCGACCAAGCAAGAGTCTCTGTAATTAAGTCTGTCGTACGAAGCCTTCCTCTCTAAATATGAGAGTTCAAAAGGGGTCTTACATTTTTATTCTTGTAGCACCACAATAGGGCTTAGAGAACAATTGAAGACTTGAAGAGAAGTCACAATAGCGATTCACTTTCAAGAATTTAATTGAGCTGCTTTAGGAGTTTATTTTCTTCTATTGATATTGCAAAACTTTGTAGCTAGTCTAATAACTAGAATCTTTACTAGAATCTTACTTATTTACTTATTTAGTATCGAACGGTCGCAAACGTAAGTGGTCCATAATAGACCATAGCAACTAGTCTAAGTAACAAATGGTCTATAATGCTTTTAGTCTTTTTTTAGCTAGTCTAAAGAATCGGATGTTGTGAATTCAAATTACGATACATAGGTATTAACTTACAATCTTATATATGTATGGAAATCTTGCTGTGCACATACGTAAGTACTTCATTTTCATAAATAGGAAGTAACATTATCAATATAATAGACTGACCCTTTACTGGAATAAAGTCGCATCTCTTAATGCACGTTGAAGCACGTTAGGTATTCCAAGTTTTCAAATACAGCCCGCGGCGTCTAATGCGCCTGTTAATTTATGACCCCACTTGGAATTCCCGACCTTGGTTTGGTGCTTTCACCGGGACCATTGTTCCCACATTCATCGATATTCCTTCCATTGTATCTAAGCGGTCTCAGCCACCAAGTTCTGGGAAGTTTCTATGTGACATTGTTCAGAAGTTGAGAACGGTAATGCGATCGCCTGATTCAGTTTTTTTTTCTTAAATGACAATAAGAAACTTACCTAAAGTTTTATATAAAGGCCACAATATACTTAATGACTAAGATCTTCAAAACACGTTCATTGACTTATTGATAAGATAAATTTAATGTGGGAATATCTTTGGAGAAATGTTTGGGCCTTATTGACTAAGTTTATTTAGAAAGAAAGAAAATAAAAGTCTAAGGTTTGTAAACGATTTACTTAATTTATTTTATGCTTATATTTACATGCTCATGTAATATACAACATATGTGACGTTCCACGTGCAAAGGTACCTTATGGTCGATATTGAGTTACGCATAATATGCCCTTATTATTCAGCAACTAGTAAGCTATTCATATCCAAAAAGATTATATTTATACTAAAACCTGCCATAAAGAACCTTTGCACGTGAACGTCATATATTGTCTTATTTTATCGTATTCACACACCACAACCATTAATTTAATTCATTACAAATTCAATTAACAAAATACCTTTTTACATTTTGTGTCTTTATTAAGTGTTCATATAATTAATCATCGAGGTAGACACGGTTATAAGCTGTCTTGAACGCAGAATCTAATTCCAGAAACGCAGAATTGACCATCTCATAGAAAATTATTTTAAAGAATCGATACTTTGATAGATTCAAGCAGTTGCGAAACTTTAAAAATAATTTAGTAAATACAGTACAATTCAAGATATGGTATATTTTGTAGTGCAGATCTATGTTGTTGATAAAATAAACACATTATAATATAACACGATTTTCGGTAAAAGTTCTATAAAGCTTTTCAGCCTCGTCATTTTGGCATTATCCTCTGCGCGTCCTGAGCTATTTTTAGTACTTTCGATCGATTCACTTTTGAAGATACTGTGATGGGGAAGGAGTCTACAAAGAACAGGCCTCCGTGCAATTGCTTCTTTTCACTAAGTGAACCTAAAATAAAAAAAGAAACTAGTTAATCCCCATTCTCGTCTTTATAGACTATAGAACGATAATTATGTTGTTTACTTGTCTTTTTATGGACGATTTGAATACAATACTTTAAATACTTTCTTTCAGCGAAGACTGTCAATTTCTGTTTCTGTATTTTAATATTTTAGAAACAAAAAAAAAACTCAGCTAAATTTGTAAATCCTTCAAATTTAATTAATCGATATCTTATCAAAATATAACTAAAGACGTTAAAAAATAAATCTAGTAAGCTACAGTTAGATAGCAATCTTCTTTATGGTTACCAAATAGTATAGTATTAATAACAATATGTTACTTACTTTTGACAATGTCAAATACTTCCTGAGGATCAACATCATGGCCTGGCTTCTTCATGATGGCTGCCACTGTGAGTTCTATAGTATCAGGGTTGGGAATACCAACTACACACACATCGGCCACTCCAGGGTGCTTTCTGACCACATCTTCAATTTCCAGCGGGGACACCTTTGCAAACACAAACATTGGTATTGGTATCTATTATTATAATAAAATTGTAAAGGGCGAAAATCTGTACATAGAAAAAAATGCTTAAAATCGAGTCAGGGGGATGTAAGAAGTGATAAAGAACATATCCTGATTTTTTTCAATTTTTTTGTTTCTCTGTTTGTCGGTTTGTCTGTTTGTACGGGCTAATCTTCAAAACTACTGGACCGATTTAAATGAAATTTTGTATTATGGTACCTTATATCCCCGGTCAACATCTTAGTTACTTTTCATCCCGGGAAATTAAAAAGCTCCCGCGGGATAGTTAAAAAACTATAGTAACTTACATACTGTTCAGTACATTGTACGGGCTAATCTCCGAAACTACTGGACTAATTTAAATGAAATTTTGTATGGTGGTCAACATCTTAGATACTTTTTACCACGGGAAAATATCAAATCCTACGGGAAACTATGCACGGAAAAGTCGAAAAACAACGCGGGCGTTGCCGCGGGCGGACAGTTAGTACCTAATATAATGACAGCCTCATAGCCTATTTGTCCGCCCCGCCGCTATTTTTCTAATAATCTAATTTATGCCTACTAATACACCTCACTTCTAAGCATAGGGTCTCGGTTTCGAGCTCCGTCTAGGGCAAAGTTTGTATGATGAGCACTGCTGTTTGCCCTGGGTTTGGAATTTGTATATTTATATAGGTAACCAACAGCCAACAGCTGTACAACAACAAACAACAGTTTAAAAATACATTATAAGACATTATATATTATGTTATTAGTACATTATGTACACAACATTTACCAACATGTAATAAAATTAATTTGAAACCTTACGACAACATGTGTGTGTACAACAACAAAAACAGATCAAAAACTTTTAAAATACATTAAAGGATACAGTAATACACTTTAAACCTGCAGTCCAATTACTACTCGCAACTTTCGAGATTTCTTGTCGAATAATTTACCAAAATCACATAAATTATGGTATAACAATACTTTATCTACTTACAAAGTACGTGAGGTATCTGACTAGTAGCTTTTTCCTCTCGACATAAAAGTAGTAGTTGTTTTCGTCCCTGTAGAATATGTCTCCAGTTTTAAGCCATCCGTCAGCTGTCAACACTTTTTTCGTTTCTACTGGATCATTTAAGTAGCCCTGTATGAAAAATATACATTTCATGAAAATAAAGGACAATTTGAAAATGTTTTAAAGCTATAAAAATATAACTGAAAAATAACATAAAAATGTTACCTACCGTAAAAAATCCGTATCCCTTCATCCATAATTCTCCATTTTTATGTGGCTCTGTTATTTCTTCATCATTATCCCCGACGAGCTGTAAAATAATAAAAATTGAAAAAACAAATTTTGAATTCACATATTCTGTGCATGGTGTTAGTGACGGTAAATACTGTTTAGGTCAGGTTAGTTAGGTTACTGTTAAAGTTGAGGTGAGTTTAGTTAAGTAGTTTTCACTGTTTAAACCTAGGTAAGTTAGGTGAGATAAAAAAAAGATATGCCAAAAAAGCAATTCGCAAAAATTAAAGAAATATCGACACTACTATACAAAAAAGACATTTAATTGGTCAGTCTATCTATAAGGAGTTCTTTTTAGTTTTTTAGGAAATAGTTTCTACGGGAAAGTTGATCACATATTGACTGTACAAGCAGAGTGTCCCTTCAGTTTTTGCTAAGCGATACATACATCTTACTTGATAAACGTGTGTGTGTGTGTGTGTATGTTTCTAATGACTCAAAAACTACTGAACCGATTAAAATTATTTCACCGTTAGAAAGCTACATTCACCTTGAGTAACATAGACTACCTTTTACCGCGGGAAAATGCCTCATCCCCACGGAAAAAACTGTTAACGCGGGCGGAGCGAGCTGCGGCGGAAAGCTAGTACTTCACTATCACTACATAGTATAAAACAAAGTCGCTTTTTCTGTCCCTATGTCCCTCCCTATGTCCCTCCCTATGTCCCTCCCTTTGTAAGCTTAAATCTTTAAAACTACGCAACGGATTTTGATGCGGTTATTTTTAATAGATAGAGTGATTCAAGACGAAGGTTTATATGTATAATACATGCATAATATGCTTAAGGATAACCCACAATAATCATTTTCCCGTGCGGAGCCGGGGCGGGTCGCTAGTAATATATAAAGTAATCAGTGTATAAGTTTAATACATTTTATCTTCATTCAGGTGGTTATTCACACTGACTGAAAAATACATATTGAACTCACTTTGTACTGGTATTTTTCCATGGCTTGACCTGAAGATTTATAAGGAATACCGCTGATATCTTCTACCTTGAAAAGTACTACAAGCACTTCCGACATTCCGTAGCAAGCGTATAGCTTAGCTGGGCATAATTTCTGTAATATAAAGATTGTTCACTGAACATGGATTGATGGTATTTAAATGATACGTTGCATACGTTAAGGGTACGTGCATAAATTACATGTTTTCCTAAAATCTAACCATATTTTTTTGATCAGCTGCTTAAAGCCTAGTACCTAGATACATTTACACTACTTTAGATTTCAGAGACCACTACAGAAATTTAATATAATTTTGCGACTAGTTTTCATGCGTGCTACGTGGTTTTCAATTACTCATTCGCCGTGACCAAAAACGAAAAGAATCATCCAAAACAAATTTAAAATTCACTTCGAGTTACGAGCTACAGTTTACTAGCAAAGGACAATCTTTCGTATGGTATCATAAAGAAAATGTAAACCGTCCCATTTTATTAAACTGACACAAGACAAGTAACAATTTACATATCTTACTCTGAACTCATCCAATATACTTCTTTCGATGGCAGAGCCTCCTACGAGGATATGTTTGAAGCAGGACAAGTCGACAACGTTTCTGGGGCCCTGAACGAACCTCGCCAGGAGAAACGGGGTCCAAGCGGTCGCTTCAGGCTAAAAAAATAAATTGACCTGCTTAAAATACAAGTGAAATTGTGGATAGAAAAAAAACTTGACCTGGGTCCCTGAGATTTCAGGTAGAGTTCGAGTAATCTAAACTTTTGTTTCTACTGCAAAGCTACCGGGTGTCGCAGTTAGAGACTGAGGCTAAGTACAATGACCCTCTTTACGGTTGCGGTAAAGAACTACTATTGTTCTTTCGTGCATATTCTTCCCGTAAATCCAACGTGACTCTTTCAACAACTCCCATAAATTCCCGTTGGTACTGGAGGAGATAATCTCGCCTCTAAAAAAACCTGAAGATCGAGTGTTATCAACCGGCACAGCACAGTCACGAACGGTGAGGACCTGGAGACCTCGTAGTCTATTTTAGCTGGGCTTTGTAGGGTAGTGTATTTTTCGTAGCTTTTTATTGGGATCATTATAGACCAAAACGATGCAATCAAAGATTAAAAATAAAGGCGAGCATAAGCTACTGGGAGCACACAAGCTTGCCCCAGAAAAGCTCAAACTCAAAATTTCGTCATTACCGTCAACTTATTCAAAGCTGTTGGTCTGGAAGATGGTATTTAGCCTATGTGGGCTGACTGTAACATATCCTTTTGCAGTAGTGTTTGCGTTGAATCCTCACCCAATACATCTCCCACAAATCATAATACTTCAGTCTTTTGCCCATAAACTTACCCTATAAGTTTTGATCATGTGGAGAAGAGTCAGTGGGTTTGAAGGTTGAGACGTCTGGATTCTTGCGAAGCCTTTGATGGGTGCCGACATAGTAAACACAAGGGACGTCAACCACTGAGGTGAGGTCAATATCATGCTTGAATAAAAGTCATAGTCTCCATCCCTGAAAATGAGACCTTGACCTTCAAATATAGAACTGTATTCATTTGTTATGTTATTTTCACTATTGTCACATAATGAAACGATTGTCAGTTTTAAAGTTAAATTGAATTGCATGGTAGCCTGTTAGCAATTGCTACGTTAGCTTTATTGTTATGGACTGAATTTATTGTAAGTGTAAAAAAGCAGAAAAGAAAAGTAAAAAGAAAAAAAACGGAAAGGAAATTATATTTTAATTTATATGTATTCTATTCTACTTACCACCATTGTAATGCTGCATTCAGAACCCTGTCGTAAGGAATGATAGCTGGTTTCGGAGGCCCTGTGGTTCCACTGGTAAGCATGAACCAGGCTGGTACTTTGGCAGTGTCAAAACCGATGGCTGGCCTAAAATAATGAAATATTATAATTTTTATTATTATTATTTTTGTTATTTATTGATGGATATAAAATAGTTGATTTCTATAATAAAGTTATTTATTTATTATACCTAAAGTTAATAACGGTGCCCTTATGTTCTTGTATGAAAGTTTCTAAATTGTTTGCATTGTCTTCGTAGACGACAACCTTCGGGTCCATGTTATTGGCCTTTAGCGCTTTGTTAACTTTTTCCACTGTAGCTTGAATACTGAATATAAGCTTTGGCTGAATGGTTCCAAATAGCCTAATTATATCACCTGCAAAAAACATAAAGAATAAATATTGTACGACGAAAACTGGCTTCAAGGTAGGCGCAAAAGAAAAGAGTAACGACTTAGGATGAATAATGGGGGCCCTTAGTTCAGCAGTAGCAAGGCCTCTCACATAGTGATAAAATACAGGGTGTAAGTGACAGAATAGCAAAAACTGAAAGAAAATGCTCAGTCAATGGATACGATCAACTTTACTTTCTTAAACAAACTTTCTAGAGAAAACAATAAAAAAATGACTTCTCCATACATACGTCCTTTTTTTAATGGGAGCATTGATTTTCTATTAGTTTTAGAGAAAAGTTTCTTAGGGAAAATGAGCATGTCATTTTAGTATTTGCTAATACGACATATTCCCTTTATAATCATGAGTACATAAATAAAATTAAACGGATTTTTATGTTATCACGTAACTATTTTATCAACGAGATTATTGTGATTTATTACAATTTGACATTAATTACATTTTAATTCAATAATCTCATAATGTCCGGTATGTATAGCAAACAATCGTATGTGATTTGATTTTAATACTACGCGGTAGTGTCTAACAGTATAAAGTAGATATTACGGCGCTAGTATTTCATGAAGGATAAGTTATCATTTTTAAATAGTTCACCAAGTGATAATTATTATGATGATTTGTTTCCGGCTATACTTCAATTTTTAGGCTTGTAGTTTTTTCTTAAACAATTTATCTGCTTTTGAATTGAATATGTGACAGTGATATAAAAGGGTATATGCGGTCACAATATATCTGCATGACAAAAATATAAAAGGGAGCTCACGTTAAAACACGTTTGGCAAACATATTATATACGCTAGTTGCTACAATACTAATATGCCTAATTCGCATTGAGTCCCTGTTAATATATGCCAAATTTCTAAATTTTGTAATACTGATGTTTTAAGGCTATTCAAGGTCAAGTAGGTAAGTCAAAATCACGCTTATTTTAATTAATAAAATTTTAGCCCCTCACTGGAAATCACCTTTTTTCGTCATAGAGCGTCAATAAATATTTTTAAATTTAGAGTGTATGGTGGCAGATTTATGTTAGCGAGATACGTCCCCAAGAGAAGCTTTTAAATGTACGTACAGTAAGTATACTGTCATCGATTTCCGGATCCATGGTGCATAAAGTGTACTTACTGTCATCGATTTCCGGATCCATGGTGCATAAAGTGTACCCCATGTAGTGCGTGCCATAGAAGGGTACTGACATGTCCAGCTGGCCGCGGCCGATGATGACGACCACGTCGCCGACCTTCAATCCGAACCGGCCCATCGCACTCGCCAGCCTCATCGTCCGCATCGCCAGGGAAATGTTTGACTCTTGAGTGTCGGTCGCTGCGTCGATCTACAAGGTTATCCAATTCATTCCGAAGAGCCAATGTATCATGTATAAAATGATGAGGCATACTAATTTGTTCAATCATGAATATAATATTGAAATAATAAATATGGAGGTAAAATTATATTGTTATTAATTCTTCTTCAGCCTGTTATCGCCCTTTGTTTGGTATATGCCTCTTCATCATTCTTATTTTTATAGGTGTATTGAACACAATATGTAATTTGGGTAAGATTTCCTTTGGATAAATAAGCTTCAATGAAGAGAGTTGCGATTTTAAGTTATCGACTTGAAAGTCAGGCGCGCGGGGCGCTGCTGTAGCGATAGTTGTCTGCGCACGCGATAATATATAAATAGACGATACGAGCAGAATTTTGATAGCTCTTCTTTTTTCTTATCGTCCACTTCAGGACCAAGATAGTTACTTGGAAAACTACATAGTATAGTTTGTGCTAAACACCAATTTCAACCTAAGAAGTACTTGATAGTTGCACTTACTTGGTTCACTTGCATTGGTTGTTCTAACATCCCTTCCAGCATTAAATGTCCCACATGGCACTGTTCGGGTTTAATTCCATATCTTTCGGCCGCAACTTTCCTAAACCTTTCTACTCGTGTATGTATATTATGATCCATTTTATTTAACTTATTGGTATATTTATTTACTTGTTTATACAAGATTTGAGAATGACTAAATCAGTGTGACACCGGTGGCCACTTAAAGCACTCTAGCAGGTAATTAGTATTTGTTATCATTATTTATACTTCCTGAATTTATGATACTTATCATAAGAAACTATTTGTGATGGTATCTTGAAATGATTACTATGTATTTTGTTAATACGTTTCGTTAGCCATATTAATTTTTAATTTTAATGTAGAATTAGTGTAAAAGAACTATTAAATATTTGTTTTAGTTTTTCATTCAAGGCCTCTCGGTGGGGACTTGTATGAGCTGTTAATATTTCAATTAAGAGAAACAACTTTACTGTTTTATTCATATTCATAATACGTTTTGGTGGCTTCGAAGCACAGAGTTGCGGCTTTGAACTCCACCCAGGGTCTGTTTGAAAGGCCAAACATCCGTGTGACGTTTGCCTTGTGTCAAGATGTTGTATAAGTATTTAGACTGACATTCATAGTACAGGCTCTGCCTAGTTTGAGGTCAAATAGTCGTGTGTGAGATGTTCCCACATATTATTATTACATTACACTTTGTATTCTTAATTTAAATATTTTACAGGCTTATGCTTTAGCAAATTGAATTAAGTTTTTTTAATGATTCTCAAAACACACTGCAGGTTTATAATAATTAATTATTATTTTCACTTTGCTTTTGTATTTTTTTTCCTTTATGCTACCTGTATTTTTACGAATGAAATAAAGATTTTTATTATTTTTTTCATTAACAGCTCATACATGTCCCCACCATGGGGCTCGAGCCGTATTATTATTAATAAATTTTTAAATTTGTAGTTGCCCCCTAAAATAGTTTATGTGTTCGCCTTTTTAGACCTGAAACCATTTTTCATTGTCAGAAAACAGTAATATAAATTAAAATGTGTTTGCTGTTTCAAGTACTAGGCAACAGGTAGTAAAGCAAATTTTTTTTATAGTTTTTGATTCGAGTTACAGCTTTTCATGGTAATGCGAAAGCTTTCCGTGCTTTCTATTGAAAAATCATAAATCAAATACTTTTGTATCTATTGTTGCCTTTTCGAAAATCAATCGATTAACTAACAGCCTCCGTGACTGTTTGGTAAAATGCGCCCTTCACATAACGGTGGTTCCGGGTTCAAATCTCGGTGGGGCATTCATATAACAAATATCACTTTGTGAATTATTCCCTAGTTTGGTTAAAATGAAGATAATTCCGTGCTTCGGAAGGCGCGTAAAGCCGTTACTGCCGGTTACTATCTACGGAAGTAGTCATTGCAGTACCCCTACCATGAGTTGCTAACGTAACTTACGCGCTCGATATCGACTACGTAAACGTGCATTTAGTATGGAGAAATTTTACTTCAGATAACTGTCAATAGATGGCGTAGTTTTAATTCCATACTAAATGCACGTTTACGTAGTCGATATCGAGCGCGTAAGTTACGTTAGCAACTCATGGTAGGGGTACAGGAGTCACGACAGGGGCCTGCTCACTAATTCTGACACCAGGCACAGAATACGAAATAACCAGGGTTCGAAAAGTAGGTTAACCTTGAAGGCATTGACAGCAGCAGGTAGTTCTTTGATGTGAGTTTTTTTTTCATTATCGATAGTACAACAAAAATCGATGGGTTTTTTTTACTCTGTTGTAATGTGTTTATAACTGATTTCAAAGCCACGATAGATTATTATACCAGCGATAGATTATCACTGACGCAACAACACTGATGTTATAAGATATAATATTTTATGATCAATCAATACTATTGAGTATTGATCATAGAATCTTCTATCTATATCTATACTAATATTATAAAGAGGAAAGATTTGTTTGTGTGTGTGTGTGTGTGTGTGTATGTTTGTAATGAATAAACACAAAAACTAAAGAGCCGATTTCAAAAATTATTTCACCATTAGAAAGCTACATTAACCCTGAGTTTATTTTCAAAAAAATTAGGGATCCTTACAACAACAAAAATAATGTAACCCAACTTGTTCACACAATGTTCACACACAAAAATAACTAAAATATTCCTAATAATTAAATGGGCTCCGAAACCACCAAACCGATTTTTGTAGAACTTGGCACAAAGATAGAATATACCTCGGTAAAGAACATAGCCTACGATTTACCGCGGGGAAATTTCTCATTCCCATGGGAAAAAAATGTTAAAGCGGGCGAAGTTGGCACAAAGATAGAATAGACCTTGCGAAAGAATATAGGCTAATTTTTGCCGCGGGAATACAATTAAAGCGGGCGGAGTCGCGGCGGGAAGGTAGTACTACTTATAATAAAACTGAAGAATCGGAGTGTCTGTACGTTGATTTGATTAAAAAAAATTAATTGTTGATGATAAACGGAGTGAAGCTGAACACAAAAATACAAGTTTTCGAAAAACAAAAACCGTCTGTCTGTCTGTCTATTTGTACACGCTAATCTTTGGAACCGTTGGACCGATTTAAATGAAATTTTGCATGGTGCTAACAACGCGGGCGTAGCCGTGGGCGGACAGCTAGTTACACATAAAACTAAAAGCTGATCATGTAAACTATTGTAGAGCCAAGTTTGAAGGCAGCGAAGTTAAATATCTCTCTGGCTACAAGCATCTTCAAGTTAAACTAGATTTTCAAGTTTCACCCAGTGGAAGGAAGAAGTTCGTTAATCATACGCGAACCTAACGTTGCTTCGGAACGTCAAATGCTTTTGTTTTCAACTCTCAGATACACATTATAATCATCATCTCAGCCGAAAGACGTCCACTGCTGGACAAAGGCCTCCCCCAAAGATCTCCACAATGATCGGTCCTGCGCTGCCCGCATCCAGCGGCTTCCCGCGACCCTCACCAGATCGTCTACGTCTTCCGGCGCGCGGCCGCCATTCAAGAACCTTTCTGCCCCAAGGGCTGTCGGTTCTACGCAAAATGTGCCCAGCCCATTGGCACTTATGTTTAGCGATTTTTCGGACTATGTCGGTGATTCTGGTTAGCCTGCGGATCACATATAATATGTAACGGTAATTTATTTAATACATACAAAAATCTTTTTAACAAAAAGTTAAACCACCGAAAATACTGAATTGAAAAATTCTATTTCTGTCTGTCTGTTTGTTACGATTTCACCTATAAACCTCTAAACTGATTTTGATAAAACTTGGTACAAAAGTAGAATAGACCGTAAGAAAGGACATACATAGGCTACCTTTTACAGTAGGAAAATACATAGTTCCCACGGAAAAACCTACATTTAGTCATGCCCTGTTTTCTTATCCTTAGGGATTGATTGATTTTTTCAAATTTATATTGTACCAAATTCGGAGTATACCATTCCAAATAAAAAAATACTTTTTTAAAACTTTCACGGTTGTTTTCATAACTATTAAGATTTAAAATAGGATATTTACAGGGTAGGTTATTTATAGGGTATTTGTTTTGTGTGAGTGCCCGATATTTCGATGCAGTTGCATGCATCATGATCACGGGACGACTGAAGAGAACTTGCCACGGTAAATATCTCGTTTTAAATCTTAATAGTTAAAAAAAATATTATCAAAATCAGAATACTTTGCAAAAAGTTAAATGTGGTCTTACATAAAAAAATATTTGCGTTGACTTGAGAACCTTCTCTGTTTTTCGTCGGTTAAAAATATAAATAAGTTTATTTCCATAAAAACCTATTACTAGTATAAAACTCTAGGTAAATCCTGTGCTGTACATACCTGGATTATACACAATATAAAATCTCCCCCCTCTTATTCCCTTTTCCTGGATTTTAATTAAGTATATAGTACGTTCGTATATTAAACACGGAATAGGAATAGTTATGAAAACAACCGTGAAAGTTTTAAAAAGTATAGGAACTACGAATTTGATTTTGTTATCATTCAAGTTCTATTTTATGCCTCGACATCGGTTTTATGTACCTACTTACTTATAATTTTAGAGATACTTTTGAGAGGTTTTTGTATACACATTGCCTGTACATAGAATATTATGTAGGGTGTAACTTTATTAGGGACAATATTTTAACAGATGAAGCTACCCATGAAACTGAACAATTTTCCCTAAGGAACGTAGGCTGAAAAATGAAAGAAAATATCTACTATTTAGATCAATTTATCAGCATGTTGGTGGCATATGACCAGAAATTTGTAATACTCGTAATTATTACACACGTTTCGTAACCCGTTTTGATTGATACGCGATTGTTTATCGTAACTCGTGGAAAATATCAGATAATTTCAATACTTAAAAGTATTGAGATCCATAATATTAGCATAAAAATCATTTGTATCTATCGATTTTATTGGATAAGATATTAATAAAAGTGCAAAATAAAACAATAGGATCAAGATACTAAGTTGTACACAATCTATGTTACGTGCCTTGATTTAAGTTTTTTGAAGCACAATTCTCTTCTAAATATTGTATTATTAATATATAATAATATCTTGTTAGGTATTTAATAGTAGTTCAGGTATTTTGTATTATATTATTTAAAATTAATTACTCGTATATATTGCATTTTATCTTTATAACTTTCTTTAGGTGTACTTCTTGTCTATCTCTGAAAAATTCTTAGTTTCTCTCACGAGCGTATAGGATAGCTGGGAGAGATTTCTTTGTAGAGATAAGCTCGCCTTTGCAATTAAATTTGTAACAAATTTTTGTTTTGTTTATGTGCAATAAAGTATATTATATAATTCTCACTCGAGATACTTTTATACTTTTCGGTATATTAAAGTTTCATCAGGAACTAATTATAGTGTGAAACTTGGGAACACAATTAAACTTTATGAATTGACAGCAACCGAAGGCGCGATTACGAGTATACGAGTATGTAACTGTAGTCTGTTACCTGCAGTTACTCTACGAATTGCGGTTCAATTTCAAGGCACGCTACAGTTTATTTCCCAAGGAAGGTAACGTATTTCCAATCTCTAGAAGTAGTGTTTAACATTTGACTAAGTTACAGGATATCCTAGTTTGCTTTTGCATGTTTCTTTAATAATTTGCCGGCCAACATGTTTTTGGCCTCAAGTAATTTGTAAATGAATTATTTAATACCAATAATGTAGTTTTCTCCACGGATAAGAGCTTTGCTTTTAAACTGTAAATAAACAATGTTATTTGTACTTTCATCATAAGCAGAGCTTTTTCTTCTAAGTAAAGTCTATTATTATTATTCATGTATCAAAAACAGACGATCTGTGTGTGAAATAGTTATTACATAATATAAGAATACAAAATATAAATTGTAATTAATGTGAACAACGTCATTTTTTACTACGATGCGTCAAAAAAATTTCACCCGTGTATGGGTGCCATTTGAGAGATTTTCTGGTCACCATTTAGCAAGTACTCTCGTGGCAACGTAACAAATAAATTCCATTTAAAAACCAAATACTTGAACTGATTTTAATACTTGGGATGCTTTTACAGTTCCAAAGGATTTTTTAAACGAAGCCCACACAAAAGCCAAGTTTAACAAAAGTATTCCAAGTTCTCAGACGAGATTTGTAACTTTGTTAAACTATTCTTCCCATTCGGGAGTTGTGCAGCAAAGTTTAAGTCTGTTTAATACTGTTTCGGACGCTTGGAAGATTATAATCGCTACACTTTGTTTTTCATTGTTTTATTGATAAACTTGTTGCTTTTGTACAATTATTTTTTTTCTTTCTTTAAGCTTTTAACGAAGGTAGTAATGATCCCCAACAAAATACGAAATGAAAGTCTTAAATTGATGATCAAACCACAGTAAAACCAGTAAGTTATTTTCATACAAACGTACCGCTCGCTGTCGGTTTGATTTGAAACTGTGTGTCAATGTGGGATGGGACCGGATGCGAGTGAGTCAATAGGAAGGAGTGAACATTTCTTGTTTTTCTTTACTTCCTAATCTCTAAAATACCTGTAAGGGCTGCGATGTGAAACATTAGTACAATTTGTTAATATCGCTAAGAATGAAGCCGCGAAATATTAGCATTCAGGAAATGCAAGTCATTGTTTTTATGAAAATTTTATAATTGCTGTTTTGCTCATCAAATTAAGTCCTTCAGGCGAGGTTGGTCTGGCGTGTTTACATTCAAGTCAAAAACTCATAAACTTAGTTTTATTTATTAATTCATACCAAAGAAAGATATTTCATTTGGGTATTTTGAATATGTTTTAAATCATTGCTACTCGGTTTATATCGATTGAAAGCTCAATAAATATCTGAATAAATGTATTTCATTTAATTTAAAATTGCTGTTTAAATTATATAAATATAGAGATGTGAAATAATAAATTTCAGTGAAGCAGTAGTTCGATACGAATCATAAATAAATAATTATTATGTAAAACTATTATTTATCAGCATTCTTAATATAATACTTTAAACCGACGAGCTAGCATGAATGGTGAGATTGATGAATGCGGATGAAGCGAAAAAACTATGTCTAGTCTAGATCGTAGCGAATGGAAGGAAATTATCTCTACCATGGTCTAAGAAAACAAGGTCTTCCATTCGGACCACGTGACTGACACAAGACTACGTCATTTTGCGCTGTTTATCCTTGCCTACGAGTATAAACACGTATTCGATAAGGATGAACAGCGCAAGATTACGTAGGCTTCTGTCAGACACGTGGTCCAAATGGAAGACCTTGTTTTCTTAGACCATGATCTCTACCTACCCCTCCTCCGGGAAAAAGGCGTGACTGTATGTATACGTAGAAGCTGCACATGCGGCTGGACAATATTATAGCACTACGAGTTTCGCCCCTACTACTACGGGATAAAGGCACTGTCAAAGTCATTATATCCAGCTGCATGTGCTGGCTACTGTACCTACGTAGAATTATATTATTCTGAAATACTATAGTTATCTTCGTGATTGTAGCATATTGGTTCTGATTAACTGATTATTCGTAATTTATTTGAGTAAATTATATGTGTGTATTTACAAATCCGAACAGGTAGAGTCTGTGATTTTAATTTTAACTGCAAAAAAGTAAGAAATAATTACTTTCTTTACAGTTAAATGAAAAGCAGAGACTCTTCAGAGAATAATTATTGTTACAATTATTCTATCTGTATAAGAATCTCGTTTTGTTATTCATAATTTTGTATTCAATCATTTACATAATCCGATAGAATAACTAGCTGGTGTAATTACAGGCTGAAATCTACCTTGGAGTGTGACATACATTTCCGTCAAGCTGATAATACATTGGATTAAATATATACGTCAGTAATTAATAGACAAAATACAGATTTAATAGAAATCAATAAACCGCATTTTTGCGTAGTAGATACAAGTTCACAATCTACACTACACTATTGTTTTTGATTGCTTTAGCAAGCGAGCGAGGATGTATTATAATGAGTAAAATTTTACAATTGAATGTATTTTTAACCGACTTCAAAAAAGGAGGAGGTTCTCAATTAGACGCGTATGTTTTTTTTTTTTTGTGTTTGTTATAAGATATATCCGCCAATTGTGAACCGATTTTCAAAATTAACCGACTTCAAAAAAGGAGGAGGTTCTCAATTCGACGCGTATGTTTTTTTTTGGTGTGTTTGTTATAAGATATCTCCGGCAATTGTGAACCGATTTTCAAAATTCTTTTTTTAATCAACCAGGTTTACTTGCAGGGTGGTTTTATAAGCATAAAGTGATAAGTACCTATATGAAACTAACATAGTAGTATTATATCCTACCAAAAACATACCTGTTAAAAAGGGGGCCAAATTCCTATCGGCTAATTATTCGCCTAAAAAAGGGTTGAAATCCAATCCAATGCCAAGTTTAGATGCACTTTAAATCGATCATAATCATTTTCATCTAGAATGTGGTGGTGAGTCTTGGGAATGGCAAATGTTTACCAGTGTATCAGGCTGTTGATGAAGATGATTATGATCGATTTAAAGTGCATCTAAACTTGGCATTGGATTGGATTTCAACTCTTATTTAGGTGAACAATTAGCCGATAGGAACTTGGCCCCCATTTTAACAGGTATGTTTTTTGTGGGATTTCTATACTTTTTTTCAAGAAATTTGACCTATTATTTTCTTTTTGTGCCACGCCCGCTTCCATCGTTAACCAGAAGTCATTTTGCGTTTCAGAGCAACTTTTTTGTAGGCAAATTATTAGAAATTTGAGCTCGAGCTAAATTGGACCGCAAAGCTGACCCTAGGTTTTTTATATGAAAATTCGATATTTGATTAAGCCAACTCGCGTTTGACCGATTTCTTAAATTCCTTAGGCGTTGTCCTAATAGAACGCGAATGCGCGATCATCGTAAGTTCGCGCGAATTTTACTCGTACGAACGCGCGATCAAATATATTGAAGTCGAATATGTGTCCTAATAGACGATCGCGCGATAGAACGATTTCTCCATACATTTCACGACCGCGCGATCGTGCGATCGCGCGATGATCGCGTATTCGCGTTCTATTAGGACAACGCCTTATGCTTCGATGACATATTTTGTAACCCTCCCCTCCCCCCTTCTCTTCGTATTGTCATTGAATCACTGGTTCATGAATATTGATAATGTCGATTAGTGCTTTCGTTCGGACCTACCAACGCTTTATCTTTTTATTTATTTATAATTGCTTGCTTCTCATGTAGGTTTCGAGGTTAACCTACCTCACAAAGAAAGTATTTATTTATGAAAAATTATCGAACGTAAAACAAGATATGATAAGCTAAAGATACATAAAGCTAAAGTAAAGGTTCTTGAAATCACAAGATAAGGAAGATACTAGTTGAACACCTGGCAAACTTCTATATATCTCACAACTTATTCATTTGATAACATCTTGATGGTATGATAAGAATACTTTGGACTCTCTTTTGCTCGATAAGTAAGTTACACATTTACATTCATGCAGTGACGTAATTTTTATAACTGTTGTGTCCACTTTTTAAATACCTGTAATTGTAAAATATTCTGTGTGCAATAAATAGATAGACTCGGCGGAGTGAGATCGCAGCGAGCACGCGGCGGCTCGCGGCGTGTACACAACCATATTGGTATTTGGTATCGCGGCGGTTAATAAGCTCGCTCCGCCGAGAAATCGCCGAAAAAAATCGCTCGTGTGAAAGGGCTCGATTTCTCGGCGGAGCGAGATTGCAGCGAGTACGCGGCGGCTCGCGGCGTGCACGCAGCGATATCGCCGCGAGTTATTAACCGCCGCGATAACGCCGCGTCTCGCCGCGGTACCAAATACCAACCGGGAGTACGCCGCGTACTCGCAGCAGCAAGCACGTGGCGTTACCGCGGCGGTTAATAACTCGCGGCGATTTGGTTTTGTACACGCCGCGAGCCGCCGCGAGCCGCCGCGAAATCGCCGAATAAAATCGCTCGTGTGAAAGGGCTCTAACATACACAAACAAACGACAATTTGTAAGAAAATTTACAGCAAAGGAGATTAAAACTTAAATAAATTGTTTTAGTCGTAACTTTTAAACTGTTCTGTCAATATCATAAAATCCCTAACGAGGCTACAAGCTACAAAAAAATCGCTACGAAACTGCTACGAACTACACAAAAAATATGAACTGTAAAAAAACTCCATCACGAGTTAACGAAAACATCGTGTTCAAAAACACATTTTATTGAAAGGCGTAGCTAGCTTATCATTTTCGCTTTTTTTAGGTCACAATACTTCAGAACTAAAGTTTAAGTAAAAAATTTAAAGCTATTTGGTCAACATTACATACAAAATGAATTACACCCAGTCTATAAAATTATTTTCTATCGAATCACGAAATTTTTAAAGCAGTATGCCAAATTTCATAGATATAGCTTAAGTAGATCCTGAAATATGACCCTGTGAAAACAGCTAATTTTGGCACTGACTCACTCACTAGTCACTACTGACCACCGGTAATCAAAACCTCTAGGCCACTTCCAATTGTCCTAGCGTTATGAAATTTGACACACAGGTCGTGTGATATATGTAGATTCACAAAAATATAAGAAATTCAAGAAATTTGTCAAGCATGAGTTGGTTCAATCTAATATCGAATTTTTAATAAAAATATTCATGAACCAGTGATTCAATGACAATACGAAGAGGAGGGGGGAGGAGAGGGGGAGGGTTACAAAATATGTCATAAGAAATTTAAGAAATCGGTCAAACGCGAGTTGGCTTAATCAAATATCGAATTTTCATATAAAAAACCTAGGGTCAGCTTTGCGGCCCTTTCAATAAAATGTGTTTTTGACCATGATGTTTTCGTTAACTCGTGATGAAGTTTTTAAACGGTTCATATTTTTTGTGTAGTTCGTAGCCTCGTTAGGGATTTTATGATATTGACAGAACAGTTTAAAAGTTACGACTAAAACAAATTATTCAAGTTTTAATCGCCTATGTAAACTTTCTTACAATAATAATTGTTGTTTGTTTTTGTATGTAATACAGTATATTAAAATTTATTAAAATTACGTCACAAAAAATGTGTAACTTATCGAGCAAAAGAGAGTCCAAAGTGTTCTTATCATACCATCAAGATGTTATCAAATGGATAAATTGTGAGATGATATTACTATCGTTATCAGCTTCGACTTTAATCCTATTTTAGTGTGCCAACCTACAAATAAAGATAGTAAACAATTCACCGAATAACATTTCGTTTCATTGATACGTTTATCATTAATTGGAACTAAGTAATTATTATATTTACTACAGGAGAAATGTGAAACATAAGATCACACTTTTTATTTTTTTTAAATCAGCGGACATTATCTACCTAGAGTGCTACAGACTAGTTGAGGTCCGTCTGAAAGGAAATCCCAGGATTTAACGTAAAATAGAATAGATTACGATCAAGTTTGCCAGGTGTTCAACTAGTATCTTCCTTATCTTGTGATTTCAAGAATCTTTCCTTTAGCTTTATGTATATACTTTAGCTTATCATATCTTGCTTTAAGTTCGATAATATTTCATAAATAAATACTTCCTTTGTGAGGTGGGTTAACCTCGAAAGCCACACGATAAGCAAGCAATCATACATAAACAAAAAGATAAAGCGTTGATAGGTCCGAACGAAAGCACTAATCGACATTATCGTAATTATTTAAAAAAAACTGGTAATTTGTTAAGTCAGTTCTAAGAATTAACAGATTTTTATTATTATAAACTATTTTTTCTCTGATTATTTCAGTACATTTTTTTATAATTAAGTATAATTATTTTCTTTTTACGATGTTATCAATATTAAAATATGAACTATAGGTAAAGCAATTGAAAACATTGTCTAATATACCAAAGAATAATTTATAATTGCTCTTGAAGCGAAAGCGAGAAAAGAGATAAATATATGTTAACGGCTCATATTATGGCCCCACCGAGGAGTTCGAGTCCATCCTGAAATCAGGGTGAATAGACCTTAGTCGACCACGCTGGCCCAGTGCGGGTTTATGTATACTGCACACTTGAAAGGATAGATAATATAATGTAATAAAAAATAGGGTAAAGAACGAGTATTATATTCATTTGTTTTGGGCATGAGTGAACCCCGCATACATACTTTGGCTGGCTCGTCTGCTTGTGTCGTAGAACAGTGATATTTTATTTTACGAAGACTACATTGTTGGCTCCAGTGAATGAATTAGAGCGTAAAAGAATGAGTCACTAGAGCTTAAGTTGCTGACTGATTTCCGCAGGCGTCGACAATAGCTGACTGTCTTTTGTATAAAATATTATCAACCAATTCATCTGGAAAATTCTGCTTATATTAAAAGATCTCAGGTTACTAAATAATTTAATATTTTGTGTATTGAATTCGTAAGAAGTATTACGTCGTCAAATAAATAAGAATATAAAGTAAAGTTTTATTGAAAATGTTCTATTTTAGATGAATGGCAATTGTTGCTTTGACGAATTATTCTTCAATAGTAATTACTTTCAGCAAGTTTTAGCTCATATTACATACCCAATATTCCATGAATTAAAATAATTCCTAAAATCTATACCAGGGGCAGAGAAAGTTCAATAAAATACATTCATTTTCCTTTCTTTGCGAACTAATTACTCATTCAATAAATAAATCTTGTACCTTTTGCTTGAAGGATTTCAAGAAATACTCTATGTATTAATTAGAAAATTAAAACTGCTCCCTTAAGTATATGTGTATTGATTTTAAGCTGTTCCTCTTTAAATATTTATTTTATATAAATAGGTTTGTCCTTCAAGAGTAAGTTACAAACTTCGGTGTAGAAGTCTCTGACGCCTGAAGTTTGTATGTATCAAATGCAGTTTTGAGATAAGCTTATAACAATAAATAGGCTTTTTCCAAACAGATCGGAGGGGGCGGTGAGTTGTTTTGAAATGTTATCTCCTCATAATATGAGGTTAAGTAACACTAGCTGCTAACTGCTAGGTATATTAAACTATTTTGATTTCAACTCATTATTTTCTGTGTTTGTTTATTGTTTTATAAAGCAATAAACTAAGAGTTATATCTATCTATCTTAGTCGGTTTTGGCATAAGTTCCAATCTTGCAATCGTTTAAAGATAAATAAAACAAGGTGGTAAGAGTAAGAAGCGAAAGTTTTATTTTTTAAACGAACAAACATGTATATATGTAGCAGTGATAAATGTTAAAGTTTAACGCCTACCTAAAATGTATAATAATTTAACTTGAAAATTAATTCTAACTAGCTTAGTTTTGTATCGATAAAAAATGAGGATAGAAAGCTGAAGCTTTATTTATACAAATAAAAACAGCATATGAATTAAACACTTTTTCAAAGCAAATGCAGTTACCCGATTTGTTTAATAAATAACCTAAGACACCATACCTACTACAGTTACTGCTCTTAAAAAAAACTGTTTTGATCGACTTATCAACTTTTGATGCTCTGGGGTGGGGCGAAACACGTGTAGAGTATTTGGTGCACGTGGTGCGGTCTCATCGTTTGTGCATTGTAAGTAGCTAAAGATACTCATATTAAAAATACATTTATTTCTGTTTATAACTTTATCAAAAGTTATAAGTTGGCCCAACGGAGCCTTTTGAGAGAAAAACAGCTTTACAATATAACGTTAGACTTATAAAGGGTCGTCCTCGGCTGAGCAGCGAACTTCCCCTAAACAATGACGCCGTACAAATTAAACTTTACTTCGGATCAGAGTTTCCACTAAAACGGCATTGTCTGCTCCCACTTAATTGCGGCTGTGTAAGTTGTTTTGGTATTGTGTATTGCGCGCTAAATATATAGTAAAAATATTAAACATACTTAGTTTCATAAATCACATAAACGCATTCTCTATATCTGTGAGCGAACCCATAACTACCTAACAATTCCAAGCCTATTATAATATACCTACGAACTTGACACTTGTAGCTATACGTAAATGTGTTCCCGCCAAAAAGCATTATGGTTGTTCAACTAAAAAACAAACGATATTATTCATTATCAATAATCTTCTCCAAGTAACATATAGGTACTCGAAAATCAATAATACAACGGTATGGCTCTCATACAACATAGGTACCTTGAAAATTGTTACTTTATAATCACTTATAAATTACTAATGTAACTATGCAGATTTTTATCTAAAATATTCCACTAAGACGCCAATATTTGTGTTTGTGTATATTTTATCTCGGTAAACAGAATTAGATTATCAAAATGAAAAAATTGTTATCTTATCAAATAATAATTTAAGCAGGTGAACAAATTCGATAAGATTGGTTATCTTACCCCATCGGTCACGAAGCATATAATTATTATTATATTGTTGATCTTTAGAAATTACGATAAAAATACAAATAAAGAATATATAATTTTTTTGTAACTTAACTAAATTAATAATAATTTTAACTTAAAGTTCACGTATTTCATTACCGATTATTGAAATATCTACCTACTATTATTACCTTTGTAACTTTTAAAATACATTCCTACTTTAAATAACCTATTAAAAATTAGAATATACCAAGTATACTAAAATTATTTACGAACTACCATATAAACTGTTTGAAATTTGAATAATGTTTGTAAACATTAAAGATATCGCGCAATATTATAAGTATATTTAACAAATTCATTGAGATTTTAACGAAATCAATATTTTTAGAACGCTTTACTTGTTCGAAAAGTACCTAGTTTTAAATGCAACGCCTAATACTTAAATTCTATAAATAAATAACACACTTCGATTTACCTGACCCATATACCGAGTAAATAAAGGAAATTTATATAAAATACACATTTGTATACAGATGTGAATTGAGTAATTAATTTTCAATACATTTTATGAGAAAGCAGAGATATACTTTTTAAAACTTTCACGGTTATCGGTGAGTGCTCACACAAAACAAATACCACGGTAAATATCCCGTTTTAAATCTTAATAGTTATGAAAGCAGATATGTTGCGAGAAGCGTGTTTTAGAAGGCCGAGATTGAAGAAGAATACATTTTTTACATGATGGATTTTGTTCCTAATTACGTACCTAGCAAATATGAACAGTGATCTGTAGCGCACGACAGTCATTGAGGATTCGTGCTCTACCTGTATATTGATATGACAGCTGTGCAATAGGGAATATGCATGGAAAGAAATCTAAATATCTGAACTCATTTTCCAAAAATATCCAAAATTATACTTACAATACAACAGTGGGATTAATGGGATATACAAAATAATAAGCTAATCTATCTGTCTCTCTCTGCAAAAGAACTTTTTCTATGAAACTATGGCAGACATGTAAGCGACGTCATGTTAAATCAATATAACTCGTAAAATAGTTTGTATTTTAAGCTAAAAAACATATTCGGTTATGAATGTTGGTTTAAATTTATATCTATACTTTTCAAACCTCGAAGGCAGCTGAACCAATTTCACTAATTATTTTTTTAGAAAATCCTTGAAGTACGAGGATGGTTCTTACGGAGAGATTTTTTTTAAATACTTCATTCCCACGGGAAAAATTATTAACACGGGACGCGGGCGGCCGGCGGGTTTAAATAAAAAAATAAAAAAATCATGCATATTCCCTATGTCGTCTGTCACGTAATTGAGCTGCCAAATGTAAAAGCGCTTTTATTGCAGCAACTATAACAGTGTTAGTCTATTTTTGTCTCTCTCATTGTTTCTCTGGAAATATCTTGTCAGCAGTGAGCGCGAGATCTTTCACTTTGCTGCGATGTATTTTCCCCGACGGCGTCTCAGGCAATGCATCCACGAAAAAGAGCCCGCCGTGGATTTGCTTGATTTGCGGCATTTCACCTGAAAACAAACAGACCTAATAAAACGGTTAGCACAATAGCTTTGTGAGGCGCCTTTCTGAAAATGCAAGTCTTGTCGAATTTTCGTGTTTTATCAGGCGAAACCGAACATTTTACCTTGTTTGTTATATTTTAGGTTTTTAATTTAACTGCAAATATTATTGAAAATATTATGGAAATAAAATAAACTTGTAGGCTTTTGGACCATTGGACGTTTTTTCGCTGAAATGACGATGATCCTCGCCAACTTTCTTGAAATTAAACAGAATTTTATAAAATTCAATCGTCTGTTATGAAAGTCGGCTCCCGTAGCTATGATAACTAAGCAATTTGGAAGTAAGGTATAGTAGTCTCCTAGTTCCTGCTTACTTCGGACAATGTCAAATATTTCCTGTGGGGCAACGCTGTGACCCTTTTTCTTCACAATGACAGCTACTGGAGTCTGATTGGTCTCCTTGTTGGGGATACCCACAACACACGCCTCTGCCACTCCCGGGTGTTGCTTAATAACATCCTCCAATTGTAAAGGTGAAATCTGTGAATAAAACATAATTAGCAAAGAATAAAGAGAAAACCCATGACTTGGCCAACAAAGTAAAAAAAAAGCAATTTCAGAAAACTTGCAGAACTAAAGTTGTTCAGTTTCATGAGCTGAGTTATCACCCGGTACGTTGCAGGTACATACAAAATTTGTTTATAATTTTTTTTTCTGAAATATTGTATTTATTACCTACTACTGTATTTTTGTTCAATGTGATTTAAATAAAAGTACTTTAAAGTATTTTCTAAAAGTATTGTATGTAGTTTATTTACGTTAGTGCCACCAATCCGCGTTATTTTTTTTCTGTTATTTTTCCTGCTTGGTTGCCTGGAAGAGATTGCTACTTTAGCAATAAGGCCGCCTATTGGCTTCTTGTTTCCCTTTTAAAAATTGTATTAGTACCTAGTACCTACCTACCTACTATTAATTTCTGGTGTCAATAAAGAATATTTGTTTGTTTGTGAATTAAGGTAAATGAAGATTTTTTGTTGTGTGTTAATTTTTACAGGATTAAGTACATGTACGTTAACGGCTATACATATCCCCACCGAGGGGCTCCAGTACATAACTGACTCTCAATTATTGTATGTTCATTTATGGAATGTCTTTAATTTAGTTCATCATAGACTATTTGTGATTCTCATGTCGTAATAGTAAAGAAGCCAGCTCATGCGGTTGAACATTCGCACTGCGAAATTCACCCGTACCACTGCGGAATACGGGCGCTCTCATGTGCCCATATGCTGGCTACTGTACAAAATAGTTACCCAAAATCCAGTGTATTTAATCATCAGTCGCTTTCGCTCCACGAAATAGTAAAAACCTTCTGCATCTTTATAGAAAATATCTCCAGTTTTAAACCAACCGTCATTCGTTAAGACCTTTTCTGTCTCCTCAGGGTTATTTAAATATCCCTGAAATAAAGGTAATAAATAACTTTAAACAAACCTTAAAAAAAGAAAAATACTCTGCTCTACCTTACAAGTATTCTACAAAATATAAAGATTTATAAAAATCTGGTAATCTTTATCAAGATAAGAAAACAGTTTAAATTACTACTTATACAATACAATACTATGTACTTTAATGGCACACTTTCTAAGATAGTAATATCTACCAATCAACCGTAGTTACACGTCAATGTAATAATGAAAATGAAGTGAAATGAAAATCAAATTTATTGTTTATATAAACAAAAGGTATAGGCACAGCAATTTGCTGATTTTAAAAGAATTCATGATAATGATGGGTAGTGTAGCTATAGGTTTTAGACTTAAGTTAACAATTTAACAATTTTGACATTTAATATTACATTTAATATACGTTTATTTTTAAACAAATACAAATTCTATACATACTTTAAAGAACACATCTCCTTTGATCCAAAGCTCGGCGGGCTGGTCTGGTTTGTCCACTGTAGTACCGTCATCGTCCACTAGCTGTAAACAATAAAATATAATTTATTGACACCAAAGACAAAAATACAACACATATACCTACAGAAAAACTGAAGATTCTTAGTTTTTCGCGGTTGTTAATTGCACTAACACACATTTTCCCAGGTTTTCGTGAAAATGTGTGTTAGTGCAAAACAGAAGAGTCAAAGGCCCTTAAACAATTTTCATTCGGTTTTTTTATTTGTTTATGTCCGTATGTAAGTATTTATCAAGCATGTTATAAGTACTGGGAGTACTTATAATGTAAATTTTTATATACCTACTGGTGGGCCACTCCAAAGATTAAACGCAATTTGGAATTTTATAAAACTACTGCCAGACGTAAATGAAAATTAAATAAAAACAAATAGATATGCTTCATCGAGTATCACCCAAAACTACCCGGTGGAGTCTGGCGGCGTTCACGGGGTGCGGGGCGTGGGGATATCGGGCGGGAGATTTGGTGGCTTGTGGTGAATTTCCCTTTTGTACGGGTAGTCGAGCAATTAATCACTCAGTTAACAACTTTTTTTAATTAATTAAAATTATTTAACATTTCATAGCTTTCCTTTCATTTAATTTACAAAGTTTGTTAGAGAGATTTCATCCTTATAATTGACCCTAACGATCGATGCAATAAAAGTACGGGGTGCAAATGGTGCAATTCTTTCAAATTTTAGTCGGCTCGATTCCTGTAAAATATCGAAAAACCTTAATGCTGATTTCTTTCTTTTCAAAAATGAAGGAATGTTTTTTTTATTACAATTTTCTATGTACCTACAGTATTAAGAGTACCTTCCCTTCGGGTGGCATTACAAAATTCCACCCTGTATACTTTCTGCCTAAAGACAAATTGTCAAAATAAAGACTAACCTTGTACTTAAAGAAGTCGAAGGGTTTTCCAGCGGATCCAAAGGGAGTTTGTTTGTTGAATTCGAACACTGGTGTCAACAGCTCTGTCATTCCGTATACCAGATACAAGTAAGCTTTACATTTTTTCTATAAATAAAGAATACAAATATACATGAGATACTTAGAGGAAAAAAGTCGATGAAGAAAGAACAAGTTTAAGTGAAACTTGGCATCTGTTCTATAGTCATAAATCATTTAAACGATTGTTGTGATTTGTACAAAACTCATATTTATATATAAGTACTTGGGATAGGTTGCAAAGAAGTTAAGAACTCATTAGGTGACTGAATAGCTAATACTTATTAGACGACGATGTGATAATTCATTGTTAAAACATCATGTGGTTTTTCAAGCAAGCCCACATATATAATATAATGTTTTTTTTTCTATTTGCTTAGAATAGAAGCCATGGTTTGTTTCATATTAATCCGGACAAAAGTTCATTGACACCTGCATACAATGCGCTCATTTTTTTCAAACGATACAATAAATCTATAGGAAATTATCGCAAAATACGTAATTGGCATACCGTAGTAGAAGGCGGGGTGAGCGTGTGACCTTGCCAGACATTTTGGCGTTACATTATTTTTAATAACTTACAAGAAAAGAAAGAGGTCAATGAACTTTTGTCTGGATTTATATGAAACAGGCCAAAAAACAGTGGTAGAGAGAGAAAGAAACTTATAGAATGAACTTACACTGAACTGGTCAAACAGAGGTTTGTCAAGAGCGCTGCCTCCAATAGCAATGTACTTAAAGCATGACAGGTCTACATAGTCGCCTGCCGCTCGGATGAACTGCGCCAGTAGGAATGGCGACCATGATGTAGCGTTAGGCTGAAAAATTGTATAAAATCAGAGTTTATAAAATGGACAATGGAAATGTTACTGAGCGCAGCGCATAAGTTAAACCAGCAAATGAGAGTAAGGGAGAAACGCAGGAGGATAATACCTATACATTTTACCATGAATTTTTTTGCGCGCGCAGGTGTACAATGTAATAAAGGTATAAATAAACTCAAAATTTTAGGTATAAAAAATCCTCACTTATTACTAACCAGAACATGTGATTTTTAGGCGCCAAAAGTGCAACTAAAACGATACGACTAAAACATTTTGAACTTAATAAAAAACCACTTACAGATCGATGATAAATAATAATGATACTGTTACTAATAACTTCGTATACATAACAATGAATGCTTCATTAGGTTCATTTGTCTGTAGAGGTATTTGCACTTGCATTAATCATAATCACCTCTAAAACTTTTATTGGGTCACAGATCACACTTTTTACCTCAAACAATATTAACGGAACCCCTATAGGATCACTCGTCTGTGTCTGTCCGTCTGTCCGTGTCCGTCTGTCAGCGCCAATTTCCTCCGAAACTACCGGACAGGAAATTGATACACACATATATGTAAATCAGTGACCCAGAGACACGTTTAATAATGAATTTTAAACATGAAAGCCTTTTTGGGGCAAAAATTTTACTTTTTGAAAACTATATCGTTTGACATATCAAACGGAGGGCAATTTCAACCCAATTAGTCTAGTTTCGGAACCCTCTTGAAGTGAGTTTAACTCACACCGAGTTTTTTTGCATATCACTTATAATTTTAGCTAGTTGTACGATGCATACCCGGTATTTGTTGATAAGCATGATGATGATTTCTGGAGTGACGGGCTGGGAACACTGCAGTCTGGTGTTCTTCATCAGCGGCGTGGAGATGAAGAAAAGGAGTGAAGACATCCATTGGATAGTCGTCATCGTCATTGACACTTGCCACCGCTCAGTAAATTGATACCTATGTGAAAAATAAGTTGCAGAACCATTTATTTCCACCCTTCGAGTATTGTTTTGTAAGCTCAATATTAAGGTAGGTACTTTATACCGGTGTTTAGAAACATCTGGTGTGGGAGCAATAATCAAAAAGATTTCCAAACGTTTCAAATACAATCCAAAACATTAAGAAGATAGGAATGAATGGAAATATCTAAATTGCAGAACTGGTGAAAAGATATTAAATGTTTCTAAACATTTCTAAATAAAACATTTGGAAACAATTGGATACAAAACAAAACAGTTTGAAACTGTTTGCATTGCAACCTGTTGTACGGCGTTTACTCACCACCAAGACAGTAGAGCGTTGTAGAGAACAGCGTAAGTCACAAGAGCCACTTTGGGAAGACCCGTCGTTCCACTGGTCAGCATCAGCCAGCATATTGTTGTATAAGGGTCTAATTCTGCTGGTCTGGAACAAGACTGACGTCACTTTGTAGCAAGCGTGTCTATTACGTCTATCTGTCATTATTTAAATGTTTTTCAATTTTGTTGTGCTTATTCAGGTATTATGGAATGCGGCGGTTGATTTTCATATAAAGTCAAAGCAAGAAAAAATGTTTTGCAATAAAATTACATAGTATTCAACTTAGTTATGTTATAGAAAACATTAGGTATAGAAAAAGTATGAAAACAGGTATGTATTGTGATGAATAAAAAAAATTTTCATTACTAACTTGTAATTATCCTTAGTCCCTTTATGTTTGGCAATAAAGCTGTCCAAATTATTCTCAGGATCATCAAACACGACGATTTGCGCTTCCCGGTTATTTTTTTCTAGAGATTCTTTGACATCGATGAGTCTTTCTTTAGGGCAAAACACTATCTTAGGGTTCGTGGTTCCAAATAACGATATCATATCGGCTGAAATAAAAAATGCACCATCTTACGATGAGTTTAACGCCTGCCTAATGCCTAAGTCGTATATGAAATAATTTTTAGAAGATTTTTTTAGTCACGCAGTACTATTATATATTATGTGGTCACGCGTTCAACGTTTAACTATAGTGTAGTTACAGAAACGCCATAACATAAGACATTGAGTAGGTCAATAAACCTAAGTTCACACTTAGCTACGTCATCTTTACGTGTATGTGCCCCGAGTAATTAGAAAATACTGTTCTATTTATCAAGGTTAACATATGACATGATTACGTAACGTTTAAATAGAATGTATTAGATTTTAAACTTAGTAATTTTTGAGTAAATAAGTTCAGTTCAGTTTCCGGCAACAAACAGTTTTTACTCTCTCCCTATCTAACCCCGCACAATAATAATTCATAACTTTTTTGCATATCGCATTAGTATCCGGCTGAAAAAAGTATTTTGTTTGATATTATTATCATAATTATAATTACAATAATAACTATTAAACCCTTATCGTCCTGAAATCACGAAAAAAATAATCTTTTGTTGATATAATCACTATCAATAATAGTATCTTATCCCTCTCTATAAGTCATACATTTGGTACTTCAAATAATATATGCTAAGTACCTAACTCATGGTGTCACAATCAAAGTATCGATGTAGAAATATTATTTCGGAATTTCGTTGGATACTATTGCGTAGCAATAATGCTGAAAGTAGTTTCCAGAAGCATTGTTTGCTTGGAATAAAATAAATAAATATGAATTATTAGGGCATCCGATATTAACACAGTTTTTATTTTGCAGAAAGAGCCATTAGGGCAATTACCAACTTCGCTGTTGGGAATCACATAAAAAAATAGACATCTTGACAGTTCCATGCCAGTATATTTATGCAATACGTTAGTAAAAATATCCACGAATTTAACAAGAATTCTAATATTCACAATCGTAATACTAAAAATAGAAATAAACTGGTTCGGGATAACTATAGATTGGCTAAAGTCACTACTATGATAAAATACCTGATGATATTGTGAATCTTCCAGAAAAAATATTTAAATGCCATGTGAAACAGTCTCTATGTAAGAAATCGTACTGTGGATTGGATGATTATTTGAATGATAAGGAAGCTTAGTGTGTAGAGACGGGAAACACTGTGCTTAATCCAAAGTAATATTATGAATAAAATTTGTTCGTAAAACCTACGTAATTGTGCAACATTGTAGTGCGGATCGACTAGGCAATTGGGAAGCCATTAATTAGATTGTCGTGACAACATCTAGCTGACTGAGTATTCATGCTCGCTCACTAAGTGTGCTGACTTGCGGTGGCGTCGTGGGCCGGGTCGTTGTGTTCCATCTAATATGTCTAATAATTTTTTCGTTCTAATAATGTTGCTTGTAGTTATCAAACATTAATCATGTTTACTGAGTGGTTATCATTTAATCTTGAACGCTGTTGTTTTAGTTGTCATAACATTTTATAGGCTAGCGCTCGTTAGAAAATTTAGCCATGTCATCTTATTTTGATCACTTTTAAGAATTACAATGAATCTTAAAATCTTTATTTATTGTGTTTTATAATTTTACTGTTATTTGAAATTTCTGAAATCACCTTCTTAATCTATCTGAATGGGGAAATGATATAAAAGTACTGTGAGACGGGTAGCTGCCTATCGGAGTACTACTATAACACCCCTACCGTACCTATAAATAAACAGACTGATGAAAAATCGAGCACCATCGTGTAAGAGTGCTTTCTACATTTTAAGATATTGTGGATTTTAATACTGTTGCTCCAATCATTATTGAACACTGCCCCTAGGGCTACGATGAAGGAATTCGGATGCTCTGTTGTAGACCATTTTTTTATTTATCCTTTGTGCTCGTTTTTGGTCTTGTCAATGATCTTCATGTGTCTCAACCTTAGCGGTGGTAAAACGAAACTAATTATATTTATTATAGAAGGTGTGCATAACCTAACCACTAAAGGAGCACACGTCCAATTTACTTGTTTTGCCATCAGCGTCCAGGTGTTTAGTGGAGCAATTGCCATGATAAATTATTTAATGTATCTTACATAGTGTCATTCTGGGGTCAGCTGAACATTTAGCATATCCGTTAAAATGGCAGGCATAAAACGGTATGCACAGGTCCAGGTGATTGTGGCCCATGTTGATGACGTGATCGCCCACTTTTAGTCCACTGTTGGTCATCGCACTGGCAAGGCACATCGAACGATTTGCAACCGATATGTGGGTCTCTGATGTACCTGTTAATCCATCAATCTGTAAAAATATAGAAAAGTACTGCTATACAATAAAAATATAATGTTCATCTGTTAATTTTGGACACTCTACGTCACTTCGTTAAGTCAAAGATACATTAACATTCAGATAAATACTGACCTATGCTAGTCTTAAGCACACAGATGTGTACGATTTTAAAATCGAAGCAAAAATGTGTTGGGAGACATTAGTTGCGTAATATGAATAGTTATTAAAAAATATACATTCGTCTGGACAAATTCGATAATTGAAATGGAATAATTTTAATACTTTGTCTTAAGGTGCACTCCTTATTTATATATATTTATTTAATGATAAATCTAGGCATCAAATATAAATGAAATGAAGGTTGACGTAGAAAGCGCTTTTATCTCCTATCGAAATGTATAAAGTAAGATAATTTTAGTTCATGTTCGTTATAATCAGGAAAAGGTTCTAGTAAAGTTTACCTGGTTTACTTTATTCGGTTCCTCCAACATGGCCTGTAGCACTAGATGCCCTACGTGACATTTTTCCGGAGCAATATTCCACCTTTCAGCAGATTTCAACTTCAGATAAGCTAATCGTTGCTTTATATGAATTGTTGCCACCATTTTTTTTATCACTTTTTATTTGTATTGCGCTTGACTTATTCACTTTTTAGTTAGTTTCAATCACACCGTCGCTGGTATCAACTCCTAATTTATAATTAAAAAAAATATAGATATCGTTTATATATAATCACCCAATTTTACGTCAGATAACAGTATCACTTCGTTTATACACAACAAATCAAAAAGAGCCCGATCCATTTTACATAATATTATTATTTATTTTGTCCATTTTTGTAACTGCACATCTAATATCTATTTAAGTTCTACCATTTAAGTAGCATGAAAATCGTCATTTCTTCCTTTAATTAAAGACCCACCAGGTCTAAAATATATTAATTCAAATGGTGGGTAACGGTTTCTAGAAAAATATTTTTATCTATTTCGGCCCAGCCATTTCAACAAAATCCCAACTTTCTGGCTATATAATATCTTCACACCGATTACAGTCTATTTAGAAAAAGTGCTGAAGCATTGATCTCATTTTTGAAAATGTTATCATCTTATTGCCAAAAAGAAGATGATAAAATCAAACTAACAAATATTCAACTTCTTATAAATAAATTGACATTTATTGTTGTTGTATTAATGAATTGACAAGTTTGAGTTGAAACTAGAACTAAATTCAATTTAGCTTTGACTGTTAATTAAAACTTAAATATAACATTGCTATCGAATGATGGCGAGAATAGTACGCAGAACAATGTTGACTTCTAGGAACCTGTTTTATAACAAGAGAGTCAAAACTCATTAAAGTTTTATATTGAACAGAGCGAACTGTGGGAGACATCGGTTCTGATCACACCTGAGACCAAATTATCGCAGCTAAGTACAAACAAATAACACAATTTAAGCACTTATACGATATTTCAACTGTTTGCTACTTCTGTTAGGGACCTACCCTTTTATAAGGGTAATAAAGAGTTGGATAAAAGGAAAAGGAGAAATGAAGAGGATCTGGATGGAAAGGGTTATTCACTTTTGTATCCTTAGATTATCTTCTGTCTGCTGGTAGTTAAGATCCAGGAGTCGTTAAGTCCTTATAGACCGAAGGGATTTTATCCTTTCAAAGGTGACGTTGGTCTGTGGAGAAAAACTATACTGGAAGAAACTTTATATCGTTAATGTAAATTTTGAATAATATATTTCAAATAAAAGTTAATTGAAATCGAATTACGGAACGAAAAATTCTACTGAATGGATTCCAGGGAGAAAGAAAGCAAAAGTTTTACTAGGATTATGTAACGGTTTTTGAAACATTGCAGTTTTAAATATAAAGTGTTATTTGTTTGCTAAGTCGCCGTGTCGTTGTCAGGAGGAAATCCCTCTGAGGGACGAAGAGGAGCTGAAAGAGGGTCCAAAGAGGGTCATAGAAGAGCACCGAAGATAGCAATGAGAGTGAAAACATAGACAATCTCATCGACCTCGCTGTTTTTTCTTGCTCCATAGACGTAAACTTATTGTCAATCAACAAAAAATATAAAAATATCGTATTGAACATGGTCCAATAAAACAAGGTCTAACCGTTAGACCACGTGACTGACACGAGCCTACGTCATTTTTCGCTGTTCATCCTTGTCTATTAACACGCATTCGACAAGGACGAACAGCGCAAGATGACGTAGATTTTTGTCAGTCACGTGGTCTAGTGGTTAGACCTTGTTTTCTTAGACCATGGTATTGAAGAAATAATTGATGGAATGATTCAAATATTAGACAAAACATACTGCTCTATCCCTTGAAAGTGTATTATAAAGTATATTTATAATGTATTGTGTCCCAAGGAAGTGTTTCCCTATTCTCGAGTTCATCAAAGGATTTTCCGCTGTTGTTTAATGCTATACATGCTAAAAAAGGAACCCTGCTGCCCATACCTGGCATAGTATCAGTATTCCATAAGCATGGGGCAACTTTCAGAATGTTTAAGTACACATAATGTATTTTCTTTTTAAATCACCTCTAAATTTTTTGAAATCAGATTTATTTTTCAGTATGATTTTATAGTAAACTAGCTTCCCGCCGCGGCTCCGCCCGCGTTAATAGTTTTTCCCATAGAAATGAGGAGTTTTCCCGCGGTAAATTGTAGCCTATGTTCTAAAGTCTATTTTAACTTTGTGCCAAGTTTCACCAAAATCGGTTCAGTACTTTCGGAGCATTTTCAATTATAAGGAATATTTTACGTATTTTTTTACACCTTACATTATTGAAGTTTTAGCGTTTTAGTAAGGATCCCTAACTTTTTAAATAAAATAAAATATAGCCTATGTTACTCAGGGATCATGTAACTTCCCAACAGTGAAATATTTTTTAAATTCGGTTCAGTAATTTCGGAGCCTATTCGATGCAAACAAACAAACAATCAAACCTTTCCTCTTTATAATATTAGGATAGATTTTATGTGTAGGTTAGGTAAGTACTAATTATGATTTATTTAAACAGAATCTGAACTCAACTGACCAAGGGAATAAATTGTATTTTTGTAATTATTTTTTTATACATGTAAAATTTATAAATGATTGCACTATGTAGTTTCAGGATTTTTTTTAATTAAGACAGTTTTTTTAATTTTGTGATAGTATTGCATTTTAAATACCATTACGAATGTGATAAGGTAGGTACTAAATCAGATTAAGAAGAAAACAAGAGCAGGTGTTATGTTAAATAGTATATAATATTATACCAGTTATAATTTTAAGAAGTAAATAGATAGATAGATATAGATATAATAACAATAAATCATTTGTTGTTACTAGTCTTCTCTTGGAGCTTTATGAGTATATAATTTAATAATATAATACTTTATTTTTCTTTCATTAGTTTTCGGCTATAAATACCCCCACCAGACACCACATAAAACATTGATTTATGCGATATACATGTCCTTTGAAATTACTTCGATAAAAGTTTAACTATTTTTAATGAAATCTGAAAAAAAAAACGATAGTATCAGATTAGATTGATGAGCAATGACATACAAAATTTAAAAGCGAGGCACTTGTCCGTCGAGTAATCACCACCTCTCTCTGTCCATAGCCAGCTTCTTGAGTTCCTGGTATGACATAACCTCAACTTTTTCCTCTATTTCATCTAAAAATGAACGTCTTAATCTTCTACGTCCTCTCCTGCTGTCTATCGCTCTCTCCATTACTATCTACTTAAAAAAAAGTCATATTGTCCCAACATTTTTCCTCTTCTATTTTCCTTCGCCTCCAACATCACATAAATCTCTGTACACATAGATTTTCATATAGACGTTTGGGAAGGATATAGGCTAACTCTTGGCTAACTTTTACCACACTGCGTTACATTACTTCATCCCCATGGAAAAACATCTTTAAAGCTGCGAAGAGCGCAGATTTTCCTCAATTCAATATTATTTCTTCCTGGCGCTTTTTTATTGTTGAAATATATAACAAAAAAATATTTAATGGTTATAAATATAAATAACATAAACAACATTTGACAGACAAGAGGCTGAAAAGAGTTCCATTATTCCTCTTTTAATATGGGAGAACCTCCGCAAAATCAGGGATCCTTTCAACAATTAGTGAGAGCCAGATCATGATTACACTTAATCTTGTTTAGTTTATTATACAACTAGTTTTTTTAATTAATGCAGATTAGGCACATACTTTGGTTCAAATAACAGCGAATGGCAGTTTATAATTAATATTTAGGTTTATTTTATATTAATTCATCCTCTTGGCCGTTATGATTTTAATACTACAAGCTGACGTAATACAAATACAAATCTGTACAGGGCGTCCCACGACTATGCCACATGGAGGGAAAGTACCTTAAATATTGTAGATAGAACATTTTACTGAAAGAAGACTTTATTTTATTTCCATAAACTAATAAAACTGCATTCATATATTTTTTAATAATTACATGGTTGAACCGGGAATCGAACCCGCTACACGAGAGAAAAAAAACAGTTTGTAGTTTTATCATACCAATCGAAAGGCTTTATCATAAGGATTATTTTTTGCTAAATAACATAGTGTCAGAAATAAAAGGAAGACTATGAATTTTAACATTTTATGTGGCCGCCGAGATCGCCAGATCTAACTATACGTTCGATATTATTTTATGGGGTTATGTTAAAAATTTAGTTTACAAGAACCGGTATGAAAGTGTCCACGAGCTACATACAGAACTTAGACGTATTATTGTAAATATCCACCACAACAAGATATAAAAATCGACAGGGAGTGAAATAATCAAAAGAGTGCGACTTTGTATTCAACTCAACAGCGTGGGGGTCATTTTAAGCATTTGATAAAATTGATAAATTTTGTATTAAAAATGTTAAAATACATAGTCTTCCTTTTATTTATGACACTATGTTATTTAGCAAAAAATAACCCTCATGATGAAGCCTTTCGATCGGTATGATGATACTACAGGATATTTTTTTTCTTTCAGTAAAATTTTCTATCTAAAATATTTAAGGTACTTTCCCTCCATGTGGCATAGCCGTGGGAGGCCCTGTTTAATAAAACTGTAGAGGTCAAATGTCTGTACATAAAAAAAAAAGATGAAATCTTAATTAGGATGATGTAAGAAGTGAAATAGAACATATCCAGACAATTCCCTTTCTTTTTGTTCCTCTGTCTGTTTGTCTGTTTGTACGGGCTGATCTCTGAAACTATTAGACCGATTTGAATGAAAATTTTCATGATAGTTCATAACATCCCTGGTCAACATCTTCGATACTTTTAATCTCGGAAAATTGAAGAGTTCCCGTGGGATAGTTAAAGTTACTACGGAAAAGTCGGAAAACAACGCGGGCGTAGCCGCGTGCACACAGCTAGTGTTGAACATATACATAATTATTCTTTTAATAACCAGTAACCAGTTTTATATTAGAAACTAAAAATAATATTTCTGTAGATTGCCTAAGAAAAGTTGACGGCCCCGTATCCTAGTCGGTAGGTATGCCTGTCTTTAAAGCATTGGGTCGTTTATGTTTGCCTTGTGTTTAGATGTTGTATGTTTATATAAATTATGTATTTATTTATTATGTATGTACATTATATATCAACTATCTGACACCCATATAGCTATGCCTAGTTTGGAGTCAGATGGCCGGGTGTGAGCTGTCCCCAAAAAAAAACCCTCCTTCTGCAGTCAGGTAAAAATGGTTTCAGTCTAATTTTTAGTTTGATATTGATACAATCTTCTTGTTGTCGTTGGGAGATACTTTGTTACAATATATTCCCAAATTAAACAGAACCATGTATCTAAAACATAGATATGCAATTGACTCAAATTCTGAGTGTCTCTCTGCAGTCCTCTCAAATCTCATGTCAGCCACTTACATGAGATTTGAGAGGGAGAGGACAAGGCCATGGACTAGTTTTTATATTTTTATATTTTTGAACCGGAAATCGACTGACAGAAGTTAGATGGAATTTATTCGATAATTCAGGCCAATTTTACAATAATACCTATACTTTTTAAACTTATTTAAAACTTTGAACGGAACATTGACTTTTTTGTCATGAATAAAATATTTATCGCAACATTTAAGTCCATAACAAGATGATTCAGAAATCCAACCTTCATATTGAAGATCTTAAATATAATTTCCGTGTCTATGATGTAGCATCAACTGGCAGACAACGTCATACAATATTTATTTACTTTCTGATACAAAAAAATAAATATTGAATTGATACCTTTTAAGCCGGGTGTGTAATATATTCCATAATTTCAAAAGTTATAATGATTAAATGATATTATTTCAGATTGTATAATTTTACTTATCCTAATAATCAAATAATATAAAATACAATTCCTATAATTTTAAATAATATAATTTCATTTGATATAATTATGATTTCCTATAATTTTAAATAATATAATTTCATTTGATATAATAACGATTTTCTATAATTTACAATTGATATAAATATTGTTTCCAAATAATATTATGAACTTGTAAAAGCAAGCATGCAAGCAAGCATGCAAACAAGCATGCAAAGAAGCATGCAATCATGCATTCAAGCAAGCATGCAAGCAAGCATGCAATCAAGCATGCAAGCAAGCATGCAATCAAGCATGCAAGCAAGCATGCAAGCAAGCAAGCAAGCGTGCAGGCATGCATACATGTCAACCTAACCCGAAGGGTATGGCCACAGGTATGGCGGGCGAGCTGGGCTCGCTTTGCTCGCCCATCTCTTCCGCCATACCCTTCGAACCTAACCAACAGTAGTCGGGGTGCCCCGAATTCCCGTGCTCGTTGCGCTTGCACCCGCCCTATTTATTTATATTACCTAGTTTTAATGACCCACATTGCCCATACCTAATCCGATGAATAATGTTTTTTTTTTTGTAAATTACATCTGACACCGAGTACTCTTTTCCGTAAAATTACAAAAATGAAGTTTATTATAGGAAACGATTGTTATACGAAATGATTGTTATAGGAAAATAATGTTATAACAATTGTCATTACTTATATCAAATAAACGTTATAGGAATTGAGTGTTATACAAATTAAATTTATAGCAAGTATTTTTATGGTATATGAAAATTATACCAATTGAACGTTATAACACCTAAAATTATATTTTTTGATATTATAGCATTTATTACGCACCCCTTTTGAGCCACAATTATAATTAAATTGCAATAATTGTTACACAGAAGTTTAATTTAATCAAAAAGGATCACAATATGAGAAGTTTGTACAGACAGGCTTGCTTGGCCTGCCCCATACATTCAATTTCCCAAAGAAAGTTGAATATCTGTAGGGAAAAATTAATCTTTTTTTTTTTTTTTCTGGTTTTGGCGCTAGTTTATCTAGTGCCATAAGAAAGAAAAAAAAGTTAACCTTTGCTAGTTTAGGAATAGCTTCATCAATTTGACGGTAGATGGCGCTTGTTGTCATACAAATATTCGCAAGTCTAGTTTTGAACAGGAAATAATAGATTCGACACCTTTAGTTATATTTTATAGTAAATAGACATTAAATTAGACAAAAATATTTTTTAAAATAATTCCGAAATTATTTAATTTATTTCATGTAATTCTATTATTTTATCTATAAGTAGTTTATTATGTATCATGTTCGTTTTACCTGGTGGGCAAGCAACAAACTACAAACGTCCATTTTGAATTTTGAAGTCTACGAGAAGGCATCACGTTCTTATTAAAATGTATGAAAAAGTAAATTTTAATAAATTTTATTCAGTAAAATGCGGAGAATTTGCTTTAGTACATATAGTTTAGGTTCTCCTCGTCGTGTCAGTTGTTGCAGACTTCGTGATTCTACAGTAATTGAAAGCTAAGTAGATTTCGGTGTAACACGATTACCTATAATAATTTTCTTCCAAGTATTTATTCTATTTAAGTATATTTCTCCAAATATCCTCTCTCTCTCTATTTTCTATGATCTGCTTTATAAAATGTGTATTTTCACAGGTCATGAAGACTGCTCTTGAGTGCACCCAAGAACAGTGATCTACTATTTTGGTATTTTTTATAATTTATTAAATGTATTCTCCTATTTTAACCTTTCCTATCCTTTCACAGCTCCGGTATATCTGTGGAAACACCGAAATCATACTCCTCTTAAATTTACAGGTGGTACAATATACTTTAAGTATAGACAAAGTAGGAGACCTGATGGCGCATCACCAGGGTAGCAGAGGGAGCAGCCAAGCCCTAAGTACACCGAACGCCGGGTATGATTAATATTTTTTTCATATTTCCTACCTACCTTTATTTTGTGTTCTTGCTTGCCTAAAAGGGAAACCAAAAGCTAGGTACCTACCTATTTATATAATCACCTATTATCATAATCCATAAAATAGTCCATAAATTCAAGTAAATTCATCATTTTATTCTTTCTATAACTTAATTCAGTTTTCATTTCCTTTGTCATAATTTTCTCAATCTACCTTACTTACCTAAATCATTAGAAAGCAAATAGCAAATATAAGTGCATTCTTTAGGTCAATAACCACATAATTAACAAATAATATACACTAAATTCTTCTTGTAAATATTGCAAAATTTGTCATATTGTTTTCTTAGTAGAATTAGAGTCACAATATTGAGATTTAGGTACCTTCTATTTTACTATAAATAAATTATTACCTAGCTGTATTTCTATGAATTTATTAAGTAATTATGTCACTTTTCGTTAAGCTATACATACTACATTCATTCAGGTTACTTTATAAACTTTTGCTTCTTATAGAATACTAGCGACCCGCCCCGGCTCCGCACGGGAAAATGGTTATTGTGGGTTATCCTTAAGTAGGTATATTATGCATGTATTATACATATAAACCTTCCTCTTGAATCACTCTATCTATTAAAAAAAACCGCATCAAAATCCGGTGCGTAGTTTTAAAGATTTAAGCGTACAAAGGGAGGGACATAGGGACAGAAAAAGCGACTTTGTTTTATACTATGTAGTGATTCTTGATGAGTTATACTGAAAGGTTATTTTGCATTAAAATAAAGTAATAGGATCTTCACTAGTTATTTGGGGTCTTGACTGAAGTTATAATATTAAATTCAAACCTAAGATTTACATAAAAGTTTACAAACTTACCATCTATGATGTCTCTTAGTTTTACTGTACATTATAAGCGTTCAAATTAGTCGTATAGTACCTATTTAGAGTTCTTATCTGGTAATAGCTCTCACATTATTCTGGGTTACTTCACACACAACGTAGAGTCCTATCACTTGACGAATCACTGGCCATATTATCACTTACTTATCACATTTTTACTTATTTACTATTATACTTACCAATTTCCATACATTTTAACCATTGCCGGGGTGGTTACAATTTGTTACGGTTAAACTAGGATTATTTTTCACAGGTTTCACAATTCAGTTAGTTATTTAATTTTCTATCAAAATCTGCTCAGTATATTTTAGTGCGTTAAGCTAGGGAAACGTTACAATTTGGTGCATTAGGTTAGTTAGGTAGAATTTGGTCCGGGAAGACCTAGGGTTGGTGCCTTAGGATAGGGTAGGATTGTTACAAGTTCAATCTAAAAATAACAACAACAACTGAAAATAATAAAGCATTTCTAATTTCTAACGTCTTTGCTCAAAGCCTAAAGCATTTGGAACTATATGAAATAGTTTATTCATTTAACCATTATTGTACACAAAAAAGAATAGGACACAACAGATACCGCAGTTTATATCCAAGGAAATGTCTTACAGAGAGAAGTTAACACAGAAAAGCGAAACAGACGTGCACAATATACTCGTATACGGCTTAAAATAACTGTTTGATAGTTTTATACAAGGACGACGTTAAAATTGTAATTGATTTGGTACGTATTGTTTGTTTGCCTGTGAAAGAAAGACTGTATAAAACCTTAGTTTAAATATATTTATATCACTAATTTAAAATGCCAATGTATATTTGTTTCGTATAGCTTTGTAATTGTAATTAAAGTACGAGTATTAATAAATCACTCTCGTTAGTTTTATTTCACAAAGTCTACGAAGGGTATTTTCGGACTGTAATGAAAAAAAAAAAGTTTTTTAAGAGAATTCTCAAGACAGTTTATAAATAATAATAATAATAATAATAATAAATCCATTTATTTCAGGCAATATTTACATAAAGATGTTAATTATGTAAACAGAGGCCCATATCATAAATACCTTACAGACTATCATACATATTTTATACTATATCTAAGCACTAATTCACTTAATCACACTAAGCTTCGGCTAAAGTAGGTAAAAATAGGCCAGGCCTTTTTCTTACGGATATATCTTTAAGAAAAATCATACTAAATAATATATAATTATTATAAAGTGGAAAGATTCGTATTTGTGTATGTGTGTGTGTGTTGTGTGTGTGTGTGTGTGTGTATGTGTATGTATGTTTGTAATGAATAAACTCAAAAACTACTGAACTGATTTCAAAAATTCTTTCACCATTAGAAAACTTAGCCTTTTACCCTTAGTAACATAGGCTACCTTTTACCCCGGGAAAATGCCTCATTTTCACGAAAAAGACTGTTAAAGCGGGCGGAGCCGCGCGCGGCGGCAAGCTAGTTCATTAATATGATTAAGATCTTTAAGAGAAGTCACGTATATTCAGTATTTATAGTTTCAAGTAAAATACTGCACGAACGAAACCTATATATTTTATGAGATATTAACATTTATAATGTCGTTGGTGGCACGGATTATGGCAGTTTGTAAGACTCATTTTCCTTCGGTCACGCTGCCAATAATACTGGATTTTTTATGTGCGTCAGAAAGGTCTCGAAAATTTCAACCTCTGTCGAAACTGTCACTAAAAGCCGTGTCGATAGATAAGTCTCTTTAATTTAAAAATGAATAATACTTAAAACTGATGACTGATTTTGAAAATACAGGATATATTTAACGTATGAAATGAATATTGCATCAATTGATTGATTGATTAAGTATTATTCATTTTTAAATTAAAGAGACTTATCTATCGACACGGCTTTTAGTGACAGTTTCGAAATCAGGTAAAATTTGCTAGGCCTTTTTCTTACAGATATATGTTTAAAACTACTTCATGAATTAGATCAAAATTTTAAAGAGATGTCACGTATATTTAATATCACTCATTAGTTTTAGTATTATTCAAGTTTTTCAATGAATGAGATGAATCTATCGACACAGCTTGTGAAGTCTGCAGAGACAGAGGTTGAAATTTTTGAGACCTTTTTTCTAACGGATATTATGAGAAGACGGCTTTATAAATAGATCTATTTTTTTGTGAACATGTGTCATATATCCTGTAGTTTTAGTATCAGTCATCAGTTTAAGGTAATATTATATATTTGAAGAGAAATCGGTCCCGACGACAAAGCCACGGCACAAATTTTGGTGCCGTGGGTTTGTCATCCATTTTTTTTTATTTAACTTCAAAATCAATTTGTCGATCGTGACATTCGTGACATGAGACTTCAGAGGGCCAAAATTTGGGCGCGAAACAGAAAGAAGACCACCGGAAACCTCCTGATATGTCGTTAAATAAGGACAGAAAAATGTATGACGTCAATATATCTCTGAAAGGTATAGTTTTTAAAACATTAAATCTCCACAGATTATCTAATCAACTGCTATAACTTTTACACAACCACCCATCAACATATGACACCTAGTACTATTATTTATTCTGTAATATGACAGGCCTGGCTCACTTCGCGCCAGAGCTCCAGAATGTACCTACGCCGGCGTCCGCCTTAAGGCGGATAGTAAGTAAGGAGCGACGCGCACCCGAGTGACGACGCCCGTGCTTTAATTCGCTTATTCCAAGTCTTATTTTAATTATTATGGGTGAACGAAAAGTAAAAAGGTATTGTATAGGCATTCGGGTGTTTAAATAACGATAGGAATGTCAATGAGGTAACATTTTTTTTCCTTCCGAGTAATATCTAAAGCTAAGATAATACTTTTATTGTCTTTAATATCATTTTTATTGATTAAATCATTATAATAATGAAATAACTTAAGGTATTAACATATTTAGTGATATCACCCTACCCCAGCTGCTATATTTTCGTGTAAATGTTAACCACCTCTAATTAGAAATCGTTCAGTATAAGTAGACCTCCCAGAACTAGTGATTGCTTACTAATACAAGCTCACATAAACTGGTTACTAGTTAAATGCTCATAAGTTAAGTAATAAAATAAAGAAATGTATTGAAAATAACGAACTTTAAATCAAATTGTAGCCACGATACAGGCTGCGCCTAGGCCTAGTGTGGTTGCTTTGTAAAACAATTATTGTAACTGGTCAAGTTTAATTAAAATTATTTAATATGATTATTATTAGTTACCAGTAAAGTATTACCAATACCAATATAATATCAAAGGTCTAATTCAATTATTTTGTAATTACGCCCAACCCTACAGAGGAGCGGCTTTATCAAAGGCGCGCAACGGACTTAGTAATGCGGACTCTCGCGTCGCGGACTTAAGGTGCATAATGTTTTAAAACAAGCGCAGCGAGAAACGGTAGGCTATTATAGCCAGGGTCACGTTCGACGCGTTCAAAGTAATTTGAACGTTAGTTGCGTGGTCGCTAGATTGAAATTCGCACGTTTGCTATCAGAGAGTGCGCCTTCTGTACCTAGTACTATTATTTATTCTGTAATATGACTAGAAGCAATGTTTCAGTGTAATAGTGTTATTGTGTCATTTTATATTGTCATGTCTTTTAGTGCATACTCCTTAGCAATGTTCGCTTTGGTCAGAGGGTGCGTGTCAAAGTTTATTTCAGAAAATGACATTGACATGTTTACAAAAAAGAAACCTCAGCAAACCTCATAAGATCCTCAATGAGCCTCTTCTGGCCTCAGTTACCTCACAATTGGACCTCTCCCTCCGACAAACCTCTTGGCATCGACACGGCCGTGTCGATGAAAGAATCGCGCTCGCCCCCCAGCATTCTTGGGATTCGCTAAAATAGTATTCGATTCGATGCGCTTCGGTGGCCACATCTTCTTAGAAAGTGGATTGCTAAAGCAATTTTAGCATTTACAATACGTGTTTTTACTAAGTACACTTTTGAGTTGATTAAACTGGTTCTGCTGTTGACAGTAGAGTAGGTAATTTGTTTTTCCTTTCTCAGTAAATATAGTTTATTATTACTTATTACTTAAATATAATATCTCCGTAATGTTAGTGAAGGACAAAGATATAAAATTAAATGAATTAATTAAATAAATGAAAATCATTATTAACGACCGACCGTGGTCTATTTTACGCATTGAATTGAATTTACGAGTATATATGTCACCGTAAAATTGTAAATACCGTTAGATTACAATTTAACTCGCGTGATTGTAAACTGTCGAAAGATTGTGAACTAAACGTACTGATTACAATTGAACGCATTAATTTTCGGTAGATTGTGATCTATCGAAGTGAAACTGTTAAATCACAATCTGTCGCGCGTTATATTGTCAACTGTCCAAAGGCTGTTCCTGATTGGTCGGTCTTACAGCAGGCCGTTCTATGTCCATACAGTTGGGAATAAAACATAGGCGTCAGTTGAATAAAATTAATGCACTTCAAGAATTGTGACATCAAGTATTTATCTATTATTTAGTAGATAATCAGTAATTTTGACATCATATTATGGTATATTTTTGGAGACTAACACTAACTCATTTATCATTCAAACTACTATTCTTTTTCATGGATTTATTTTACTTCCACTAAAGCAGTGAGTTATTTTCAACACGAAATTAATTGAAATTTACTTAAACACAGATTGTTTACATTAGATTATAAACGAAAAAACAAACAAATATGGCGGCGCAGAGCAAAATATGACGATCAACCAATCAGCGCGCGAGATGCTTTCCATCCTATGCCATTTCACAATTTGATGGTTTAATTTCGATAGATTACAATCTATCGAACAATAATCTGTTAAATTGTAATCAGTATGTTTGGTTCACAATTTTTCGATAGTTTACAATCTCGCGAGATAGATTGTAATCTAACGGTATTTATAATCTTACGGTGACATATATAACAACACAGATTTCACTTATTTTTCTTCATTTGAGTTGTTTGATCGGCGATTGTTCTACCACTTGCCGACTTCGCTTATATAGAGTGGTACTTACCTAATGATTCGTATGATCTCGCCACGGCGGTGTACATCTCACGCTTTTCTATTGAAATATAGTGTGCGGCACAAGATTTATCGGACGGAATAATCCCGTTCCGTGGTGACTGGCTTCATTTACATACGATTTTATGTATAAATCTCCCAGACATATCCAAGGATGTTTCGAATCGAACTTAAATCACAAAAATATTTTTGTAGGTATGTTTATATTGGCTAATAGTATTGGGTTGTTGGTACAAAACTCAACAAACCGGGTTATTCAATCAGTGAAGATTAAAAAAAAATCTTATGAATGTATTCAGCAACAATTTTGAAGATGGAATTATGTAGTGAGTGAGTGTACTCTGTGTCTTGTTTATTTTCTGCGACGGCAGAAACCCATGATTCTAAACTAGGAACAATACAATATACAGAATTTGAAAAATATATTTTTTCCTCTGTGGTATTATTTGTTCCTATATCAATTTTCGGGACGGTTTTACGGAATTAGGAGCTCTTTGTCAAAAATGCGTTTCGTCAAAGTCACGTTTCGTCATAGTTTCTTTTCGTCAAAATTTGTTTAGTCAAAGATTCAATTCGTTAAAGTTTCAATTCGTCAAAGTAGCGTTTCGTCAAAGTATCATTTCGTCAAAGTTTCATTTCGTCAAAAAAATTAACATTATTTTAATAAAAGTTTAATTGGTTAAATGAGATACATTATGCTTTGTGTTGTGGTTTCTTGATGGAACTCCATGATATTATTTAAATAAAACACTGATTTTTCACTAGTTCCACTATATTATTGTAATTAACTTTAAAATTGCTACCGGTTTCGTGACATCATCGTCAGGCAGTAAACAATCATAGTGACGTTTTTTTAAAAGAGCTAACAAAGTACCCATAAGGTACAGCTTAAATTGTCATACTTAATTAAAATTTATTTAACAGTTAAAATATAATGCTTGGGTTCTGCGGACCATGAGTCGGAAATACTCAAATGCTACTTTATTTTAAAATAAAAAGAAAATAAAATGTAACAGAAGAGATTGTATATCAATGCAGAAGAGGACAAGACAAATAAAAGCACTTTTATGAATCGAAAGTCTGTTATTCAGCATACAATTTTAAGTTCACAGTCTATAGGTACACGCACACAATTAATAGCTAAATGGATTGTCTAATATCGTCTTTATTTCTATTATGTTACACTATAACTTTATTCACAAAAATGATGCTAAGATGCTAACGACACGTCAACTACTATGTCAACTACTTGAGCGTGCGGCGACAAGAAGAGAGAGACAAAGTGCCTTTAGCTATTTATAGTGTGGCTGGCGGGGAAACCCCGGCGTGGCGTATGGCGGCTTGGCATTGGCTTTGGCTATGGCGGGCTTTGCTGGCTAGCTGTGATAGGCCGGCATGGCTAGGCTGGCACTGCTTATCTGGCTATGATTGGCTGGCATGGCTGGGTTGGCTATGGCTATCTGGCTTGTTACATTAGTTAAAACTTTGACTTACAGCAACTTTGACGAATAGAAATTTTGACTTACAGCAACTTTGACGAATAGAAACTTTGACTTACAGCCACTTTGACAAAGAGAGAATTTGACTTAGATTGTACTTTGACGAAACGCATTTTTGACAAAGAGCTCCGAATTCGTTTTACGTTTCATAGTTATGTGTTGACTCCGTAAATTAACTGAAAAGAAAAGTTGAGGACTTTCCAAGCTGCAATTATGAGCAAAGAGTTATTAGGAAAAATGAAAAAAGTCTAAGAGGTAAGGTTGAAAAGATTAAATGATTAAAGCAGCGGTCGCGTGACAGCAGCGTAGTGGCGCTTGAACCGGTCTGTGTCTCAGCGCTCGCGTAAAGGGTGGCAGAGGGCTCTCAGCGTGGAGCCTGGTAGTATACCTTTTATGTTTCTTAACACCGATTAGTATTTAATATTTAGTTTTATAAATAGTGAAAAAAGAAAATAGTCCATGACTATAATAAAAAAATAATACGATATTGATACTGAAAATGTAGTAAGGGTACAGCGTGAAGTTTTTTATAAAGCGAAGATGTTTCATGTTCATTTTATAATTCGCATTTTTATAACGGGAGTGATTTTCACATGAAAAACTAGATTTTAAATTACTACAATTCGATTGTCCACCAAAAGACCGACTCTACGCTCATCACATTGCTTCCGACTTCATCCGAACATACCTCACTTTGGCTGTTTAGGAACGCCACTACTCTCAGCGTACGTTCTGTAATCTAGAGAATGTTCGATAGCTCACCGTGCCTTTTAGCCATTCAGACTGCCCGTCAGTCTTTCTATAGGACCGATAAATCTGGCCAATTTTCTCTGACACTTATGACCTTAGGCGTAAGACCGACTTTTTGTACGACGTGTGCGTTTCACTATCACAAGCAGTGCGTTCCATTTTCACCTTTGAAAATTCCGTTACCCAAAATCGGACGTGGGCGAGCACTGTAGGTATTTGAGTGGCATGTAGTTAGGTGGATCAAAAATTTACGTTCCACAACCACAACAATCGCATATACCTAAAATCCGTAATTGAAAATGGAGTTTACTTAGCAAGTGTATTATCAATCTTGTCACGTATTCCGATGGACGCACTTCGAATACAAATAATCCTTCCCCGACGTGTATCATTCTTATTGGCCTGCTCTGAATATTTTCCATTTCCGATGTAATTTTCACTTCTGACGTAGGTACATATCCACATTTTGATTTGGCACAAATTGTAACTTTTTTCAAGATACGATTATTGAAAGTTAATTTACTATTTAAAAATAAATATAGGTTTGTATACAGAAATATAAAAAATAAATAAAAATGTAGAAAATCCTATTATATTATACATACAAAAAATATATTATAAGTTGCTGAATGGCACTGCTACCTTAACAAAAAGGCTGCCTGTGGACTTGCTTCCAGTAATTTACTGTTGCGTTTTCTGTATCACCTATTGTACTATTTGAGTCAATAAAATAATATGTAAAGTAATTATTATAAGCTGTAGCTTTTCTTATCTTCGTGCGCTTCCCAGTCTTTACGATGGCACTTAAAGTTCAAAGTTCCATCGAGCTGTGCTGCCTCCGAAGTCTGCAGCCACTTGCCTTGGTACGCTCTGCTGCAAAGCAAACAACTTGAATAATTTAGCTTTAACTTAACTGAAAGCATCCCCACTTCAAGAAGTCTCGTAATAATTTTACAAGATATATATATCGGGTGTCCTCGACTCGACTCTACCGCTAATATCGCAATCTCTTCAACTTCAACTCATGATACTTTTTCTATTAAATTTTGAGCTAGATTACAAAATTATACTTAGGGTCTATATTTAATTTTGTTTTTTAATTTTATTCGGTTGATTATATTAATCCAATTCCTATAATAACAAAGTAAATACGTATATAATACGGATTCTTAGCAGGATAATTATAGCGCATTCAAAAAAAATCATTCTTCATCGAATAGAAAAATTCATAAAATTATGCAATTACGTACTGACTTAAGATATTATTTATGATAATTTAGCAATCTGGATTACAATAATTATGAATGGAACTGTATTTATTTATCATGGAAATAATAAATTAAATAAAAAAGATAATCGCGTATAAGAAGAAGGTATTATGACATTGTACATTACTGTTACTGATCAGCATGTAATTTTCGATGCATTAAATGAGATTAAACATGACGCGCCACGCTGATTACAAAATACCTTAGCCGACATGAATTAATATTTTCAGTATCAGCCTGCACATATTTGACGCACACAAAACTATTAAGAATAGCTTTCCGCCGCGGCTTCGCCCACGTTAATAGTTTTTCCCGTAGGAATGAGGCATTTTTCCGCGGAAAAAGGTAGCCTATGTTACTCAGGGTAAATGTAGCTTTCTAATGGTGAAAGAATTTTTTATAATATTATTAGTATTAGTATATTAGTATTATATAATAATGATAACAGTAAACTATATTCATAAAGTGGGAGTATGGTGGTAGAGTCGAAGTAGAGTTTCGTTCCCGCGTCGTGCTCCCTGGCCGGACCACCATTAGTACTCAGTTGTTGATATTGTGAATACTTGTTACCTAATCCCTACCTTTGCTTACACACTACTATATAAAGAGTAGGTACCTAAAAATTTCACAAGATATAAAACATTTTTTGTGGTCCGGCTGGGGAGCAGTACTCTGTCTGCAGCCATACCGGCGACTGCCAGTCATAGAAATTTCGTTGTTCAACTGAGCTGCTTATTTTCAAAATAAGTGTTCTTAAAGTGTACCTAGCGATAATATTAGGATAACTTACTATTTCTATGTAATTCGCTCAATATAATTGAATTCGTGTGGTCTGGCTGGGTAGGACCTGGGAATCAGGATTCCCGGGAAATGGTATTCAGGAAATATTTTGAATTTCCCGGGAATTCCCGGAAACATTATCACGTAATCTAATGACCTGAAATACTACAGCTAAAAAAACTAAATTCGGGTCTAATTAATTATGTTGAAGAGTGATTATAAAAATTTACAAGAAATTTGGAGCAAATTAAATTTCTTTCTTGACAAAATTTGACACCTATTTTATGAGTAAAATAGCGATATTTCGATTTTTTTAATTAAAATATACGGGTGTTTTAATTTTTTTTACAATCTATGTCTACTTGACATATTGTGCGCACTGATAAAAAAAATAACTCTTTCAAATGATTCTATTTATACTAGCTTTCCGCCTCGCGGCTCCGTTTTTTGCCATTTGGCTACGGAACCCTAAAAACTCGTGAAATTATGAGGCATTTCGTTTTAACTACTTCCTTACAATCCTCTCATTGTAATCAATTGGGTTTTAGACTTCAATATGTTTAAAGTAATTCATGATATTATATGTTACCACTTTCAAAGAATACAAAATTGCTTAATTTATGTTGTCGATTAGTAATTCGAATTTTATTCAGAATGACATTTGCTTTTAGGCAGAATGTGCAAACTGGATTTCATAGTCGATCAACCTGAAAATTGTTTGTAGAGGAGGCGTGGAATGGTTACAGCAAGTGGCTCGTTAATATTCTGGGGGCAAAAGGCGATAGAATTCATGTGAGCGCGTAAAAGTGGGGACACTGATCGTTAACTCCTAGATAAGGCTTTTAAAGGTTTGACCGCTTGCTACTTACCGACCAATAGTTTGTTCATAAAAAATATCATAAGTATTACTTTGATAAAGGAATACGGATCTAAATTGTCAAATTATTTTGTTTTGTTTGTTTGTTGCACGATACTTTATAAACTTAGACACCTGTTTGCACTAATCTTGTCAGATGATTTTCGTAGTCAAGAAAGACCTAAGCTAACTAAAGCTTAAAAAAGAATTGGTTTTCACTAACAGTTTAATAATTGGGCTCATAAGGGTAGGCAGAAACTAAGCAGTCTAAAAAAAGTCTGAAGGTTACTAGCAAACAAAATGTTGACCAAATTTCCACTAAACACTTTAACAACAACAACAACAACGGCATCAACTTAAGCGATTCTTAAGTTTAGTCATATAATGTTGCTTAGCATGAATGAAGGAAGAAAAAATTTTACGCGGATTTTTTTTTTCCTTCATGTTGCTTAGTGAAATGATGAGTATATCTGATACAGGGTGTTGCAATAATACCCGTAAAGCTTAAAAAAAGAAGTAAAACGGTTGCCTGTAAGGAGTCTACTGACCAATATGAGTAAGACATTTCACATAATTTAAATTTAGTAGACTATTAGGGTTAATTAAGATTATTTTACATAAATTAAGTTAGATTTTAGTACTGTTTCATGTGAAAGACAAAATCCAGAAAAAAGAGACGAAAATAACAGAGCGATAAAAGTATTGCAAGAAAAACCAATCTTTAAATGATTTAAACTATTTGTACCGCTTAGACAGTAAATTACAAACACACTCACACATTAAGTGATGTAAGTCGACGACCCCACACTGAAAGAGAGACTGAAGTTTATCACTGTTTTCGAAAATATTACATTTATGTAGGTACATAGGTACAGATTAAACTTTAAAATTCAAGTAAAGTACCCATTCGATACGCGTCGTTCATATTTTCACTATTACTCCTGAGCCGGATAAGTACTCGTAAATAAAGTGAATCCGTACTAATTACCAGTTAATAAGACCTCTGTTTCCATAGCTTCCATTCAATTAAATTACACTATTAAGTTTCAGTTCATTCTTGACGTGTTCCACCGCAGTCTGATTCTCATTACAAACGTAACTACAGTGTAACTAATTATACTTGAATTCGGTTTACATTACACGTGTAGAGTAATTTGAGCAGATTCACCTTGTGTCGTGTGGAGGCAATGAGATGATTTCATACCTTGAAATAACTGAAATAATATCGCAATTGAAAATTTCTCAATTTTTATTTCTACGCAAAGTTTCTTCTTCTTAATCGGTACCTTCAGTCCTGAAAGTCGTGTTCCTGGAAGTTTCTAGTAGATTCAGCTTTCAGCAGCTTTTTATATCTTGCTCGGTTCTCGGCTGTCCTTAGTTCTAATTGTTGGAGGACAAATACCCAAATACTTGTACGTTTCGACTACAAAAATATTTTTTGAAATAATATATATAATATAAGGGATAAGTGAAAAATACATCAATCATTGAATATAAAAAGTAGAGAAATCTCAGTTTAAATTTGAAGGATTAAGCTTGTCTGTGTCAATAAGATAAGAGTGGAATAGGTTGCGCTGTAATGTAAAACGCAAACAATGGGCTCACAATTCTGCGTGGCCGCTAAAATATATTTTAAGTTGTTATGTCTCTTTTACGTTCTTAAGAACGAAAAGGGGCAGGTTATTGCCAACCTACATTTAGACACGCCAAACATCGATTTTACGCGTAATTTAGCAGGAATATAAAAACATCCCGACTAAATTAAGCTGAATTTGACAGCTTATATTAAATATCATTCATTCAAAATTAAATTAATTTATCTCCCCATCCTTTTTGATTTCCATATGAATGAAAGAGACCAACAAATTAAATTTAGAGATTTTAGCGGCCACAGCAGAATTGAGCCCATTACGAGTACAAGGTTAGGTTGGTTCGGCAGTACGCAGCTGGGAGTTTCCTAAAATAACTATATTTCAGTCACTGACGATTAATATTAATATTTTGTAATGAAATCTTCATTTCTGTCCAATCATAAATATTTTTTTACTAATTCGAGAATCTAGTTTACCCACGTTTTACCTTTGAATACATCTCATACCCATACTCATTATTATTTACAGTACTCGTAAATACATACAGTATCTTTCTTTGATCTAGTAGAGATGAAAGTTGCGCATAGCCGGAAGTCATGTAAATTGACCTCTGGAATAGTTCCTAGGAGGGGAAAAATATAATAATATTTAAAAAGATATATTTATTTGTACGGTAATTAGAAATACAAACACTTAGCAGAGCGTCTGCTGCACGTGCGTTAGCAAAACGTGGAAATAATTGAGAATTCATACTAAATGGGTGGAACAGTTTTGTACTACGAGTAGTGTAACTAGTATTATATTATCTGTGCTACGAGTATTATGGTGGAGTTTATAATGTTTATCATTTATAATAATTCTGATAGAAATTCATATCAATATCGAAATATTAAGCGTCGTCTATTGTTTTTTTGCATTTACACAATAACTACTCATTGATTTTTTTAAAAGAAGCTCTTGGAAAATTTCGGTCAAGTGTGAGTTGTATTTGTGTATAACCAACAGTTTCGGAGATTAGCCCGTACAAACAGACCAACAGGGAAACAGAAGAAGAATACGAAAAAGAATCTGAATATTATGTTCTACATCACTTCTTACATCCCGTCTTTCATCATCCAGTTTTAAGATTTTTTCTATGTAGGTACATTATATAGTATGTACCCGTGTTCGACCTCTACAGTTTTATTATATAGAAGATATTGTATACCTAACTTATTCCTATTTCTACATTGGCATGCATTAACTTATGAATAATTACTATAAGATGTTACCGATTCATGAGCGTGATAACTTGCTTGACACTTTGTGGGTTTACGGGGATTACACCCGCAAACCCACAATGATAACCCTAATGATGGATTGATGTCACCTTTCATAACATAGCAGTCACCTTTCTGTTACGACACCCTAGTTACCTTTCAAGGTGTAACTTTGGAGTACCTTCCCGACCTCCCTTTTATATTTCCTGTAAAGTTAGTTCATCGCTTTCCTTTCAAACTATTCTCGCTGTGTAGCGAGCTAAAGTAGCGACATTTATAATAAGGATTTGGAAGAGCGTAAAAAGAATAAAATGTTTGTAAAGTTTTTTTTTACGTTGGTGCGGAGACATGTTAATGTTTCATAGTAGATGATTTTTAGTGTACTTTTTAAAGCTTTCACGCTTGTATATCCTGCTTAGTGATGATTTTTAAAATTGTATTCATATACGAGTATTTTGGTGATGTAACGTTTATGTATGTCAATATTTAAGCACATAAAGAACCAGGTGGGCGATATTAAGTTAGAATTAAGTATCTAAAATTAAATATTGCATGGCATGATACAGCGCAAAACAGTAAAAGTTGAAGGGTGTACACATTTAAGTGTGTACTAACAATTTAATGAGCGTCTACGTTTTCACTTCATTCATAAGAAAAAGCTGAAAGGTGAGAAAGGTTAGGGAGCAATCCCCTACGCCACGTCGGCTACGTGAGCGGACCTTGACCGTATGTATGAGCATGTATGAGCAAGGAGTTTATTGCGCGCACTTTGCACGCGGTCTTCAAATTGCTGCAAGTACCTATATTACCCGCTGTGGTATTACTGAGGGCGAAAGTACGTTCCAAATCCGGTGAAGCTGAAATACGTAGATTTCCGACACAAGCGTTTTAAAAAGAGCTAAAGTATGCACGTTTTTAGATAGGAAATGCTGTTTAAAGTACTACTGTAATGGTGTTGGAGAATGTAATATGCAGTAAAGATATAAGTCTTCAGCATAGTTAATTGTCCACTTACCCCATATACTGTAATGTTTTGTTAGATACTTTTAGATTTTTTATATGCGTAGAGCAATTAATAATGTTATCATTGATTTTGTCCATAGTGATACAATAATTATTTTGAATTTGATTAACTACGAAATTAATGCAATTTATCTTTTAAATTAATTATAATTAAGCATTATGTTGACGCTATAATGTCACCTGATATTATCGTAATTATGTAAATAAGATATATTTTTTATATTATCGAAATCAATATTTTGATTAATACTCTTGTCCAAACTGTAGGTAATATTATAAAAACAATCGCAAATGTATGCTATCTTACCATGAAGGAAGAAAAAATTTTATGGGCGCGTAAATTTTTTTCTTCCTTCATGTATCTTACACTTTACAGTTTAAAGTGTCATGTGAGCGAATCTATCATACTCGTAGTTACTTCTTTTTATCAATCTGTATATTATTTTGACAAAACGACACAATATTTTAATGTATATAAATAAGGTGAGGTAGTAATTTAGACTAAAATTATAGATAAAAAAATATAATGTAAATAGATCGATTGATTTAAAATAAGTTATAAAATTTATGATTGAAAACAGAGAATGGCGGCAATTGAACATCATTAGATGGTGTTTAAAGGTAATATATTAATTAAATGTATCATCATTCACACTGTGAGATACCACAGGATTCCACAACATAAACAATTGGTCCGCCGAATTCTTTTTGCTATTTATAAATATAATATAAACTACTTTTTTGCTATTAAAAAATATACCTGCTTCGTGTGTTAAATTTTTGTTATAGGAAAGAAATTATTTCTGTACGTAATAGTAGGTAACTACCCACAACCACCCACCACTACAAAAACGTACAATAAACGAACAATTGTAGTCATTAATTTCAGTAAAAATTAAGCTACGGCGCTGTCAGGAACCATCACACCTTTCCACTCTATCTGTCTATTCTATATGGTTACTATTCCGTTCTACCCAGGTGACGGTGGAAAATTAATCTCTATTATAGCAAAACTAGAATATAGTATAACACTTGTTCCATATATATGAGTACAGTCTAATAATCGTCACTCTTTTTTTGCCAACTACTATTAAAGCTTGTAACTGTAATAGTTAACATATAGGTATCTAGTTGGTAGTTACGAGTACCGATATCGGTATTGATATCCGAACTAGTGTTAGTATTTTTACAACTTTATCAGATATACACTATATAAATTCCTACCATAAAAGTCTGAATTCAGATCTATGATAAACAGATTAGATAAGACAAAGTCGCAATTATCTGGCAGTTCGCTACCAGGAAGACTTCGAATAGAAACAACAAAATACCTAATTATTGTGTTGAGCTTTCCCTTTAATAAAGCTCGAGTTAATATCAAAAGAACAAACGCGTATTTCTCTTTAATTTCCTGTTAAAGAGCTTCCTCCGAGAGGCTTCATGCTTCCCGAAGTAGAGACAGGAGCGAGGGTCGGTCGCTCCCCTTTTTATACAGAGTGGCCCATTGTAATGGAGCAGAGCATGGGAAAATCGGAAAATATAACATCATAGATAAATCAGTTCTAATAAAAGATGAGAAAAAAAATCATACTTAAATTTAAAAATGCGCATACTCAACAGTCAACTCAAAAGTATTAAAGAAAAAAAAATTGTTTAGCATTTCATTATTTATTCTTTAAAAACAACACGATACCGACGAAATAAAAAAAATAATACAACTGAAATCTATTCGATTCCCGAACGAAACATAAAGATTATTTTTAAACTGGAAATGCAGTTTTCTTTGTCACGATAAATCAACATGGTTCCTTAAGGTCGCCGACACGTTCGTTTGCACGTAGTTATCTCTTCAATAATTTTACATCAATCGCGTAAATATGTATAGGTATTCATTCGCAAATGATCGTTTCGTTTTACCTGCAGATTTAGAGTTACCCATAATGTAAGCCTAGCATGAAGTACTGTAGATAGCGATTATCTTACATTCATCTGTCAAAATGCTACGTGAAACCCGCCATATTTGATTATCCACCAATAGAATGAGAGTACGCACACGAAAAAACTACGTATGACACAAGACGTGAAACCTCATGCTGGCCCCCTGATCAGTTATATTGGCTATCCTGTATACTTGTATGTAGTGTATTAGTAATGTGATTTACCAGCGGAAGAGTTCTGTAGTATTTCTTGCGCGACTATTTCCTACTTGTTATTTGATTTCTGAAGGTATCCCCGGGTATCTCGGTTATACCGGACGCGTTATTCAATTACATATTTGTCGGGACGAAAATAAACAGAAATAACATTGTTTTATAAAAATAGAGGTAACCAAGAAATATGATAGAAAAAGTATAACCAGACACCCGAATTACGGAAGTGCTCTAACGCTATGAAATAAAAGCAATTTCATGGATAACTTTTCCAAGTACGTCGTCAAGACTAGTCAAGAGCAGATCAAGTGAAACTGCGAAATACTTTGCACTTTACCCGTTCTTATATCGGTTGAATAAGGGACAAAAATGAGAGGCTCGCGTCTAGCTTACTCAGGTATTCAAAAAGCATACCTATGGGTCCTCGATACCGTGTAATTAGCCGAAACATGGTCGTTAGTGTTCAGACACTAGTGAAAGAATTACTTACTACATTTCGCGAGGAAGCTGCGCAGAGCTTGGTAAGTGTGTAGGTAGGTTTGTGCTCGATGGTATGGTTACCATAGAGTATGAAATCGGCAGACGTTCAGACGAAGAAGTTTTGAGCCTACCCTGAATGTCGACCACGCTGTCCTAGTTCGGGTAGGTTAACATCACAAACCTTTTTTTTCGTATTGGGAAGTTTTCCAGTAGCAAATTAAGAAAATAAACTTTACAAAACGGCTCAACAGATGGCACTAGTGAATAGTGAGGTAATAAATCGAAGTATTGGATTATGAAAAAACCTTACCTTAAACCTTATCCTAAAATTAATCTCAGTCAGAACCATGTAGGTACAATCCGACAAAAATAAGTAAAAAAGTCGACAACAAATCTCACAGTTCTCATTGTTTTACTAGCGTCATCCATCTATGGAAATATTAAAAAACGCTCCTTTTTTTTATTTCAAGCTGTCAAAAAATCTTCCATTGGCAGCGCTGCCGATTTCATACTCTATGGTAACCATACCATCGAGCACAAACCTACCTACACACTTACCAAGCTCTGCGCAGCTTCCTCGCGAAATGTAGTAAGTAATTCTTTCATTAACAAGGTAGCGACATTACTACTATTACGTAATGCAAATAGATGTGCTAAATGGTATATTATTATTCCTAGGAGAATTATTTAGGGTAAATAAATTCATACTGATTTAAATGGAGTTGTAAGCCATGAATGATATAGAACTTTGTTTTCCAAATAAGTGTCTACGCTCTTTTGACTTTGGCCATACAGTAAACAAAGGTCATTGTTCTTTAAGGGGTCTTTGGAAACCAGTGAACTTTTCCTAAAAAATTGTTTACACTTCGTGATATTTTTTTAATGTAATTTTGCAGGTTAGTAAACAAAATAAAATTTTAATAATTAATTTTATTACGACTGTTAAGTATACAGTATTTATTTTAATATACAATTGGATGATGATTAATGGTAAAACCTGCTGTTATTATAAATCAGGTAGATAACACGTCATGTCCACGTTTAACTTATTTTTAACCTCATAAAAGGTTTTTTATCATATCGCAATGATTTTATCATAATGGCAATAAGGACACCGACTGATATCTATTATGTAAAATTGTCTAACGACTATTGACTTATAAAAAATAGTACATTCCTTTATGCGTCAAGCGCAGCGACATGCGTCTGTCGTACGGTCTACATATAAGGTACGGGCGCCGATGAAGGCCCACTTAATTTCAAATCCTTGTAAAATCTTGCAGTTAAGTAAAGTAAAGAAAAAACATAATGGAAATTATAGTATATTTATTTGGGAAGCAAGATACCTAAAAAAGTAGTACAGCTTTTGGCATTTTAACACAAAGATAAACACTTTTTATAAACTTGGTATTGGGCTATCTTGGGAAGCTGGTCGCCGAAGATGGCCCGAAAAATATTAATGGAAATATATGCATTATAAACATTTTAACACTTTTAACATAAAATATCAAAATGAAACACAATCTTCTCATAACATTATTCACAAAAGGTAAAATAGTTAACGAAAAATTCAAATGTGGGCCATCTTAAATCTATCAAAATATAAATCAACTATAAAATAAAAACTAACTACTAAATAAAAATATATTTTACTTTTAAATTAACTTTGAAAGTAACTTATCGAAAATATAAAGAAATCAATTCTTTTTTCTAAAACATTTTTGTTTTAGTAGGTGGGCTATCTAAGGGATACTGATAATTAACTTTGAGATCAATCAAAATAAGTGTACTTATTAGTAAAAACAAATAAGACGCTATTGTCTTTAATTATGTGCGTGTATTCTTAACAAAAGAATAAATTATCCCAAAATAATCTGAAAAGCGAATGGGGCTATGTTGGGGATCATATTATGGGCCATGATAGGAAATTACCCCCAGTTTAAGTATAATCTCGTAAAAATACAAAATAGGTAATAAAATAATAAAACTCATCTGTAATTTCGTTGATTAATAAATTAAATACGAGTTTTCACAGTTTAGAGCAAAGAGATTTTCTTTTAATTTGCAAATTTTCAAAAGAAATGACATCGTGGAGTTTATAAAACGTGTATCGTCCTGAAATGACCAAGCAAACTGTCGTCTGTCTTCAAAATGGTGACGTCCCGGTAATGAAACACACTTGCACTATTGTCTATGATACTAGTAGGCATAAACCCGCGTAATTTCAAATGTTTCGAATAATCATAACTATATTTTTTTTAAAGTGGGCTATCTTAGGAGCCGGGCCATCTTCGGCGACACTACCTTATGTATAATTTTCTTTTACCTACATGTAAGGTAATCGCATTGAGCATACCGCATTAAACGTAAGGCACGTTATAAAAAAATTACTCCAATATATGTATAATGAAGTGACACACATAGTATGTGGCAAGTTTCCTAGGCGAACAATAGACCACCTAATTACTTACCTACCTCACTCAGACGCACGCTGTTTTTGTTCGCTGCGTGACTGCGAGCTCTAGTTACTGGTCGCCACAGTCAGACACAAACTACTTCACAAAACTCATTAGCTTGAGCTAGATGAGCGTACAGCTTCACAACAGCTGATAATTAATCTGTGTTTCAGTAATAATTTGCGTACAGCAACGACACACAAAATGCTTATTGTATTTATGACTTGATAGCTCGGCCGTAGTATCACTATCACTACATAGTATAAAATAAAGTCGCTTTCTCCGTCCCTATGTCCCTATGTCCCTATGTCCCTTTGTACGCTCAAATCTTTAAAACTACGCAACGGATTTTGATGCGGTTTTTTTTAATAGATAGAGTGATTCAAGAGGAAGGTTTATATGTATAATACATGCATAATATACTGAAGGATAACCCACAATAACCATTTTCCCGTGCGGAGCCGGGGCGGGTCGCTAGTAACAAATAAATTATTTTAGATTTAACTCAGTCACCAACTTTGAATAACTTAAGTTTTTTTTTTATATAAATAGGTTAGTTTTAATGTACTTATACGTAAAGGATTATTATACATTTTATGAACTCTTAAATCGTAAACAAATATATTTATAGCTACTTAAAACTTAACTAAAGATTAATCGACGACATGGTTCAATAAAAAATACCTATGTATAAACTAATTATAAATACAAGATACAAAATAAGTTACTCTCTGTGGAATATTATGCAACCTTGTAGGAATAAATTGAGCAGTTAAGATTTTTTTACAGTTTATATCGTAAAAAGGTAATATTTTCTTACGACTACATTATCTTTTATCGATCTACTTTAGTAAAAATATAAATTCATCTGAAACCGCTTACAGAGCTTTTACGTTGATTGCGTTGAACTTTATTTCGTACTAGATGTTCGTCCATAGCTCCGGCTTCAGCCTGGTGAATCTCAATTTAAATGAGAGAAATAAGCTATTTTTCCTCATATAAATAAACCCCAATATTATAAATGGGAAAGTAACTATCTGTATGTCTGTGTAAGTTACGCTTTTGATAAAACTTGGTACAAAGATAGAATAGAGCTTGGGGAGGACATAGGCTAACTTTTACCTCGGGAAAATACAATCAATGCGGGCGGAGCGGGGAGCTAGTCAATATATATTTATCACCGTACTCTTGTGAACACCACGTCTTATGATTAGAGGACTCTCTTCTTATTTTGATGAGATAGCATTATAATGGCATTAGACTCAAAGATCCACTGCTGTTTAGAATCCGAATCGCAGGTATGATTGCAGAGTTTCCTACACCACCCGACACGTTCAACATCGAAAAATATATTTAGGAATTAAACGTCATAATATTATGAAGATAAGATCTTCGTTAATTAATATCCTCATTGAGGTTGATGTACTTCGCAAGATTTAGTTAAATTAAAGCTGCATAGCTTAATATTAAAAAATATACTAGAAAATTATGAAAAACGTAGGACCTAAATGGCGTTATGGAATCATAAACAAAATTATTCCATTTAGATTTACTAAAATGGAACATTTTATTCTAAAATTAATTTGAATTTATTCCAAAACAAAGGTTCAATCATATAATATTTGATTTCAATCATATCCTGTTTTTTTATCAATGTGTGGACTACCTAGCTTACCGATCCAATAAATCATTATGATATGGATCTTAATTGAAATTAAAACTGAAGTTGAATGACTCGCAAGCTCTACGCTAATAGACTTATTAGCGTAGGTATAGCGTGTTCATTCACACTTCCTCAAAATACATTATCAAAATAATGTTATCTATTAAATATATGTACACACATATACATACATATACACACACAGACACACACATAGACTTGTACACATACATACATATATACAGGTTGTATGTAAGCGACGGCTTAGCATAAAATAAAAGGACATGCTCACTTGATGGATCTGATCAGCTTTCTCAAAATAACTTTTGTGGAAACGAGAAGAAAAATAACTTCTCAATACTTTTACAATTTTTATTTGTGTCCGAGGAAAGATTTTTAGAGAAAGTTGCTCCAACAGTTGATTGAGCATGTACGTGTATTTTCAGTATTTGCTAAGTCGCTACTTACAGAGATATTATTCTTTTTTTTAATTTTCGTTTCGATTTAAAATAGCAAAATATATTAACAGATGGCTGTTAAATAGTAATTCTATCAAGTACGTTTTTAAATCACCTATTAACTTTGTTCACAATTTATGATATTTTTATTTAATACATGTATATACAAAATCTGTGCAAATAACAATGAATTGCCTAATATACAGGGCGTCCCACGGCTATGCCACATGGAGGGAAAGTACCTTAAATATTGTAGATAGAACATTTTTCTGAAAGAAGACTTTATTTTATTTCTAATAACAATTAAAACTGCATTCATAATTTTTTTAATAATAACATGGTTGAACCGGGAATCGAACCCGCTACACGATAAGAGTTATTTTTTGCTAAATAACATAGTGTCAGAAATAAAAGGAAGACTATGTATTTTAACATTTTTAATACAAAATTTATCAATTTTATCAAATGCTCAAAATGCCCCACACTGTTGAATACAAAGTCGCACTCTTGATTATTTCACTCCCTGTCGATTTTTTTATCTTGTTGTGGTGGATATTTAGAATAATAAGTCTAAGTTCTGTTTGTAGCTCGTGAACACTTTCATACCGGTTCTTGTAAACTATTTTTTTTACATAACCCCACAATAAAATCTAACGGGTTTAGATCTGGCGATCTCGGCGGCCAAAATTAAAATGTTAAAATTCATAGTCTTCCTTTTATATCTGACACTATGTTATTTAGCAAAAAATTGTCCTTATGATGAAGCCTTTCGATTAGTATGATAAAACTACAGGGTGATTTTTTTTTCTTGTGTAGCGGGTTCGATTCCCGGTTCAGCCATGTAGTTATTAAAAAATGTATGAATGCAGTTTTAATAGTTTTTAGAAATAAAATAAAGTCTTCTTTCAGTAAAATGTTCTATCTACAATATTTAAGGTACTTACTTTCCCTCCATGTGATGTCCTTATAGGTATAATCCTCCCCTATCAAACCTTAACGAAATTCCATTCTGACAATGTTAAAACTTGCTATTCCCTTGGTACTAGTTGGTATCGTTGTAAAAAAGTTGCTATCATTATAATTCCGGAGATATTGCCATAGTTTAGGGAGGATTATAGCTTGATGTTCAAGCTATAATCCTCCCCTCTCGTGTAGCCAAACGGTGGGGTCTTTCGACTTACTTTATATCCAAAAAGTTAGTATCAGATTGCTATTCATTGCTCAGTTAAGAAAGAACACTGGTCGCGTTGTAATTCCGAAGATATAGCTGCAGGTTGGGGAGGATTATGGCTTGAGCATTTTAATTTTGCTCTTTTCTGCACAACGCTTTGTTCTTTCATCGCAAAATTGGTATCAACCTTTACTACTCATTGGTACTGTAAAACTACATTCGATTTATTACGCTAAACATCGTAAAAGTACTTTAAAAATGCATGTAAACTTCTACATACAAATTTGTTTTGAATCCCTATAATGCACGGTCCGATGACGTACAACCCGACAAAAAAAAACAAAATGTCTACAATAAATCTCACTGTTCTTATTATTTTACTAGCGTCATCTATGGAAGTCTTAAAGAACGCTTATTTTTTTAATTTCAAGCTGTCAGAGAATCTTCCCGGCCGTGCTTTGCTAGCTGTGCATTATTGTACCGTTTTTTTTTTTTTTTTTTTTTTGACCTATGCTTGTGTCGCAAAGGTACGACAAATCAAGCTTCACCGGACTGGCGGGGGAGTGGAAGACTCTACCCCAAAAAAAAGTCATATACCAACGCGTCTAGGGGCGGCTCGAGGGAGCCTCGGACCACGGCCTAGCGCGTTGATATTGAAAAATATCGTGAAGGAGACGACGCCTGAGGGGCTCCGTCTCTGATTTTCAATTTTGATTTTGGTTCTGGCCGCGCCCCCGCCGGCGGGTGCGGGCGTTGTTACCTGAAGGGTAATTGTTACCTGAAGGGTATTCACTACCAGAAGGGCATTCTGTAAGGTGTAATCTAAATTCTTTGACTGCTTTAACTGCATCAGTGATTTCGTCGTCACGTTCGGAAAGGATATGTTTGGGACGGCGGCGGAACCGCGTAGTGGGGTGCGGGAAGTAGCCCGTACACTTGACAACATACGGATTGGGATGGGAAGGGCCTTCATCAAAGTAGCGTTTGGATGCTTCCTTCATGAAGCCACTAATGGAGAGGAGTTCGGTATCGACATGAAGGTCGATGTTACGAACGAACCAAGGACAACCAGTAGCCCGGCGGAGGAACCGGTTTTGGATAACTTGAAGCTTATGGATATGCGTGGGCGCAGAGTGCGCAAAGACTACGCTGGCGTAAGTCATGATAGGACGGATGCACGCTAAGTAAAGTCTAAGCTTATTTCTAAGCGACATTTTACTGCGTTGCCCAATCATGGGGTGCAAGAGGCCGGGAGCAGAGGCGGCACGATTGCGAACAGACTGGATGTGAGGGCCAAAGCGAAGGGCAGAGTCAAGGATGACACCCAAGTACTTCACCTGTCTCTCCCAGGGAACTGGTTGATCAAGGAGAGTAATTGGGGGGAGCGTAGGATAAGGTCCGCGAGTGAAAATGATCGCGGAACTTTTGTCGGGATTCACCTCGATTCTCCATTTGCGGAACCACTGCCCGAGGGCGTCGGCCGCTTCTTGGAGTCTCTCGGCGATTTTTGTGGGATTGGGATGGGATGTGTATAACGCAGTGTCATCTGCGTACAGTGCGAGTTTCGTATAACTAGTGGCCGGAATGCAAGACGGCATGTCACTAGTATACAGTGAGAATAAGGTCGGAGCGAGGACGGAGCCTTGAGGGACTCCGGCCCGGATAGGTCGTGGGGTCGAGAGCACGCCTTCGTATCTGTAGCGAAATGAGCGATTCGACAAAAAGTCTCGTAAGATGTGTACGAGGCGATCCGGCACTTCAAGACTATAGAGCTTGTAAATCAAGCCCTCGTGCCAGACTTTGTCAAACGCTTTCGCTACGTCTAGGAAAACGGCTCCGGAAGGTCGGGGTTTGGGTTTTAGTAAATGGTCGTAAACGTCTTCCACTATACGGTGGACTTGTTGGACACACGAGTGTTTGGCACGAAAGCCAAACTGCTCGTTAGGGAGAAGGTTGTTGGCGTCAATATGGTCAGTCAAACGGTAAAGGATGAGTTTCTCGTACATTTTACCCATATTAATGAGTAAACTGATCGAGCGGTAGGAAGTGGGATTGTTGGTAGGCTTACCGGGTTTGTGAATGCCGATGACGATAGCTTCCTTCCACGCTTGTGGAAAGATGCATGCGTCCATAGCGGCATTGAAAATGTTGGTGAGGATGGTGACTAGTTTGTCAGGTAGGACTTTCAGGATTCGGTTGGTGATGCCATCCGACCCTGGGGACTTACGCTTAGGTAGGCCCTTGAGAAGTTGCTTCACCTCTTTCTCCGTGATGCGGGGAAGAGGTGGACTGGATGGGGGAAGAGAGGCTCTGCGATTGAGTTCGGCAGAGACCTCATTGAGAAAGTCGGGGTCGGCAGGGAGTGCACTGGGAGTGCACTGTGCGGCAAGGCTGTCAGCCAGGCACTCCGCCTTCTCGTCATTATCGAAGGCGGGTGGCTGGTTAGGTCGGATAAGTGGGGGCATGGGCGCTACTGCGGGCGCTCTAAACGAACGGGCAGTTCGCCAGAAGGTCGTATGTGAGGGTTCGAGTTTGCCTAGGAACTTTTCCCACCGATCGTTCCGTGCAAGGGCTACTTGCGCCTGCACCTCGCGGTGCAGGAAGCGCATAGTCCTTCGGTTATCCTTGGTGGGATAGCGATCATAGGCGCGTATGGCGGCGTTTCGTGCTGTTCTCAAAGCACGTACGTCCGGCGGCAGGTCAAACCGGCCGTCGGGCCGGATAGGAACCTGTCGTGAGCACTTGCTCACTGCCAGCTGTATGTGCTTCGAGACACAGTCGATTGCGCGGTCGATGTCATCGGGGGTAGTCAAGTCGGTAGGAATATTGTCAAGATGAGTGGACTGGAGAGAGCCCATAGCATTATGGACTGCTTCCCAGTTCACTATAGTCTTGGTCGGACTGGGATCGTCAGGAGAAGGAGTGAAAGTCCTTGAGTCAAGGCCCATTAGAACAGGGCGATGGTCGGATTGGAGTTCATGTCGTACTGCTAAATCACTCATACGTAAACGTACGTTCTTTAGCAGTGCAATGTCAAGGACGTCTGGTTGGTGGTTGGGATTGTCAGGATAGTGAGTGGGTTCGTTGGGGCCAATCACATCGAAACCGAGAAGTTCGGCGAGATCGAAAAGTTGGGCGCCACGAGGCGTGATGACCCGACTGTTCCAAGCGTGATGCTTAGCGTTGAGGTCTCCCGTTATAATAACGGAGTCGCTCAGGCCAAGTAGCGCTTCGATGTCGGATCGAACGAGGGATCTGTTGATAGAAGGCGACAAATACGCCGAGACCAGGGTAATGGGCTGATGGCCCGTCATGCCAATGCGGCAACAAGAGGCTTCAATAAATTGAAGCGGGGGTGTGTCGATAGGGACGCAATGGAGAGATCGCTTGTAGTAAATGAGAGTGCCACCAAGGGCTGCATCGGTGCGATCGTTACGGACAGTGATGAAGCCCGCAATACGCGGACAGCGGGAAGAGGGTTTGAGAAAGGTTTCTTGGAGCATGACAATATCGAGGTTGTAGTCTCGAATAAAGGCAGCGAGATCATCTCGCTTACCGTTCATGCCTTGGATGTTAAAGAAACCAGTCCTTAAGGAATGGGGTTTGATGCGACGACTATTAGAATTAAGACCAAGATCCATAATTAATTAGACAAGATAATGTGCCTCATGGATTCGAGGACGGGGAGGAAATCGGCGAAGATATGCATCCAGGCCATTGGATTACCCATGTTCGCTTTGAGGAGATTAGCACATCTCTCAATTTGGCCAAAATCGACCTGCAGGAGGATGTCCGACATGAATGAGATGCTCTCAGACGTGTCGAGGCTAGACGAAGGATCATACTCCTTGTAGCGAACGTTCTGAGAGGAGGCCTTCTTAGCCTGAGAGGGAGGAGAGGGCGCCTTCTTAGCCTGGGAGGGCTTCGAGGGTTTCGCCACAATTTGGGCAAGCGTAGGCCTCCCCTGAGAGGAGGGAACTACCGCTGGGGGACGATGGGGGCTGGCCGATGGGGCCGATGACGTTTTTGTGGGAGCGGGAGTGCCCTGCGAGGCCTGGGAGGGCCTAAGACCCGGGAACTGCAACTTGTCAATTGCCGGGGGCGAGGGCTTGGAATGGGTGCGGGGTTTGGGGGCGGGAGTAGGGGCAGCTCTGTGCCCGATCACCCCGGGCTTCGGCTTTGGGGCCTTGGGGCAACCGCGATAGTTCGCGGTGTGTCCCTCGACCCCGCAGTTGACGCAACCGGGGGGAGCGGTCTCAGAAGAGTCCTCTCCGCGTTTGGGGCGGGTGCACTCGGCGGTGCCGTGATCACCTAGGCACTTGACGCACCTAGGTTTGGCCTGGCAATGGAGGGCCGAGTGGCCAAAGAATTGGCAGCGGTGGCACTGGGAAGGGACGCCGGTTTTATGCGGCGGCTCAACAGTGAGCCCAGAGAGACCACAGACGGTCTTAATATTGAAGATGGCCTTGCCATCGGGGGAGTCGTCCAGACTAACGTGGACGATATCGTACACTTTGCCGTTCCTGTGGCTAGACAGGCGGCTTACCTTCCGGACCGGAAGTTTTTGGGCGAGGAGATCGCTCTTGACATCGTCAGTCGAGATCTCTTTAGGGACGTTTTTGATGATGACCCGGAGTGCCCTCTCCTCCTCGAGCGCGTAAGTGTGATAGAACACACTTCGGAATTTAAGGAGGGAGGTCAACCTCCGATGGTCTAGGGAGGTGGGGACTAGGACACGAATGCCCATGGAGGTGCTTGAAGCACGGGTGTAATTGATTTTGGCTTCGTTGCAAGCCGACGAGATGCTCAACCACGCATCCTTGCTCCGGACGAACACAGGAGGCGGAGGGCGAGAAGAGGGGGAGGGAGCGGCGGGAGTGGGTGCCTTTTTAGGGGCCGGGACTTTTCGGGGGGCGCCTTGGGCGTCCCGAATAGCCTTAGGGGCGGGGGCCTTGGAGGAGGCCTTCCTGGGGCGTTTCGCCTTACCCACCGTCGTGAACTCGCCCTCCTCCTCAGAAGAGGAGGCGGAGGAGTCACTATCGGCGGAGGGCGCCGCCTCAACCTCCATCTCGGGATCGAACCCGGGAGGGAAGGTTAGGGCGTCGTCCTGCGCCGACGTCGACGGTGCGGCATAGACGGGATTGGTAGGGATCGGGGTGGGTTGAGAAGGCTCGAGAGCCTGAGACAGGGGAGACGGAGAGCGCGGGCTCTCGTCAAGGATGCGCTGAGGGCGCGAGGAGATGTATTTGGCCAACCGGCCAGCGAGAGCAGGAGACTCATCTATCATACGATAGATGTACATCTCCTGCTCCTGCGACATCGCGAGTGAGGGGGACGACACGATAGCCGAAAGAGCAGCCAAAGTCCTAGCTACGGAATTTAATTTAGAGAAAACTCACTTACAAAAGTGAGAGCGCTTCCCTAAGCTTACCGGGCAGAAGAAGCGCGTAGAAACTGCACCGGCACCAAAGCAAAGGTTAGGAATCGCGTCCCCCAGGCAGAAGGCCCAGGGGTAAGGGACGGTGTGTTCCTGCGAGCCGAGAACGGGAGGCAGGGTGTGACCTACTGCGTGAGCCCTACTCTCTGAGTTTCCCCTCCGGCAGTCTTATTGTCCGGAGGGCCCTAGCCCACCCGGGACGGACAGAAATGCCGTCCGGGCGAAAAAGGTACCTGAAAGGGGAAAGCAGCTAGCAGAGCAGTTCGGGATAAGTCCCCCAAACGCTCCACTAGGGCTCTTCCGACGTTGTTTGTCAGGAGACAAACGGGCGAGGTCGGGTCGCACCCACGGCTTGCGTTATCACCTGGGTGTGCGCGCACGTGTGAGTTTTCAAACACCTTGCGTACACACCTTAAGCCAGAGTTGCGGCACAGGTATCCGCCGAAAAATACCACGGGGACCGTTACCTTTGTTCACTCAATAGGGCCTCTACCTGCCGCTTTAACAAAAGCAGCCGGCAGAAACAATAATGACTGAACACAATAGCCTCGAGAGGCGAAATAATGGAGAGATAATCCGAGCGTCAGAACTCACAAGGCACGTCCGCACCGTGCGAGCGCTGGCGAGCGAATCAAATTATTGGACCGTGCATTATAGGGACTCAAAACAAATTTTGTATGTGGAAGTTTACATGCATTTTTAAAGTACTTTTACGATGTTTAGCGTAATAAATCGAATGTAGTTTTACAGTACCAATGAGTAGTAAAGGTTGATACCAATTTTGCGATGAAAGAACAAAGCGTTGTGCACAAAAGAGCAAAATTAAAATGCTCAAGCCATAATCCTCCCCAACCTGCAGCTATATCTTCGGAATTACAACGCGACCAGTGTTCTTTCTTAACTGAGCAATGAATAGCAATCTGATACTAACTTTTTGGATATAAAGTAAGTCGAAAGACCCCACCGTTAGGCTACACGAGAGGGGAGGATTATAGCTTGAACATCAAGCTATAATCCTCCCTAAACTATAGCAATATCTCCGGAATTATAATGATAGCAACTTTTTTACAACGATACCAACTAGTACCAAGGGAATAGCAAGTTTTAGCATTGTCAGAATGGAATTTCGTTAAGGTTTGATAGGGGAGGATTATACCTATAAGGACATTCCATGTGGCATAGGCGTAGGACACCCTTTATAATGCCTCCTGTTCAAAGTTTTTCCCTTAACAGATTAGAATATCTGCACACTAGATCACCTTTTGATTTGCGAATAAGCTAATCAGTCGGTGATGATCACAAAGGTAGTAAGTGACATCGGTGAACTTAGAACTTAAAATCGGGAAAACCATATTTATTTTTTTCGCCTCAGTAGAGTCACTAATATAGGTACTGTAACACCCCACACCTCTTAATGAACTTATAAACATCCTACTAACCGCTTAACGCTAGACCTACCTATATGTTTACCGATGATTGAGAACTACTTTAATATGGCCAGAGAACGTCTAGTGGAAAGACTCTACATTATGAACCGCTTGGAGTAACCCTGAATCTTTTAATGAGAATTTTGTTAGTCCTAGCTAAATAGATAACCCTGAATTAACCGCAATGTCTTATAAGCTTCCCGGAGATGAATAAAATGTATGAAAATTGGTAAGTTTATGGAAAAGAATATTTATAGTATAATAGAAGATACATAAGTAAATTCTGATTGGAAAGATAATAAGTAAATGAAAACTATAAGAAAGTTTAATATAATGAATTTACTAGATTAAAATAACTTTCTTGGAAAATGATAAAGTAATTATAGAAATCCTATCAGATTTTGTATTATGATTATGGGCCAAGCAAGAAAACACAAAATATTTTATAGAAAGGTAAAAATGGAAAGATAATAATATTTTTCATACCCGGCATCCGGAGAGATATTACTTAGTTAGTGTGTCTGGAAGACTGCTCCCTCTGCTTTACTGCTGATGCGCCATCAAGTCTTCCAACTTTGTCTTTTATCTAGGGATTTTGTTCCACCTGTGAATTTTATAGAAGTATGATTTAAAAGTCTCCACAAATATGTCTATGTATGCAGAAGAAAATATATAAAGTAATATTAGTACAATTTTAGATTAATTTAGGTATTCAATCATGACTTAAATAGGGAGCTCCCAAGTCCAATTATATCTGAAAAAATAACAAAAGCACTTTATATAAAAGATCTTAGATTTTAGAAGGAATAATATATGGATAAATATACTAATAAATGGAATAAATACTAGTATTAAAACATAGAAATAGCTGAGGATTCTTTTAAAACACAAGCTTTCACATATTTAAAAATATGTAAAAATACTTAGCTTTGTTGTAGAAACTCGTTAACTGTATCCTCCCAACTCGTCGACTGCAATCACCGACATAGTTGCCCCTGAACTATTCTAAGTAAAAAAACTGTTTTCTATTCCTATTTAAAGTGTTAAAACATTTTCCTAATTTTTCCACAATGAAGCATCATCGCGCGATTTTGGCGATATTCAAAATGGACGATTTCCCTTGTATTTTATTGCTTGCCCACCAATAAATTGATCATAATACTTAATAAATTATAAAATTAATAATAAAATTACATAAAATAAATTAAATAATTTAAGAACGATTTTATAATATTTTTGTCTAATTTAATGTTGATGTACTATTAAATATAACTATAATTGACGAAAATTACTTCCTGTTCGAAACTAGAGTATGGTAGTGAATATTTGTATGTCTCCAAACGCCAACTATCGTCAGATTGAAGAAGCTTTGCCCAAACTAGTGGAGGATAATAACTCCCTGCTAATATTCTACTCTTATTTAGAAAATTGAACGTATTACTTTGAATCTATAATTATTATTTTAATCATACTATAAAGACTGAATAACAGAGTTAATTTGCTAGATAATTCATTATGGAACGATCCTTTTAGACTTTTCAACTAATAAGCATGTAATTAATTTATAACGTAATTTTTATAAAACATTTGTGAAATCTGTACGGGACCCAGGTTGGTACCGTTACAGTACCTACTCTTAAATTTGATTGTAATTGTTATACAAGCGCGAATATTTTTTTCTTCAAAATTGTTACTTAATTTTAGTAAGAAAAATAACAAATTAATTTTCGTTCAAAAATTTGATGTATGTCTCAAATCAGTATGTATTTTGTCAAGATAATAGAAGTAGATACACGATCAGTAAGATCGCAGGAAGCAGTAGCTAATTATATCTTATCTGTGGCGCAAGTCATGTTTTTTTGCGTGGCGCATTAAAAGTTAATACCAAACGACATGTGTTTGTAAATTAAATATTTAAAATAAAAATGAGCCAGACCTCGTCAATAATTTTATAAAATGTAATCTTATTTCAAATTCAAAATGTAGTTTTTATTTTAACATTTTCATAATGAATGACATTAGAGTTTTGCCCTTTATAGAGCTGCTTCTTTGAATAAAGTCTAAACTAGAAAATTACACAATACCGTAAATTGAAAGTCACTCACTCTGTCCCAGTCTGATGGAACATTTTCAAATTGTGCGTAATGGACGAAATAAAACTCAATGAGTTTCTATGGACTTTCATTAACGTTTATTTAGTTTTTTTTTTAGAGAAAACAGGAAACAATGGCACTCACTTGAATACGTAAATCGGATTTGAGTTTGAAATTTCACTGTTTAAAGAAATTCCAGAAACTAAAAACACACACAGATTGCATAGCGTGAAACAGTTTTGTGATTGACATCGGATTTCCATCGAACGAATGAATAAAAGTTTATAGAAGCATTCGTGGTCGTTCGTCCATGATTCTAAGTTAAATTGCGATTTAAACTTAAAGCTGGATCCTCTGGATTTTCAAAAGTTTCGTGCAAAGTTTTATTTGGGTTTCATTCAAATCCCAAAATGGTTTAATATTGTTTGCACTCGTAATAAGAAATTAATTTTAAATATAAAATGCAAGATAAATGTCAACTCAGTTATACCAAAGTTATGTAGTATTCTCTTTTTAATTTTATATTTTTTAGTTTAAGCATTTTCATCATTTCAACTTATCAATAATAATTTTACCAATACGAGTAGACACTAAATATTCAAGGGAAATACCGTATCATACTTCAGTAAAACCTTTCGCGTACTCGTAAGTAATATGAACTTACTGTACCTACTTTTTCAATAAGTAAATAACCCCAGGGTTTGTCAGTTTCACGATTTATTTTAATTGTAAAATCCTGTCCGGACTCGGACGTATGTGATGGATTACAGAAAAACATTTTAACGGACGTGTAAACCCATAAAAGCTGCTAAAACTCTTCTGAAATATAAAACCTAGGTTTAAGCACCGGTGGAATAAAAATGCGAGTTTTTATATGCATTTTGACTACTTTTATCTAATCTCTATCAATTTATCTAATCTCTATCAATTTCTTCTTATTTGTACAATGATTCGCAGCGTATGATTTTTTCAATGGTCGAGATTTCAAACTTAAGTGGGATTTAGTAGCTCTTAAAAAATATACATACTGTTGGTGCTCCGTACATCAAAGATAATGCTTTACTTCTGGGGTAGAGCCTTCCGCTCCCCCTTTTGTCCTCGCTTATTGTATACCAACTATTATATAGGTTAGGTAGGTACTTACTTATAGTAATTAATTAATTAGTTCTAAGTGACTGTTTCATGTAAGTAAATTTTATAATTTATAGTTTCCTCAGATTGCCATTATGGATATGTTTTATAGTTGCCAATTTTGAAGTTTTATAGATTTGTAGCTAAATGTTAGTGCATTAGTAGTGGTAGGTATCCTCAATTCGAACAAAACGGTTCCGCTCCTAAATAAACGCCGGGAACGGATGCTGCAGCCAGATCCAACTGCTATTTTCAATTTCAAATTTGCCTTTCCAACGACAATAGAATTGCACTATTTTATGTGAAAAGTTTTTACGACCAGTCTTTATACATGAAATTGGATTTTCTGAATTGCATTAATGTATATCTAAAAATTATGTCAATACTTATATTGATAAAAAAAAATTTTTGCTAGCTATTCTGCTAGTTTAATATCAACAGTTTTATAACTGTACGCGATTTCATAAAGTTGACTTTAACGGTGTCGTTTAAATTTTTTTATTAATCCCATAGCGCAGTAAATTTGTGACTTACTTCAGATAAGTAGCTAAGGACATTAACTTGGTCTAACACGGCACACACGTGATATTTGAGTGTGAAATATAACAGTAAATGCACACAATATTGTCTTATGATTATGGCAAATAAAATGTATAGTTAAAATAATTAACTATAATAAAGCAAAAGTACACTTTGAAATTTAAGATTAGTGAGTACCCGCAGATAATTTTCACCATTTGTATACTTCGTTTAAATAGGATATAATGTGAGATAGTATAAGTAAATTATAAAAACATGCAATGCCAAACCATACCTAACCAAAAATTTGTACACCATTTGATGTCGGTCGCCTAGTTCCTAGTTTTTACCATTTTTTGATAATATTTTGAACAAATTCCCTACGCAAGTCTTTATTGCACTGTATACTCGACGATGTTCAGTCTAAAGTTATCTGAAACGAAGTAGGTACGTAGCAAGAAACATGAAATGAATTTTATTCTTATTTACTAAGTAAAGTCATTTGAAACCACAGAGAAATCTTGTGGAGAATGTCTTAAGAGGTAAATGTATGAAGTTGGTCAAATTTCACACGTTTCAGCGACGAACTTAGCAAATATTAAAATTTAAGTTTTTGGTGGGATAAGTAGTTCTTCAGCTGTATCAGCGCAAATTCTGAACTAATTTTAACAACGAAGTAAAGATGTCACCTAAACTTCACAGGTGCAGAAACTTTGCAGATACGAGTAGTATCGAAAAACCGATATATAAAATTGTTTGCAAACATTGACATACATTATGCTTAGCACATTCCATTTTTCAAGATGGATATGTAAATTAGTATTCACTTATTGTAGCATTCCATCTACTAATGTTAAAAATGTTAAGTCATGAAACTCAAAATTCGCTCATCCGCAGTATGTAAAAGGATTTTTCAGGTTTTTGAAATCTTCATCTGGTCTATTTTAATTGGTGACGATGGGGCACTCGAAGAACATTCATTTGACTCTTTAATGGTACATTAGAATGTTCCAAGAGGTGTCGAAAATGTTAGATTAGAATATTCTATGCCAGTTTTTCTACAGTGGGTGTTTGTTTAGCAGTGCCTGTTGTTCCGTGTAGCGTGCTATACTAGCCAGTATATTGCGGCTGCGTCGTGATTGTGACTCTTGCGAGCAGTGTGCGTGCGTGTCGCAAAGCGCCTCGTCTTGCGGCATTACTGGCATTACCCGTACGCGGCGCTAATCACCCCTTTTAAACCAACACTCACGTTCCCAACTAAGGGGAAACATTTATTTTAATTCCCCACAAATGCGTGTCTAATTTCTGCAGATGTGCTGTCTTTAATTTAAAAGGATTGTTACTGCAGACACAAAGATTGCGTTTATTACCACGTGCTGCTTTATCTCGCAAGTATTAAATCTGGGTAAAATTTTGGAACACAATTACAAATATATACATGTCTTTGTAATCTTAGGTCATCAAAATATGCATGCATTGGTGGCTTTTCTGTTTTAAAAGTTTGACACAAAACGATTAATTTTTGTAACTCAATTCAATTCAATGCTTGCAAATAAAATTAAATAATCATATTTTTACATACATTACATACCAATTCTTTTACATAATTCACCTGAATTTACTCCATAAATTGGTTTATTTTCACACAAGCGATACAGACACGCGCCATCAGAAGTGAAAATGACATCAGCAGTGAAGCCTACAAGAATGACGTACGTGGGCGGATTAATTTGTATTCCAAGTAGGTTCATTGGACGTGATCTGATCGCCAATATTGCTGCTAAATAAACTCCTTTTTTCAATTACGGATTTACGATTACTTTCAGTCTCACTTTTACCTTGAATTCTTTATGATTACAAATTGAAGAAGTAAACAACTTTCGGTTTCTCATTAGTATGTACGTACGGTCACATTCATAAGTGGAAGCAATAATTAGCAATTTTTAGTTATGTTTGCAGTCGTCTGTTAATAATTTTTCCAGGTAAATAATTGTATGCCGACTTATAACAAGCTGTTAATAGCTTTACCTGTGTAAACCGCCCATTTGTACACGTTTATTTTTGTTAACTGTATTATTTCTTGTACTTTTTTACTGCTTCGCTTTGGTAGAGGAGAATCTAGTCATATAATTAATGTAATCTAACTTCGGCTGCTTCATAATTATCAAAAGCTTGCTTTCAATGACGAGCCGGCATACAATGCCTAAGCACAATTCACACTGTGTTTGTGTGTTGTTTTAATGTGAAATAATTTTAAACTTTATCCATATTCTAAAAAGTCTAGTATCGCTTGAAATATTGCCATTACGGTGTGAATTGACCATTAGACAAATAAAATTATCAGACGTTTAAAACATTGGGCTACAACACATATTTTTTTGTAGGTATACGAAATGCACTAGATATTTATAACGCTTTTAATTCTGAACACTCCACTGATTGATGGAACATATTCTGGTGTCATTGTGGTAACTGTATCAATCACTGTTCTCACTCTTTCGCTCAGTCACGAGACGAATGAATCTCAAGCTCCGTCTTGGTAACAACTTATATTTGCATTCGTGTAATTTATTAACACCTCTTCTTTGGACTCAGTCTCGGACTCTTATTTTACCACCTCTTCTTCTGGATCCTGTATAATAAAACATATATATTAAAACACAGTTGTCTTGTCAGTATGTTGTGATGAAAAAAGTCTATATAAAAGTATAATTTAACGAATAACGTTGGCTGTATTTGGGAAATAAAGCCACAATGTATACGATAACCGATTTTCAACTGGACTCCATAATACAATGATGATGTTGATATCACGCGGGATAGGCTCTCAATAATCCTGTTGGACAGAGATTGAGCACGCGCATCCATCACACCCCCGCTCCCGCACACCTCCCCCCCCCCCTGTTTCTAGTTTCAGTTAACATAGCGCACTGCTTATTGTGTCACGTTACGTGTCTCACGGCTGAAATTGTAAAATAAATAATCTACAAAAATACTCGTACATGCTTTGTGTCCGCGTGAACCCAAAATGTAATAAATATCAAACTGCTTATATACTTACCTATGTGGTATAAAAAAAAGTTTATTTCAGGTAAAACCCATATAAAATTTCAATACAATAATTGTAGATGTCAAAACAAAACAAAAATATAATACAATCATACAATTCAATTTCAATAACACTTGGGTGTGACAAAACGGTCGGAAGGATTATCTATCATCATCATCATATTATACCTCCATCAATACCTACGTAAGAAATTATTCACATCATCTATTTAATTACAGAGTGTTCGTCGTTCATAAACACATCTATAATTTGGTTATCACTAGAGTATAACCTTTTATGGAACGAAGTTTTTCTACCTCCCAACAAATCGGTTATGTTTTTAACTTTGTTTTCGGCGAACATGTTAGTCGCGCTACACCGCCAGCACAGAAGAAAGGAAGGAAGTGGGAAGTTAAATAAATGAATTTGAGTTTTATAGTTTTAAATAAATACTTTTATATAAAAATACAATACCTATCTAGATGCAAACAAGTGCAAAGCACATGAATGTTTTCCTTAGGCGGTGTTTCGAACCCGCAACCCCGTAATTCGAGGGCAAATGTAGTACGTGCGTAGTACCAACAACTAGGCTGCGGCGGCCGTAAAAAACTATTCACGATCTCGAGGTTAGTTTAGTGCGATAACCGAGTATTTTTTTCAGTTAAACTTCCTTTCTTCTTTCTCCAGAAATTAATCTTTAGTTTCTTACGACCTTATCAGCTCCTCTAACATCCCCGGTCCACTCATAACAGACATAATTTTGTCGTGCGTATTCTCTTATCCAATTGGAGGATATTTTAATATGGCGGGTTTCTCGCGCGACAAACTTTTGTCATAGCACTGCATGTTACGGGGGCAGAACTTCTATCAGTCTGTGTGTCTAATAACCTTGAATGAGTGAGGTGGCTCGACCCGCGCGTGTGTTGTCGCGGCGCATGATTAGCCGCGTTCTTGCCGCAACCGCCGCCGCGCCGCCGCCGCCGGTTGCGACTGTCGCGGTCCCGAGGGCGCAAATCCAATTTCCCAACTTGTACTGTTATTGTGCCCGCCCGTCTGTCCGCCCCACTGACCCATTACGCCCCGCACACACGTAGCTATAATATATACCGTGAAATTTAACTGGTTGTTTATCTCCAGCATAGAGGTCGACTCATGAAACTGGACAACTTTCCCAGGTAGAAATCTCAAAATTAAAATTCTACTTGTCATACTAAGTGACTGGTCACGTGACTGAAGTTTTTATATTATTATGAAAAATTAAATATTATTTTTAAGAATTCAACCTATGTTCCTTATGTAAAGTTGTTAAATTTCATGAGTACGAGGGATGATCTACCAGTCAAACAGTGTATACTCTAGCAAGGCATATTATGATAAATTTTCTATTTAAATCTGCCAGCGACGTAGTATATGTATAATAATATATATTATAGCTACGTATGTTTACCCTTCAGCCCGCACCCGGCATGCCCAACGCACAATTTTTTCTATCATGATATTATATTAGAGGCTGATAGAACTCCTAAAAAGGAGGAAGATATTTTCCCTTTTTTATATACGTTTGTCCATTCCCATGATATTTGTACAGGACGAAAGTCACTAGATATTTTCTTACTTCATCTTATAAATGTGTTTTCACCAACAGCTAATAATAAATATGATATCTGTGTACATAACCCACATAAATATATTTCATAGCATCTTGATAAAGTATACGAAAATGTATGTATCCTTAAAACGAACTTGTTCCACTCCGGGCCAATTTTCCCTGCAAGTTATAATGATCTCTCTCGATGGTGTTTTCGGAAACTTTAATAATATTTATCTGAATATATTTGCAGATAAATTGGAAATTGGGAGGATTGAATAACGTAAGTGTTAAGAGCTTTTTAATGTGTTAGAAAATACCGCTTCTTCTTCTTCTTCTTTACCATTTCCCACTTTATTGTAGGGTCGGCTCTCCTAATATGGCGGCGCGGTATATGGCGGTCGGGTAGTTGTTTCTCCGTTATAAGTTTTGTCATGCTGCACCCGTAACATGCAGTGCTATAACAAAAGTTTGTCGCGTGAGAAACCCGCCATATTGAAATATCCTCCAATAGGATAAGAGAATACGCACGACAAAATTATGTCTATCACGCGTGGACCGAGCATGTTAGAGGGGCTGGTCCACTACGTAGTGGGGCGCCCTCTGCCCTTCTTATTCTCTGGTAAGCATATTGCTTTCTTGACTACATGTTCATCCTTCCTCCGCATTACGTGGCCGTACCACCAAAATATCGCATCATCCAAATTATTGTGTTTTAATACAGACCATTCAAAAATACCTGGGAAATATCTTATAGCTCTATCAGTCACTTTTACTTATTTAAGATTTTGTAAGGTAGGATAAATGCGAAAATTTTTCGTGGCTTGTTACACGTACAGAAATAAAATAAATTAATGTTTGAAACAACGTTACCAAGTTATGATTTAATTTTACCGAATGGAGTTTTGCGTGTCTTTGTAACATTGTACCTGTTTATTTGATGAATTCGCGCCCGAGGGTGCCCGAGGCCAGTACGCCAGTAACTGGGGACTGGGAACAGGGGACAGGGAACTGGGAACATTGAACTACTACTCGTATTGTACTGGCGTACATAGAAACGGCACCAGCCAATCGCACGCGTAGTAATATGAACTGGAGGTCGTGACCACCAACTTCAATTGCATAGAAAATAGATGGCGTGTATTTTTGTTTTCCTTCAATTCAATTTAATTTATTTATTTGCACTTATTATGGTGTCTTAAGGTTTAAATTATAAAATAGTATCACTTATGAGGCCCTTTTTTCACAGCAAATATTATGGTACAATAATTATTGTAAGTAATTAAAATAATAATTGTATTGTAAATAATTGTTTGGTCAAGTTATTAAAAATAACACAAAAGACGGATGAGATTGAAGTTTGGGTAAGAAAAATATATTTATTTATTTTCATTTATATTTACTGTATTTGTTTATTATCTATTTTTCTATTTTTGTATTATGTATTATTCATATTTTTATCTTATCTTCGTAGTACTCTACGCTGTAGTAGCATTTACTTCTCGCCGTGCATTCCGCCCGCCTCCCGCTGCCGCCATGTTGGCGCATAGGAGGTATTCGAGGTGTATTCTCTAGTACTTGTACGTAGGTAACTCCTCAATGGCGGTACGAAGGGTCGCAACTCGCAATTTAGCCGAGCCGGCGGACGCGCCTGACGCGGGTCGACATTTTCGAGACGTTATTGCTCGAAAGCTCTAAACGAAACACTCCATTACACCAAAGTGCAATAAAGAGCTAAATTAAATTCAAGCAAATATATATAAACAAACCTAATATTATCACTGCACGCCTCATAAAATATGATTTAAACGAATTTGTTCTGATAAAAATGATTCCAAGGTATGTTATAAAACATCTTTTTCAAATCAAATATTTCCTGTATTAAGTGATTCTTTCTTATAATATATCGTTAACAGCTCATAACATAACAAGTCCCCACCGAGGGGCTCGAGCCTATCCTGAAGTTCTTTCAAAAATATTTTTGAAGTTAACTGGTTTTCAGAATTTCTGCATAATACCTATTTAAATAAATTTTGGACATGTTTTAAACGAGTCAATAATACCTATAATCACATAGACTAATCATCCAACATGAGTATAATAATCGTTAATATAATATAATATAATATAATATAGGTATATTATATATACAGGGCGTCCCACGGCTATGCCACATGGAGGGAAAGTACCTTAAATATTGTAGGTAGAACATTTTACTGAAAGAAGACATTATTTTATTTCTAAAAACTATTAAAACTGCATTCATACATTTTTTAATAATTACATGGTTGAACCGGGAATCGAACCCGCTGCATGAGGAAAAAAAAACACCCTGTAGTTTTATCATACCAATCCTCATAAGGATTATTCGAAAAGATTCCTTCATAAGGATTATTTTTTGCTAAATAACATAGTGTCAGAAATAAAAGAAAGATCATGAATTTTAACATTTGATGTGGGCGCCGAGATTTTTTTTATGCATGGGGTTACTAGCGACCCGCCCCGGCTCCGCACGGGAAAATGGTTATTGTGGGTTATCCTTTAGTATATTATGCATGTATTATACATATAAACCTTCCTCTGGAATCAGTCTATCTATTACAATCAAAATCCGTCGCGTAGTTTTAAAGACAGGGAGTGAAATAATCAAAAGAGTGCGACTTTGTATTCAACAGCGTATTAATAAAATTGATAAATTTTGTATTAAAAATGTTAAAATACATAGTCTTCCTTTTATTTCTGACACTATGTTATTTAGCAAAAAATAACCCTTATGATGAAGCCTTTCGATCGGTATGATAAAACTACAGGATATTTTTATTTCTCGTATAGCGGGTTCGATTCCCGGTTCAACCATGTAATTATTAAAAAATGTATGAACGCAGTTTTAATAGTTTTTAGAAATAAAATAAAGTCTTCTTTCAGTAAAATGTTCTATCTACAATATTTAAGGTACTTTCCCTCCATGTGGCATCGCCGTGGGACGCCCTGTATATACATTGCCCTGTGCAATCATAAGCTAAAATCCAAATAATATAGTCTTCTTGTTTGCATCTCCCATTGTATTTCTTTAAAATATTTGAAAGCAGACTTATTTCATTATTATACCTACAGGTGGAAGAAAAACCTAATAGTGCTAAATTTGATAAAAATCAAATGTAACGTGATCATTTCGCCCAGAAAATAATTCTAGGCCGCCTATGGCTCCTGACATGGCTCATGTGACGACTACATCCGTAAATAGTATTAAATTATAACAAAACAAGTTTTACAGTATTTCTGAAATCAATAAATCTATACCCAGCCTTCAAAGAATAGTCGAGAGCTTTTGAGCAGCGCTGAGCTCTAATTTTATAAAATCCTTAGAAAACGTCAAAAGGCAAAACTGGTAACTGATGGAGCAAATTTTCAATGGAATAAAGATTTATTCTCTCCCAGGGGATTTCTTTCAAATTTGAAGATCGTTTTCCTGTGAATGGGAATTGAGTAAACTTCAAAACTGTTTTTTTTTAAACGAAGAATTGAAACTTTTAAGTAAACGAATCTAGAGATTTCACTTTATAAGGCAATAAATTCTTGCAATCAAGGTAAAAGCTTTGTGAGTGACTATAAATGAATCAGTCGATTTATACTTTTATTTATTTTACCACAGTTGATAAAAATATATAGATACCTCGGAAGACATTACCGGAAGGCATTGCTCCCCTACCAATAACCCAAAAACTTTTACATATAACTTCCAAGGAACTGTCGTTCGCTTGATTGTTTTTGTACTCATTTGGGCTGTACGAATAGTTCGTGGGCTTGTTTGGCCACAGAACATCCATTATCCATTAGAGTGAAAAGTAATGTGGGTAAAACCACACAACTGCCTCGCTAAAGGCCGTCTATGCCCGTGGCTATCACAAAGTTTAACTTTGCTTTTAAGACTAACCCAGAATTTATTAAAACTTTGAAAACACCCAGCCATGCCTACTAATAACCCCAAACCCCACCTTACTTTCTTGCTAACAAAACTTTACATTTATAATTAATAGTACGCACCGAATGGTAGATATAGTTATTCATATAGCTTTCTGCCTTTCTCGAGATCATTTACGAAGTCAATTAAGAAGGGACCCCAAAACTTTCACGTCAAGCTAGAAAACTTTCAATTTTAGGAGTGGAGTGAGTATATCAATCTGTAGATAGTAAGACGGGACTGAGGTAACTTGTACGAGTAGGTACCTGATGTGAATCAGACTAGTGGAGAATATTAATGAGGTCCTTCTTGTCCATCCTTTACCCTTTTTCCTTTAAAGAAGTTTTTACTGCTAAAATTATAACTTCTAGTAGATAGTTGTTTAAGTAGACGCTGGATGCTACAAACCTGTGACGTAACACCTGGACTCTGGATAGCGTCTGACGCTAGATCTGGACTACCTTTATGTATAATATAATAAGTTTGCGATCGTTTTGGAGATCTTCAGTGGAGGCCTTTGTCTAGCAGTGGACGTCTTTCAGCTGAAATGATGATGACATTATAACCATAAATTACATTAAACTTCCAAGATCTACAGTCCACCAAAACGGAGAAGCTGTGTTTTAAACAACCAATAGAAAATCGTTATTCATACATCTCGTCTCCGCTGAGCTTCAGTGGATACCACCGAGCGGAGATGTATCGTATTTGTATGGCGCGATCATGCTAGCACAAAATGTGAGCTATGCCTCGGATTACAGCCTGTGAGCTATGCCTGAAGCTGAATGAATAAGTCTGAGTGTCGATCGATGCTAGAAAATGAGCAGTTTTACCTATTACCACACTACACTATAACAGTCCACTGCTGGACTAATGCCTTTCCCTAGCAGTTTCACGTATTTATAACAAATTGTTATTGTTTCCCGCTTCCGCAATCCTTCCACAATGGCGGTAATGAAAAATAAATTGTTGGCTTTGTTAAGAGCAATGGACGTATAAATGGAAATTTATATTTATTGTTTTCAATACAGAACATATTTTCCGAGAAAAAATATAAAGGCACGTAAAAGCATCATCTGATAGCGGATAGCGTTCTAATGTTAGAGATTCAAATGTACATTCATGGCGTGAAGGATGTACTCGTAGGTATTATGATTTAGTTAATCATCTTCTAACTAGATGATAACCAAGTAAACAGGCTCGTATATATTTCTCATTTTCAGGTATATCTACTTTCCCAAATGCACTTCTCCAAATCATTAAAAAATATTGTAATCTGTATACACCTTGGAATTTAACTGGTACTCGTACTAGTACTCGTGAAACTAAACAACTTTCCCTAAGTAACATAGGCCGAAATCTCAAAATTATAATTCAACTTTTCATACAAAGTGGCCAGTCACATGACTGAATTTTATATGAAAAGTTGTCCACCTATGTTCCTTAGGTAAACTTTTTCAGGGAGGTTCCTCTTTCAGTTTCATGGGTAGGTAGGCATTTCACGGTGTATAAACTGTCCGATTAAAAAATATGGAAGTCTTGAATATGTTTCTCAGTGAAAAGTTGCTAAACACCATTGACCGTAAATTATTTACTACTTTTATAACAGTCGAAAAAAACTACGTCTAATACGGCACTGTTGATTTGGTGCTGAATAATCAATTTTCCGAGAGCTCGAGCGACTGCTCAATACAAGATTTTCTTCACAGGGATAATGGAGTTGGGTTTTCCATTGTTTTGCGGACTCAATCTTCTGTTCGTACTATGATTGATTAAAGCTTACCGACTCCTAATGTTTTATTTTTCACAGAGAAGAAGGAATTGAGTGGGCGTGGTAGTAAAATTTAAAACCAGTAAATAAACGATTCACTGATAAGGTACGTCATCCTGGGTAAATCATTTTGAGTATTAAATAAAGCAATGTAAAATTTCAACATCATTTTATTTTTCTCTATCATTCGTTTATCTTATATAATTAAATAGGTCTGTAGACTTTTTACAAGATTCTTATAATAACAACAACTTTTCGGGTCTATTGCCATTCGTCTAATTATACAACTGATAAATAATGTTGAAACAAACAAACAATACTTTTGTACCTTTACTGTATCAATAATTATTTAGTTAATTAACTAAGTATTCATCATTATTAATTTATGACATAGTAAATAAATTCATCAGTCTTTTAAAAAATTACTATATTGCGCTAACCTACAAACATAGTTAGTTGTACCTCGTCCCTACATAATTCTCTTTCAAAGGTAGAATCAAAACAGAAAAACTTGGAATAATGTAAATAATTCATTTTAGAAGTAAGAAAAACGTTTATCACATAATGGTCACCGTAGCTCGTAGTACATTTTAGTACTACTTATTTCAAATTTTCCGATTTATGTTTGTGACGTTTGTTTCTTCCATATTATAATTTCTCCGTATTATTTACAGTTAAGGTATGTACTCTAAAATTTTGGCCTGTTTGACCTACACCTAACGAATTACTAATTATTAAAACTCCATTGAAACAACAAATGTGAAACATTCATAAAGTTCCTTTTCCCTTATAAAATAACATTAGTTCAATCTATTGAAGATATGTTTAATGAATTTGTACAAAATGAGATTCGCAATTTATCTTACAGATAATTAAATCTACTTAATACTAAATTTATTCTCGTCAAACAATGAACTACCGGATGCTGTAGACCAGTGGCACGAGAGAAGCTAATATTCTCCAAACACTGAAGATATTTGAATCTGTAATAAAATTTAATTAAACTTATTAGATATTCCCAAAAACTTGTTATCAGATGAAAACAATCGCAGAGCTGTGACGTTTGAAGTATACTTGTCGTAAATGGATTACAATTTCTGAGAATTCGTTATCTAATTTTAATCAAGCATTGAAATCCAAGTTTTAATGATGCTTGAAACTGAATATCTTTGTCTACCGTGTTCACCTCATATTTCCAAAACATTATTGCATGATGAGGGACAGTAATGGTATATAAAATAATTATTATTAATTATATATAATTCTATTTCTACGTTATATATTGTCAGTATCGGCAATGCTAACCGGAAAGTTCAGCCATATTAGTTCTACTATTGCAACCAGCAATTTCGGTTTCGATACTAATGAAAGTAAAATTGTAATGTTTGTGATTTGTGATTGGATTAGACTGTATTGCACCTGCTTGCAAGCTTGCTTGTTTACGTGTTGACTCACCTGCGGCGCCGTTGCGAACCCCCAACACGGAGGCAACTTCGGGTTGCTCCATATCGAAGACTAGTTCAGCTCGCGCCGAGTACAGATTATACACGCTGGCTATACAAGTGAGCCGAAGCGTGCCTCTCTCGAAGGCCTCCGTCCGCACCACGAACGAAACCTCACCCACCGACGGCAACCGGTCATCCGGGCCAATCCTTTCCAACACCTTCAACTCTTTACGAGGCCTCCGAATCTCCTCCTTATGGATATTTATATAAGTCTCATCTAAATACTGCATGTTACTGTCATCTTGGAATATGTTGAAGTTGTCATCCTCTGGCAGCTCCGTTGTCGTTGTATCTGATTTTGGTGGCGGATCCCATTTGAACCATTCGGGTAACTCGTGTACGAATGAATCCATGTCAATCTGAAACAATATGATACTGTTATTTTGTGTTCAATATTGACATCAATAGAATTTGATACATAGGAGCAATATATAGATTTAAGTATTTATTTGTATTGTAATAAGAATTATTCAGCAAGTTTCGACGTCGTTTGGCTAAGATATTCATAATTAGGAGAAATTGTTCTGCGATTTGAACCTCAGAAATACTCAGAATTCACATTAATAGTCTTCTATTGTTGAAGGGGAAATATCAGGATTTCAGCACTTATTTGCATTGTAATAAGAAATATTTCAGCAAATTCAGTAAACTCATTTCAAGTTCAAATGTTGAGCTAAAATATTCGAATTTAGGTGGAATCTAACATGAGTTGTACTTAATAGTTTACTAAATTGATTGTTATCCTAGCCTATATAGCATTACTGGCAGATTAGACATCAAACAGTCATTTGCATATCAAACTGAGAATTGATACTCGTAGATGCAAAGAGCGCGCTGAAACTGGTTTGTGATAAAGGAATGTTCGCTGAAAGCTTATCTAGCGCGAACTGCTTTGTGATTAATGAGCTCGACCACGCAGCGTAACAAAAACGGCGCGCGTCAGAATGAAACAAGGAGGTACTGGGCCATTGTTCCACCGGTGGACCCGCCCCCGCGCCCCTCGCCGCCTCCCAACATGTTCAACAACACATTTTTACTTTCATACAGTGCAAAAAGTTCTATTCTAATTTCTATGTTGTCGATGTGAATGAGAAAAGGACTATTCTGGGGATCATTGCAAATAGAAAAGGGAAGATGCTAGGTCACTTGATACGACACGATGACTTTGTCAGAAACATCATTGAAGGAAAGATAGAAGGGAAAAGGAAAAGAGGACGACCTAGAAGTACATATATAGACCAAATTAAGGAAGTAATAGACGTCGTGTCGTACCAGGAAATCAAACAGAGAACGGTAGACAGAACAGAGTGGCGTAGATTCCACCGAGAAGAGCACGGCTCTTATGTATGAAGAAGAAGATTAGTATTATATTTTGGATCGCTCCGCCAAAGGAGTAAGTATTAGTATAATAAAATGCGACAGTGTATTGGTTTGTTTGTCCTTCTTTCAAGTAAAACAAAGCTAAGGATATTACAGTATAAAAATATAGAGTGATGAGGGACGACGCTTACTTTTTACTACTGGAAAATAAAATGTTCCCATGGGAATAATAATAAAGTAGTTAAAGTCGCAAGATAATACAGTAGAACTTATTTTTTGCCAAACATAAAAAAGCCAATTGAAAAAGTTTTTGCGACACCTGAAGAACGATGTTATAGTAATGACTCAGTTCTATGAAAAACAAAAGAAGAGGCGGTTGAATTTCTTAGAGATAGAAAATAAAATTAAGATATTCAAATTTTGAAATCTTGTCAATTGCATTCGTTTCGCCTAAAAAAATTTACGGTTGAGGAATACTTCAGTTATCTTAATTTCTTTGAATCTCTTAACAGTCCGTGTTTATAAAATAAAATTATGAAATCATTTTAGAACGAGCCTTCTTTGTTATAAGCTACTGAGTTGTCTATTTTTTACTATACAAAAATATTCTATAAAAGCAGAGTAGGCGGGTACTATAATGAAACTAAAACAAAGCACGCGGTTTACTTTAACTAACCTTGTTGCCGAAAACGCTACAGACTTCAAAAAATATACCTCATATATCGCTAACATACGCTAGGTACAAAAACATGATGGCGTGTCAATACCTCTTAGTTATTTAACGATGTGCACTCTGCTAAGTATAAGGACCTTTTCGTGTTTCACTGGTAGCCACAGCTGCAGTTCCCGCCGATACCGTACCGGCCCGACAGAATGATTTATGCTCCCAACAATTGAAAAATACTGTTAGTGCAGCTCATGTGAAAAGTAACTCCGCTACTTTAGCTCTCACGCGCTCGTGGAGCAGATCTCTACTTAACCTACTGGCCTTAATTTTGTTCCGGCTTAAATTTAACTGTTTAGTACCACCTGTGAAATTATTTTATTTCGACTTTGATAATTTTTTATAATTTTGTACAATTTTCTTTATTCATTTTGATATGTTGAAAAGCAATTTTTTGCAAAGACATAAATTAAAATAATTTAACCAAGAGCCACAGCTCAGTTAAAAGGAAAGCGGAAAAGGGATGATGCTACCCTTTTCCGCTTTCCCTTAGGACTAGGACTCTACTGTACTTTGTCGATATAATAAGTATTCAAAGCGCTGGTTGACGAGGAAAGTCTAATAGCGTGTGTCAGGCCTCATTTGTCCCTTCTGCGTATTGCGAACTGTATAGGTACTTTAAGTTAGGATCATACCATGTCACCAGCAACAAAAAAATACAGATATTGGTAGTAAATACTCTAAAGTCACATTCTAAACTTAAAGTTCAGTCGTGTTCTTTTTCGACTGGAAGAGCCCTGCCGATAAATTGGGCGTCACTTTAAGTCGAATGTTTTCGCATACACCCTAAAAAAGTGCGATCGTTTATAATCCATGAGTGCAATCGTAAAACTAAAGTGAAAATCTTTAGTCACTTTTCGTTTTGAAAAGCTTAAAAAGGACGCAATATATATTATTAGTATCAAGTTAAGGGTTATAACTAGAATGATTGGCAGTACATACCTCTTGTCCGTTGAGGGCGAAGGTGAGGTTGGCGGGGGGGTGCGCGGGCGGCGCCGCGCAGGTGGCTCGCAGGGTTGATCCTGCGCCGTACCACGACCGGTCCGACGTTAGCTTCGGACCCAACTCCGGCGGCTCTGCAAACAACACACACATCTATCTTCTTCTATCTATCATCATATCCTGTAGTCTCTAATTAGGGACCTATGCCCCAATCAGCTCTCAGCATACTCCTCCAACTCGACCGATCGTGCGCCACAACCTCTAACTCCGGCCCGCTCATGCCAAGGGATTGGGCTTCCTTCTCGACAGAGCGCTGCCATGTCGTTTTTGGTCGACCTCGCTTCCTTCTACTATAATAAAACTAAAGTCGGCTTGTCTGTACATTGATTTGTTTTTCATAAAACTAATTGTAGGTGAAAAAGGGAGTGCAGCTAGACACAAAAATATAAGCTTTGAAAAAAATGTCCGTCTATCTGTCTGTACACGCTAATCTCTGCAACACTACTGGACGGATTTTAATGGAACTTTCCAATAATATAACTTACACATCAAAATAACATATTATTATGTTTGGAGAAATTCATGTAGTATTGATCAAAAACAATCAATAGACAATAGACGATACAACGTATACAGGATGATAATTTAATCCTTGGCAAAAAAAAAACCAGGCACTCAGTATCGTTAATAGAACATATTCCACCAAGAAAAAAAAAAAGTTTTTTTTTCATAATTTTCCATAAAGTTGTCCGAAAACATCGTAACGCGCAGTCACAGGTTATCTGTGCGCGTAGTAAATCTAGTTATGAATGGAGCAACGCGTGACAGACAGACAGAGTGGCTCGCACGGTGACCTTGAGCGAAGCAATGCACCTCACCGCACCCCCGCGCACACCCTCCGGGAGGCGATCGATATCGCCCGACTGGCCCGACAGTCAGTCGCCTGCGGTTCCTTTGATGGATACACGTGCGCGGGCGCATTTACCCGCCTCGCGAGTTTAGTGAAACGTAACCCGAAAATGTGCAAAGTGTAGTAAATTAATGGCCTGCAAGGTGCAGTCAAGAGCACGCTACGCAGAGTAGGTAGGTACCTACTTTAGTTGATCTTTTAAAATGAACAGAATCACTGTGCGCTTGTTTAGTTTGCCCTGATGTGGTTGTACTTAATTTCATACCTATCAGTACACATTAATGTTTCTAACGTAAAATCTGTAGGTATGTAGCCGTAAATTCTGTATTTTGAAGCCCGTGAAAGTGCCTACTACAAAAATGCAACTTGTGTAACACCATTAGTTCACATTTCGACGTAAATTGCGAACCCAGTATGATAAAAATCAAAATGATTCACTTGAGATAATGCTACTACGCAATAAATATCAAACTACACTTTTTCGCCACGGTAATTCACGGTATCAGGCGAGCGCGGGAGGGGCGAGGTGCGGGGGGGCGCGCGAAGTAGTCGTTCGACCGTCAGTCGCAAGTAGGTAGGTACAGCTCATTGATAAACAAAGTGCGCATGAAAACTAGAATTTTCCGGATAAATTTAATTTTTTTTTGACTGTTTTGTATAAAAGAAAATGGAAAATTAGGGAAATTATATTTTTTATTCATGTCATAGAGTCCGTAGCCGCGTTTTTGCTAAACATTCCGCTATCATGCTGTATATTATATAATGTCATCTGCATCAAGGCCGACCTTCAGCAATTTCGTATTGCCTGTTGTTGAGGTATATTATTCTTTATCGTTATACTCTTGGCAGAGCAGAGCGGTCATGGTTATCATAATAGGATTGATGGGTAAAAGTACGAATGCTCGCGATAGATTACCGAAGCATCTAAACACGAATATAACAGGTACCTACTCAATAGTCCACTGCATAAATGCGCCAGAAAGACTGAAGAAGGAATGGCGACAAATTGTCAGAAGACCCTAAACATCCTTATACAAAGCAAACATACCTAAACTCATGACAAAATCCGGAGCCGACTATGGTAAAAATAAAATAATTTCAAGATAAATAAATACAAAAAGGAAACTTTTAAAATAAAATACAATAAAAATTATAAATGCTGTTAAATATTTGTTAAAATTAATATAAAGCAAGATAAATATCATGATGATAAGTCAACTACACAAAATTTTCTGCTATCTTTTGACATTCTTTTATATTAAATACGAGTGAAATCTCCGAGACAGAGGTCAGATAATCCAGTTTATCTAAAATCGGAGGATTAATCTTTTTATTTTTGGTCTCAAAGGGCCCAGATTTCATATCTAATACTGGCAGCCGGGCCCGGGGCACGTTTTCTTGTTTATTCTTTGAAACACGACACGTGCTCGAATCTTGTTTTGACTTGTTCGTATTTTCAATCACGTCTCGTATGATATTCAGATATCCAATATCTATCTCAAGTGAATAGAAGACAAATTGTCGAATAAAATTTCAAAATGTAAGAAGCAACAACAAACATCGCATTACGCAAAATATAAAAAACATAAAGCGCCATTATGAGTTTTTAGACCGATAGTTTTAGGTGCTCTTTTGTACTTTTGTAGATTTATCACTTTGTCTTTAATTCTAAGTGTAAAATACCCAATAAACATTAGACCCACGGATTTAAGATTAAAAAGAAAGTTTACTGAGCAAAGTAAACAGCTCTGTATTTGCAGACGATTCAAATGGAACCGACCGTTTGGATTAGATTAAGGTTTTAAAGTTTTTATTTGTCTCTTTCAGTGTCTAAAAATTGAAGAGTTTCATAAATCGACTCAACTTTAAGATTTAAAAGAACCATTTTAAAACAGAGGACAATGAAATAACCTCCATATCATTTTAGTTAAGCCTATAAGCGTAAAACATAAACTTTAATCACTTAAGCAAACGAGTCCGTAAATCAAAACGTTTTCCGCTCAGATCCTATCTATTTGGGAAGCAAATAAATTAACATGAAAGCGTTTACAAAATGCCAGCTAATTCAAAATTTATGTCGAAACACGTGGCAAAGTAGAATAATGCGAACGTTTCGTGATGCATGGCGTGTCAGAGCGCCTCGCGTCGGCGGCGGCGCGGCGGCGGCGTGATGTTCGTAGCGCCAGCGTAGCAAAACGCTACGGTGCTACGGTGCTACGGCTACGTAGACACGAGGGTTGGCTTTTATTATCGTTCAAAAACAACAACGTTTGCGAGACGAGATTCCGCAAATGCTTTGCCATCAAGTCGTGTATTCAACGCTAGCTAAACGTAAAATCATGTCAACACAATAGTAATTATGCTCGGCTGCGTGTCTAATGCCTGTAAATACGACGCGGTACTACAAAGTCAATCTTCAGTCGCGTGACCGAATTCAGGCAGCGATTCACGGTATTGTCACGACAGGCGGTCGTTGTGTCAATCGGTTTTTAAACGAAATCAGACCATTTATTTACCTAAATGCGATAGTTGATAACCCAACCCCGTTAAAAAAACACGAAATTAGAAAACAAGAATGATCGTAAAATAGTAGTATTTTATCTTGAAGTAAATAATTATTGTACATTTAAACTAGTCTGAACATTTTTAAATTTAAATGAAAGAGCAATTTATTATACTTCCTCTGAAACAATATACGTTATTAAGAACGTAAAAGATTATTAATACTAGAGTTTACTACTTTGAATTAACTGTATAAATCCTACTAATATTATAAACGCGAAAGTTTGTGACTATGGATGGATGTATGTTTGTTACTCTTTTACGAAAAAACTACTGAATGGATTTTTATTAAACTTTACAGTAATCTAGGATGCGGGCAGCGCAGGACCGATCATTGTGGAGATCCTTGGGGGAGGCCTTTGTCCAGCAGTGGACGTCTTTCGGCTGAGATGAATCTAGCTTATACATCAGAATAACACGTAGGCTACTTTTTGCCGCGGAAAAACATCTCATTCCCACGGGAAAAACGGTCAACGCGGGCGGAGCCGCGGAGCAGAAAGCTAGTTCTACATATTTTTGTTTGCTTTCACAATTAGGCGAGGGGTTTGTAAAAACATCATGAGTAGTTACCTCTGTTTGTGTAGTTCCTTTATGTTACGGCGTGCGTCCTGTTTACATGAAAGGACTCTTCCAGTTTATGAGTATGAATGAACATTGACCTTTTTATGTTTTCATCTTATTAGATCTTCATACTTACAAAAAACATCTCTACTTTCGTCTGTAATTTTCTTTCGCTATAAAAGGAATATTACATGTGGGATAACAAGGTCTATTTAAATATATAATATCAGAATCTTCAATTTCAACCTTCACCCCCGGGCGATGTTAGCAAAAACGCCATTTGGAAAGGACAAAGAAATTCATTTTGAGATGGTGCTTTTACATCTCGGTAGCGCCTGGCGCGCCCGCGTCGCTCCGAGAGCAAACATTGAGACGCGCGCGACGTCGTTATACCGTCATCTCGTGTATTATCACGTTTTTCCCCATCCAATTTATTCTATCGACTAATAATAGCCTCGAAAATAGTCTTACCACATTTGGCAAGAAGTCTTATTCATCTTCATACATATAAAGCAGCGATACGTCTATTGTGCCCGGTTTTAGCTTTTGCGTTATTGTACTTTTGGCCTTGTATTTATGTTTGGTAATTTTAGTGACTGTAGGTTCTTAGTGCCGTTGTATCATGCGCTGTGTTCCAAATGTTCCAATGTGGACCATTAGGGCTAGCCTTGGCCTCGTCTTTTAAAATGGACGACAGCGGAGACTATAAAAGTCAACAGCCGGCTCCGAGGCCGCATCCGAACCTCCGCATTGTGCCACTGTGTTCGCCACTCAATAATTCTAGTCGTCAATGACCTACATTCGGATATTAAACTAAGATAGGAAATTAAATGTCTTTTTTTGTTCTCGTTTGTCACTAAAGTTCAGATTCCGATTTTAATTTCATTACAAAGGTTTCAAAAAAAAGGTAAAAGAAATACCCACATGTAAAAAATCTTCAGTGTATGTACGAGTATACTCATTTTGAGAGGTTAGTATTTATAGGGTAGTCGTTTCAAGCCTTAATAGGTAAGATATCACGATAAGTAATTCCATTTTTGGTTTGGTTTGATTTTTATAAAAGACCTGTGCCTAGCGGTTGAATACGAAAGCTATTGAAAGACATCCACCTGTTTAAAACAATACTTATACTTAAGATGCGTTCAATATAGGTACATAATATGTACATTAAAATTTTAAAATCGCCTATGGCTATTACACATAAAGATGATTCAGATGAAGATAGAAAGATAAAGATTTCGTTTAAAATGAAACAATTTTTTATTTATTTAGAACATCAAATAAATCAAGTGTGTGTAAGTGTCAAGTGCTGATTGTAAGTACTCAAACAGTCTGGATGATTCTTACCTTATTGTTTGTGCAGTTCAATTTATCAACATGATTAAAAGTATCAAAAACTTTTGATTTAATATATTAACTATAACCTATAACATTAGATTTATTTTTTGTGACATATTTCTTAATTATTGAAAAAATAAAAATCTACGTCTTCCTTTCAACTTACTTTTTTTTTCAGAATAACACATACTCTACTTTTTACCGCGGGAAAATATCTTATTCCCACGGGAAAAATGGTGGCGGAACCTATTATATATCAAACTCACCGACGACTTCTAAAGGTGCCGAGCGGATCTCTGTGTGGAAGGAAGGCGCGTCGGCCGACACCTCGCAACGGAACCGCCCCGCCATCGCCGGCGTGGCCTGCTGCAACACCACGCGCCGCGCACCCGACCGCGAGATCTAAATAATTACAAACCACATATAAAACCTAAAACAATTCATATAAGCAGATATAGGGGTAATGTACTGTCGCATGCATGCGTCCTACATTTCATTCCATTTCCATGTACGAACCGGCCCTAATGGTGGAGGCAAAGAAAACTAGGAAGGAATTTAAATAGAGCTTAATTAGCAACTTAATAACGAATATCACATTAGAACTTTGGGAATAGAAAAATAGGTCTTCCGGAACGCAGCGAGGGCTGCGGCCGTCTATATAGGCATCAACCAAATTCAAATAATATATTACTTTTCTTATTTAATTAGCTAGAAACGCGGAAAGAGGCTGCCAGCACGAAAGCGGCAAGCATGTAGGACGCATGCATATCACAGTATCTAGCTGACCAGGCGCACCCGAAGCTGACCACCACGTAAAAAAAACATTATTAGGTTATTATTTTATATTAATATTTGTTTTATTTTATCATGGCAAAGTAACGTTCGTCAGTTGACATCAGGAAATCGCTTCCTATTAGATGAAAGAAAGCCGATCAGGTATTGGTATTTTCGTTTTTTCTTTTCTTTAATATAAGATTCCGGACACATGTGACATGGCTTTGAAGTTACTAACATTCATATTCACAAGGACAGTTTCAAGAGATAATGCTGTCACGAGGAACAGTTTATCGATCGTAAATCGATTAGTAAATAGGTAAGATTTATTTATTTTTTATAGTTTGAAATCCGGTCAATTATAGGTGCATGCTTTGATTTTATAAGGGTGCATGAACCATGAACAAGGAAGCTGTACATAAGCCGCGATTCAAGATTACCAAGTTTATTTGCAGCCAAGACCGCACATATACCAAACAATGCAAAAGCAAATTTGAAAACCGAAGCGACAAAAAAACCCTTGATTTGCAAAGTTGTTTTTGCTGCCGCTCTATGACCACAATTTATTATATAAAGAGTAGGTACAGCTAACGCAAATAAATTTGTGATCGTGCGTATTCGTACTTGAGAGTCTTGAGATGCAGATTACATGCATATACGAGACACGGGGTGAGCAGTTTTAGTTAGCTCACCTCTGTAAACCACGCTCTCTAGCCCAAACTAAAACCACGTTTAGCAAAGTGATCAGGTTAAGATTCGGTACGCATCTAAAATGAGATACACCGATCTTCGTGTTTCGTAGTGTATCTAGTAACAGATTGCCGGCCTGTTGCCTATGCGGCAACTGCACCCGCATACAGGAATTAGAGCTCTAGGAATTGATAAAATTGGTAAAATGATAAACCTTTTCCCTTGAAAGGAAGGTAATGCAATATCCCCACATTTAGATACTTTTAGTCGCCTCGAAACCTGCAAAAAGAGTTAGGGTCATAAACAAACAGCCGCTGCTGCAAATAAAAAACCACCTCATTTTGTCCAGCACTTTCGAAGGAAATTGGTTATTTCAGACGGTATACTTGATTGTTCCTATAAAAGTTATGTTTTCTTTTTGAGTACGGAACCCTAAAAACGATAATGAGTAAAACGGGGGTAATAGTATTAGACCATAAAACTGGACCACTTCCTCTGAATATCATTTAGGTTTAGTTCTGGTTTTTGTTTTTTATTTGGTTTTAGATTTTGGTTTGATTTGATCACTAATTAAGCATCGAAAGTTTATCATTTTATTGCAGCTGAAAGACGTCTACTGCTGGACAAGGGCCCCTGAAAGATTTCCCCCTACAACGCTCAAGCGATTACCCGCATCGAAATAACATTCATAAAATTGTTGCATTAGATTTGAAAAAAATAACAATCCTTTGTAAAGGCCGCAGCAGAATATCAGCGATTCGCTAAAGCGGATCACGCGCTGAGCTGTGGCCCTTTTAGCATTGTGTTGTGACACTCTTTTTATTGATTTTTATTATGTTTTACTTTGTGTTTTTTTGTTATTTTTTTTTTCTTCTGTTTTTATTATCTGTTAAAAGTCTTTGTGCTAAATAAATGTTTGTCTATGTCTAAAGTCACTTACGTCCACCTCGATCCCCGGCAGCGGGAAGACCCTGGTATGAGGGAGCTCCTTAGGGATGTACCGGTAGAACTCCTCGCGGCCCTTGTACCACTTGACGCTGTAGAGTGCTTCCTCGTCCTCCAGCTGCCAGCTGCACTCCAGCGTGACCGTCTCCCCCACCAGCACTGCCGTCGGCACGTTGATCTCCAGGTTGTGGAGCCCTCGGACGCCTGCACAAAGAAGAATACTTTTTAGGACCCCCACTCTAGAGTCGTCATCGTCATCATAGTCAGCAAGGCGAGTGATACATAAGACGAACGCGGATGATTGTATGCGCGATGCACGAAGATGACGCTCGAAATATGCTAGTGTGGTGGGTCTCTTAGGGTGAGGATATAAATTAGTCGGTGCGGGTCGGTATGGATCGGTGCAGGATATCCAATATAAGAAACAGGTAAAATAATCTTTATTGACAATCATTGCTTCGAGTTTTCTGGACTTCAAGCCCGTAAGAGGTCTGTACCGATAAGTCCCAATCTGTTTCTTCTTATATAGGATATATTATTGGGATATTTTATCTGTACGCAACGGTACTGTACGAACCGGCCCTAATGGTGGAGGAAAAGAAAACAAGGAAGGAATTTAAATAGAGCATAATATATTAGTAACTTTTTAACGAAAATCTTAATAAAGCTTTGGGAATAGAAAAATGGCGTTCGGCTCGTAGCGCGGGCTACGGCCGTCTCCCTCACATCAACGAAATAAAAATATATAATACTTTTCACAATTATAAAGCCTCAAACGCGAAAAGAGGCTGCCAGCATGAAAGCGGCGTGCATGAAGGACACATGCACACCACAGTACCTATTCATACCAGTTTATCTGTAGGTACTAGGAACCTGTTTCTTTATATCCCCGCCCTTAGGTCGAATTCCCGCCATACAGTACTCTTTATTGACACCATAATGTAAAGCATTCAACACAGGAAATCTGTTTAAAACAAGAGAGCTGAACGGAATCTGGGGCAGTCTTATTGTCATGGCAGCAATCTCAGGCAACTTTCGGGTATGAAAATAGCGCAAATAAAATTGATGCGGATTAGAGGTTGCTTCAATCAAAGCAAAGATAATTAATTAATTTGGTTGTAAAACAAACTACATATCAAAGTTAAAACTTTATTCATTATGCTCTACTAATTTCCTTTCTTCGAAAGTGTCGAGTCTTGAGAATGTATGTAAACTATTTATGAATGTCGATATGTAGCGAATATGGATCCGCAACACTATTATACATTGTAGGTATATACGTGAGGCGGCCTTGTTGTTATATGTAAGTACATACATGATTACGTTATATTTACTATATAATTAGATTCAATCTAATCAATCAATCATTGTAGATGGGCACATCGTTTTAAAGTAATAAAATAACGCTTGAAGATCTTGTGAGTACAGATATAAATAAAATACCCTATCTTGACCATAAATAAAATAATAAATATATATGTGGGCGTCTCACACACGGCCATCCGACCCCAAACTAGGCAGAACCTGCTCTATGGGTGTCAGACAGCTGATGTACATACATATATAAATATACAACATCCAGACAAAAGGCAGACACAAGTGATCACACGAATGTTTGCTCTGGGCGGGATTCGAACCCGCCTGGGCGAGATTCGAATTATAAGGTTAGAGCAGTGCTTTTACGTATTCCAGTCCAATACCGCGCACTTTGCTCTTTCACTCGGAAGGTTGTGTGCCAGACTCCGCGTAGATATGAGAAAATTAACATTTGAGCGGCTTCTTAGTTTAAATACGAGTACCTGAGAGTTTCATATGCATAATCCCAACCAAATTTAGTCGGTAATTTAAATTTATACGTTAGAAAATTAGAAGGCGTTTGAAACCCTTGCTTCCCGACGATGATGTACGCGATGTTAATTAAAATGTGTATTTTTTGTGAGAATGTAATTTTGTTCGGCAGAGCGTACTTTAAAATTGCCTGGTAGAGATTGCTCCCTTTAGCAATAATGAAGGCCGTCACATGTACATATACCCTATTTACTATTTTGCTATATTCATGTTTGTATTAGTATCCTTGTGTGCAATAATGTAAAATCTATTCTATTTTATTTTATATATAATGATTTATCTATATTTACTTAATTAAATCAACTGAAACTGAAAGTAATCAAATGAAACTTTGGTGTAATATTAGGTTAGACTTGAAAAAAATATTATTAATTTAGGAAAAGAACGTGCCGTACCGTATGTAAATTTTTACTCAACACCAAACTTTCCCAATGTGTTTTAAATTGAATCTAAAGGTAAAAAGGCCTCCGAGGTAAATATTACTCAACAACAAATTATTCTGCGTAAATTAATATAACTTTGATCCTTTGTGTCTTCAATGGAATCATAATAAACGGGAAACGTTTAAGATAAACAAGCCCGTCCTCGCAACTCAAACCAAACGCTTGGGCTTAGGTTAGGTTATTATAACTTCAAAATAAGCCGTGGTCTACATAACAAATTTTGCTAAAAGATATAATTTAAAGTAATTCGAATCCAACGTATCAGCTCTACTTTACATATTTAGGTAAAATAAATAAATATGTAGCGACATCTCACACATGGTCATTTGACCCCAAACTAGTCAGAGCCTCTACTGTGGGTGTCAGATAGCTGATATACATACATAACATATAAATATACAACATCTAAACACAAGGCAAACACAAGTGTTCGTCACACGTATATTTGCCCCGAGTGGGATTCGAACCCGCGACCCTGTGCTTCGAAAGCAGGGTCACTATCAACTAGACTACGGGGCCGTCGAAATTTCTTTACAGTAAAATTGTAATACTCGTATTTCGAACCCTCCATACTGCTGTTTATTGGTGACTTCTCCAAAAAATAAACTTTGTACATGGTAGTCACCTCATAAATTAAAGTAGGTAATACTTTTAATATACATTTTTACTGTGACGTAACAAATGGATGCGATTTCCTGAAGAGCAATTCGTTATTTTTATTTGATTGAGCAACATTTAAAACGAGAAATAAATCATGAATGCTGTTTTCACGCTGCCCGATGGTTTGCAATATTCCAATAAAATATTACTTCTGATTGGATCAGCATTACAAATGAGTCATTGGTTTGATAACTGACTTTTGCACATTTTAATAAAAACCTGACATTTAGTAGAGTATACAATTAGTAAAATGATGTAAAATATAAATAATGACGTGGTAATTAAAGTTGGCTAAAAAAATATATTGTCATAAAAAGTATTTATGCAATAATGCCAAAGATAGTTATGTTAGAAAGCTAAGTATGCTTTAAAATAACTCGCGAAAAAAGTGCTGCGTAAAAAGTGTTAAGTACTCCTAGCGTAAAACTTTTTATTAATGCACTTGCACACGTAGACAGACAGTAGAATTTAGAGGTACGACACAACAGGTCTCCTTTTTTTAATAATGAAATATCTTAAAGCGGACCGAGGGAAGTGAAAAAACTCCTTCTGAAGATATACAAAGTTTGTATGAATAAGATTTACTAGTTTCATCTACTATCATTTGTGTATATGTGTATAACTTTAATTTCTAAACATAATATCTAGGCTTTGATCAAATATAAAAGTATATCCACGCTCTAGTACTAAATCACACGCAAAACTCGTCACCAATCAGCGCCAATTATCATTATCTAAGATACTACAAGGATAAACTTCAAATACTATGAATGTGTTTATGCTCTTTGAAAGTAATCTAGTTGGCGAGTGAGTTAGCGTCAATTGGCACTAGCTTAGACAAATTGCTAGTTTCCTGGCAGTAAGTGATACGAATGTCGCTTTAATGACTCCAACCAAGACAAGGGGTTAATTTATTTCAACACAAACGCTGTATTTCTACTCCAGTTGGTAATATATCCTTTAAGACTGTTTTAACTGTACCCTGTTTGCGCAATTTTCCCTTTTCTGTAATTTGAGTTTGGTATCTTAATGCTTTCTCAGCTTCAAGTGTTTGTGTTAAGCGCACGCACACCAACAACGTTTACGAGTGTTAAGACGAATGTCTTTGTGTTGAATAAATAATGTTTCTCTCTCTGTACTTACTTATGAGTTTTGTACATAGGTATAGATAGATTTTCGCCCAAAATAAGTTAATGTCTATCAGAATAAAGCTCGATACGGACGACGTCACAATGCCTAATAAGCTGATAACTTAGAGTATCAAAATTTTTTTTTTGTTCTATGGCTGATAACTTATAAAACTTGTTTATTTATTCGTTCTAAATGTAAATATGTTTTTAATTACAGTGACAGGGATTCACTGAGATAAATATGTTATCGAAATAAAGTGTATACGAGAAAAAAATCTATAGTAACGTGTGTAGTCCGTCCGTACCAGTCCGTACATATTCAAATGTTTGTTAAGTGATGCTTTTGTATGGGAATGCTAGGAACTGAAAGTGATAAATCAAAGGTTCTTTTGCGGCCACTTTGCTTTCAAAAGTCTCTTAAACTTTACGAATAACTTCCAAAGTAAACCCGTTCCATTCTTTTTGATGTTGGTACCTAAGTGAAACTTTATTGTTCAATTAAAGTACGAACTTTTGCTTTCAAAAAGACGGTGTAATAAATGGATGGAATTTAATTCAGTCGACTTCTACTTCGCCATTAATGTGTATTTTTATTATAAGCATTTCGATTAAAAACCTTAGAGCAGGTAAAAAAAAAAAATTTTTCATTTTTAAGGATTTTAAAGTTATTACCTATTTTAGTTTCACGATACTATAAAGAGTTAGAGTAAGAGTTTATTAGCACTTCTGTTTTTTGACATAACTTAGGTAATAAATCTACCTCTTTTAGCGATTTTTTTATTGTTTACTAGCTTCGTTCTGTCAAAAAGATTTAGAGTCAAGTCCTTTACGCCATGAGTTTTCATTTTTCTATTAGTACCTACTAGCTGTTCACCCCGCGGCTCCGCCCGCTCTCAAGGGTATGAAAAATAGATAGTAGCCGATTCTCAGACCTACTCAATACGCTCACAAAATTTCATGAGAATCGGTCTAGCCGTTTCGGAGGAGTATGGGAACGAAAACTGTGACACGAAAATTTTATATATAAGATGTATTTAAATAATTTTGCACAGATAAGGATATTAAATAATTTATTAAAGATAAAAAAACCCCTTTATCTAACATGTTTGAAGCGGACTGTATATTTTATAGGATAGAAAAAAACTGGAATAGTTTTGTGGATTGAAATTATGAAAATAGGAAAAATACTATGAACGATTAAAACTTGACTTTATTCAGACAAGATAATAAGAAGAAGAACAATTTTGTAATAATGCTATTTTTACACACGCATTAAAAAACAATTGAAATATCAATTCTAATTTTAAACTAATTTATATTTTTCTGCTTTTATGACCTATATTTAAAAAAGATTCTATGTTGGTTTCCAACAAACACGATTTATTTGGCAGATGTAATAACGTGAAAACTGATGCATTTTATGTCGCTTGCCGAAACAAAAACAAAAGAAATAATATCGCGAAGCCAACCACAATAATTTAAAAATAATAGTTCAAATTGAGTCTACATTTTAGTTAGAAAACGTTTGTATGGGAAAAAGAAAAGGGCTGTTTTTAGGATTTTCACGGATATTATTATTTCTACGAACATTTAGTCATTTAAAAAATAATTGGTAAAATCGGTCCAGGCGTTATTGAGTTATGCGCTCTTATCAACACATTTTGCGATTCATTTTTATAAAGCTATATTTTCCTATTGCGTTTGAAAAGTGTAAAATGAATATGATTTTTTATCATTTATTTCTACTAAAAAATTAAATTTCGTCACTTATAGTCTGTAGTAGGATATTTCAACTTAGAGTAAATCTTAAAGTAATAAATTATACCAATAAGCTGATCCAACAAATCTGCCCAAATGCGATTTTGTGTGTATGGACGACAAAGATAGATTTTCCATACTGGAACTGGAAACAGGGCTCTTAAAAAAATATTTTTTAACTCATAGGCTCTGTAATAAGCTCGGAATATCTATATCAATATTCTTTAGTTTGCTCACAAGTTATTATACAACCTCTTACTAAATGTAAGCAATATAAAAATACTATTGAAATGCCTACGTATAAAGTATAACACTTTCTGTACAATATGAATTTCTTAAGAAAATAAAACAGTTTAACGATAAGGTATTTTCTAAAACCTAAGGTAAATATTTTTATAACCACTGGTGTTTGTTTAGTTAGAAAATATTTTACTTTCGTAATTTTTGGAAGGCGTCTAACTTTTTTCTTCTTGAGGGCCTCTCTCTGAAAACATCGCTCGGAAAAGTATGAAAAGTTTGTTTTTTACTTCATTCAATAAATCATCTATTGAAAGAGACATTTTGTAGCAAAGGGTACGATAACGGCGATCCGCTGTAATAATAATAATCCCATTCCTATTGAGTTCCCGTCTACTAAGAAAAATTTCGTAGATATATTTTTTTTCATATAACATAAAGATTTTGTTTTCTTTTTTATTTCAAAACTTTAAATTGACTTTGAAAGCACGGTTTTTTCTAACATACAGTTCAAGTTCATAAGTGCAGCCATATCACGTGATTTAATACTTTTAAATAACTTTTATCTTAGAGGCTCGTTATATTTATTTTTGTGTTTTACGTATACAGTGTACGGGACTCAACATTATACTTTAAATTATATGTCCTGTATGCTTTTGGAAAAGAAGTTAATTTAAAGTATAGAAGCACGTGATATGACTGGACTTATGAACGCGACCGTACAATTTCAATCAGATACCTACTTATAGTTAGTTATTTTTCCAGACAATTTCAATAAAACAATCAACGTCTTTATGAAATAAGCTCAAATGCTCCAATAAACTAAAAAATATCTAATAAACCATGAAGGAAAAAAAAATTCCACGTCCATAAAAATTTTTTGTTCCTTCATGTAATAAACCTTATACTAAAAAAAAATTGCTGTAAATACTCACCCATCCCCCAAAAGAGAGAAGCAAAGAAAACCACGAAGACGCGAGTCGTAGTTCCTGACTCCATCCCACCGGCGAAACGAAACGCACTCACATATCACTCCACAGACCTCGACAGACCACTGCCATCTGTCACAGGAAACCAGATATCACATCACTACACGCTCCCTGCTCCTGCCCACTGTTACTGCTCCCTGCTTAATACGTTACACTGTTACTGTCGTATGCTACGTGAGTACACTGTCACATCCAGAGTTTCCTAATGTATAACACTCACTGTCTGCGAGTGATCAATGACACTTAATACGGAATAGTTCGCTAGTTCGCAGTCTACATTCGCACATTATCACGTAACCTGTGAACAAAGAGAAGATAAGGGGTTAATAACAACGTAAATTTAGTAACTAAGCGTTCGTGGAATACCGGGTTTTGATATCGCTTATTTGCTCTGAAACTGTTTACGAGCGCGCTAGAATTACAAACGGCGGATACAGCTTACATCACCTTATAGTTTATAGACTAAATAGGAACGTTATATACCTAGGTAAGTTTAGTACCTAACTTACAAATATTATATAGTGTATAATCAACAACTTGTACTATCTTGTATATATTTTACTACTACTAATCTGCTACTTTAAAACTGAGATTTCGTCAAGAACTCTTCAATAGATCCTTTAATAAAGTTTGTCTTTCAGTTGGATTCTCCTACTTTACAAATAACAAAAAAAATCCAATATCAATTTCTCAACTTTAGCTCAGTTGTTGGTTTCAGGAAACCGCCAATAAGTTTATCAGAGTTATAATCAGTTACGTATTGTTACTCAGAAAGGAAAAGTTTACGTCTTGGTTCTTCGGTTATTTCTTATTTCTTTAGTTGTTATTGAAGATATTTTACTGTTTTATAAGTCAAAAAGTATTGTTTGTTTAATGATCAAATAACTGATGAGAAAGTCTAAAGGAGGGTTTATATAAGTTTCAAACCAACATAAGTTTTAAACTATGTTATTATCAAACCTCAGAAATGTAACAAATATCAAAATATAGAAAATTGTAGGTGTAAAGAAACAATGAGGTTGCGCAGAACTAATCATTTGAACTGCGTTTACCTTGCTTCTATGAACGAGCATATGAAGTTTCCTACAAAATAATTTCCCAAAAATGTCCGCAATATACAAGAAATGCTTGTATAAAACTTCATCTCTCTAGTCTAGCGTCTACAGTCTACGGTTGGAATTAATGCATCAGTCAGTCAGATCAGAAATCGCAAAACCACAAATCCGAATTTATTTATAAGTAGACAAAGTACACATAGACAAAGACATATTTGCTTTTGTAATAATGGAAGTAGGTATGCGTATTATGTTTTAGACGTGGATCCTCAGGGTTTAATTAAATATCAGTACTGATGCTCCATAGCAAATTCAAGTAAAGGATTTACCGTTAGCAGTCTCGAGTGGCCAGCTGACGCCCGAATGGACATCGTCAATATTAGCCCGCCTCCATATTCCATCCTCCACAAACTGCCGCTTGCTACTTCCCGTTGCTGCCTTAGATATTACCTCGCTTTATCCCCCATTTGCATTTTTCTTTTCTACCCTTGAAAGTAACCCTGAAGTTTTTCGTCAGTATCATAAATATATACTATGCAATACAAATATTCTTTATATTGACACCAAAGAAAAAAACACAAATTTTACAGTTAATAAGTACGTTGGTGTAATAAACAAAGTTGAGTCAACAGCCAGCTTCCTTTTTGTATAGTTTTGATTACTCGTCCACCTTTTTTGTATTGTTCTATTTTATACACTTATTAAAAATTTACAAATCAATAAAATAAAAACATAAAAGCAATATTACTTACAAATACCATAAACTTGACTTATGCAAAATGAAAATCCGTCCCTGCCAGTCCTCGTTATGACTGCTTATTTTGTTTGTAACTTTAATGATTAGAAAACAATTACATGGCAACATGGTGCTTTAATTGCGGAGCCGATGTAATTTAGGCTGGAGATTGGTATCAGACCGATCAGGTAGTTTCATAATTTCCACCTGTGCGATGTGCGGGCGGCAGTGGGACCGAGGATTTGAGCTGTATCCTTTAGATCCTCGTGGGAGTAATCAATTACAAATGCCTCAGTTACCCTTTCTGAATTCATATTCATTAAATAATACGAATTCTATTTTAAATTTTAATGAATTTCCGGTTATTTTCCACCCTTAATTTATTTCGCCGTCGGAGTTATTGTTGTGAAATGTAAATAAAGTAATAACAACCATCATTCGCTTTATTAAGGCTGTTTTATGATCATTTAAATATCCGTCCATTTTAAAGCAGTTCTAACTGTAAAATCTGAAAATTGAATTTTAACAAGCGGCGTTGATTAAGGTTTCAGCTTTTGTATTTCGGGCGGCAAGTCTTTTGTTACTCGAGTTCTACGAAGGAAGATCGCTGGCTCATTACCTTAATTTTGTTTTCGGCGATTTATCACTGTAGCCCGCTTTTACTAGCGATTGACAATGAAATTGTGAGCATATTTTGTAAGACGAGATCTGGATAGCTACTGATCACCCCGACGACAAGGAAAATAACGTTCCTTTGTGTTTACATTGACGATAGTGATACTAATCTTTCTGAATGTGTTCGGCACATGCTTTATATAAAGCATGGTTCTTAACCTTTTAAAAATGAGGGATCATTTTACAAATTTCTGTCTTTCCAAGGACCACCCCGTTGGTTTATTTGGTAATATACGGTACCTACTTAAATTTAAGTGAATGAATTTATCTGTAATTAAAACACGCATAATTTTACTACTAACACTTAGACTAACTATTTTGCAAAAATGTAAAATAAAGTTCGCGTTGTGTCGACTATCCCGTCACTTTACTTGTTTACTATCACTTCGCGGACCCCTTGGAATGCCTCCAGGGACCACTAGTGGTCCGCGGACCACAGTTAAGTATCACTGATGTAAAGGATAGACCTAAAATTCACAGTAGCTAACTAAGCCGCACCTAGATGTGTGTAGAGGCATGAAGGAAAAAAAAAATTCCACGCCCATAAATTTTTTCTTCCTTCATGTGTATAGGTGATTGTGATCAGGTATTGGTGGGACATGTCAAGAATGAGTCTGGAGTTATCAGTGTAATCGCATGGAGCAGCGGGAGCTGAATCCCCTATTAGCTGGTAATTGCCAGGAGCTTAGTTTATTGCTCTCGAAACCCTAACACCGGAACGGCTGGGAATTTATTTGTCAGATATTCTGAAACCGCGTCGCTGTGTCTGAGATTTGTGTATTGGAAAACTGTCGCTGTTTGTTTGAAATTGGAAATACTAATTACAAGAAAATTTTAATACTTCTGCCATGATGGTTCCGTCGGTTTGTAGTTTGTATAACTTCGAAGTCAAATATTATTTGAGTAGGTATGTGCTTTTAGTAAATAGAGTATTTTAATTTTTACAGGCCATTTCTATTTTAGTTAAATCTTTATACATAAACGTTTGACTTTATTTACATCATTACGATGGAATGAGTAAAACAATTCCTCCTTGCTTTTATAACATTTAGTATATTAAAGGTGAAATAAAATCATTTCCTTCCCATTAAAACCCGTAGGTAATACAAGCCTTAAGAGATTATAATCTCAAAGCGCGAGCGATGCCTTTATGTATGAGCCATTCACTCACAACCACCAATAATATCTTTACTAACAATAAAAGTGTTTTATTTTATTTTACAATATATCTTGCAGAGATAACTCGTCATCTTCAAATAGGTAACATAATAGAAGTCCTTTAGTAAATATGAATTACAGTAGTTTATGATACCTGCGAAAATCTAATAATTTTTACTAATAATTTTTGATGACTAGTTGCCGTCACTTACTCAAAATACCAAAGAAATAATTCATTTTATAACGAAAGTAGCATTTTGTTATAAAATCGGGTGTGAAAGTTCACCGGTACACATGAATTAAACTTTTTTTTAAGTTTTTTTTTAGAAAGCGACGTTTTATTTTTGCCAAGCCGCCGTTTCGGTTTTACTGAATTTGAATACCATGTAAGTACCGTTTTACAAAGAGTGCTTTAAAGCCGTAGACACGAATCGTAGCAGAGCGTGGAATAGTGCCAAAAGCGGCACTCTCAAACACTGAAAAGAAATCTACGCCGCCGTAGTATTCCCCTCTACAAAGTGCAGCGACAAAGTCGTTTTATATTCCCTTGTGCTAAATTATTACTGCGAGGATGTTACGAGAGCTTGCAGATACGAATAATCTTTGCGCCTTTGGATAGACAGGCATCATCATATTGTGTAAAATAGAGTAACTTTATATAAAGTAAAATATAATAAAACTGTAAAGGTCGAAAATCTGTATAATTAAAAAAATGATAAAAGTCGAAGTAGGGGATTTAAGAAGTGGTGTAGAACATACAGATCTTATTTTTTAAATTTTTGTTTCTTGTTCATCTGTTTTTCTATTTACGGGCAAATCTCTGGGAAACTGTTGGACCAATTTGAATGAAATTTTGCATGGTGGTGCCTTATATCCCCGGTCAACATCTTAGTAGTTTTTACCGCGGGAAAATATCTCATTCCTACAGGAAACTGCACGGAAAAGTAATAATAAAAAAACTCGGGTGTGGCCTCGGAAGAACAATATTTAAATTTTTTAAAATAAAATTACTGGTTGTCGTGTTGTAGTTCAAAATGTTATGCATATAATATTAGAATTTTTAATATTTTAAATACGGTGCAGGGTTATTTTAAAACTAAAATGTTGTTAATCGTTACTGTTTTCTACATTTTAAGCATTTGTCGCAATTTCACGGGGACCAATTTACTTTAATAGAATTATAAATTTAGTTCCTTGGGTACAGTGACTGGCATTAAACTTCCACAGTTTATAACAACATGAGACATTGTAAAATCCAGATATATAAACACAACTTTTTTTAGACACAAGTAAATTGGTTCCCACCTGATATAACCTCTAACAAATATTTGTGACAATTCTAAATGAAGTCCTAGAGATCAGATATCGAACGTCTCAATTGCACAGTTTTCTGGCTGAACTCATTTTCGACGGTCGTTGGGGAGGGCGCAATTTCATCCAATTTGTAACACGTGTCGGAGGGTATACTGACGTGAAAATAAAACCGGCCGACCGATTAATTTGGGCGCAATGCTCCAACAAAGTTTTTTTTATTGTTAAGTGGGTAATTAACTCCGGATTATGGCCTAGTTAACCTCTTTATGAGTATGTTTTTCAATCATTATTCGTTATAACTAGGCTCATATTTTTATCGTAGCGGTCAATACACCTAATTATATACACGACACTATCAAGTTTGAACTACTCACTATAAATAAAGGTTATGTAATTAGTAAATATAAGCTCTCTGATAAACTCGGTACAAAGTGGCCGTCCTTACGGGTTACTAAAATAACATTACTGAGCAAATATGGCTGAATAATTTAACGTTGGATGGGTCTACTCAGCTTCCTAACCTTCTAACTCATCTGCACATAGTGGTCACTAATCAAACAGGGTGAGTTGCCCTGTTAACTCCACACAAACTCGTGTACTTTAGGTTGAGCTTTCACCTTTCTCTACAATAATGTAACAATTTACACCTATTTAAAAAATAAACTGTTCAATACATTTTGCTGTACTTTTATTTCGATGAACGCGTTTCATTTTGCCTACGTCATGCATTAATTTAGTTGCACGTTGTCATAGAAATTAATACGCTTCAACGAACAAACAAGCTGCCTTACAACCCAGAACACCCACACAATACTATGATGAACTTCCTTTATATTTGCACTCTATGAAACTGTATTGACTGAAAATTGGATCCCATGAAAAAAATATGGATGTAGGGCATAAACTTACTTTAATAAAAGTATATTTAAATATCCTGAAGAGATATCTATCATAATATTAAATTTCATTACACTCTACAATACTCTACATTGACTGAATTCGAAACAAGTATTTTTCCAAATAATGTATGTTCCTGTCCAGATAAAAGGATTATAATATATTATAAATTTTAAAAATAAAATAATGGTATCATGATTTACACACCTTGCTGCTGGCGCGCGGGTTCTGGGACACAAAAGGCGATACAAAGAGCAATGGAACTGCCGCGAGCGCTCGCGTCTCGTCCCATATTTTCTAACGAGATGATATGCAGCCGTTTATTCTGCCTGTTTGCTTGTCTCGTTGCGATTGTATGCACTTTTATGCCGCAGCACTACTGGTGTTATTTGCATTGGAGGTTTTTGAAAAACGACAGGAGCTTTGTTTTCTGTTTCAAAAAGAAAGCCTTTACAATATTTACTGTGTATTTCGTCGCCAATTAGTTTAATTGAGATGGGAGTTCATTTTTTCAAACATAAAGATTTAAAAAAAAAAGTTTAAACCTAGATGGCCGTAATAGTGTTCCTACTTGAAAGTGTAAAAGTAAAGTACAGAGTTTTGGTGAAAACTAGAGATGGGCCGACTAGTCACCGACTAGTCTGGAAAGCCGACTATCCGGCACCTTTCCTAGTCGGCAACTAGTCGGCGAATATTCGGCAAGATATGCCGAATATTTGCCTACTAGGATAGAAATAATTCCCTGGCACTGGTTACTTTTAACTTTTGTGGGTTCACCTTCAACATCATCGAAGAATGTCCACACTCGCGATTTATTTTTCGACATTTTATAATATCAGTTATTGCACTCAGTACAGTATTTTTTAAATTAATTTTAAATAAACCGGCACAACAAACACAAAACGAATAATCGAAAGTAGCAAGTAGGTATTTAAATCTTAATAGCAGACAAAGACATATTAAATTACATATTTTATTACACCTGTAACCCAATGTGTAAAAATATTGAAGTTTTAGTAAGGATACCAAATATTTTTTTAAATAAAATATAACCTATGTTGCTCAGGGTCAATGTGTAACTCGTTTGCTTTCTAATGGTGTAAGAATTTTTGAAATCGGCCCAGTAGTTTTTGAGTTAATTCATTACAAACATACACGCATACCTACACACACACACAAAAATACAAATCTTTCCTCTTCATAATATTAGTAAAGATAAATACATTTTTTAATACAAACATACATACAGACACCGGGACAGGCAAACTAAGTAAAAGCTTGTAAAAATGTGGTATTTCCCAGACTAGATACCTACACAACTTTTTTCCCAGAAGCTGATTACCTGAGCTTGGAGTCGTGTATATCCGTTACGGTCCCAGCGCTGTCACCGCGAGATGCGCCATTACGAGCTACAGAGATTCCCCATTTAGGCTCTATCGATTTCATTTACAGATTTCCGGCCCATTTCTTTGGCTCAAAAATCTCTAGCGGCCACAGTTTCGTTTATTTTCCTCAGAATTACCTCACAAGTAATTCTTTATGATATCATAAAATGTTTGCTAATTCTAACATAATATTACACATAGTATTTTCGTATTATAGTTTGTGGAATGGAAATGTTATTTTCGTTTATAGTTACTAATTTAATTTCTTTGATTTCCAACAAGTTATTTTCATTTTTTTTTTCTTATTAATCAAAAGTATATTCTAATTATATTTATGATAACACAAAAGTATGTTGTCAGCTAAATCTATTCCTGGGTGCGACCGTAGGTACAGGCGGTGAGCGTATGTAACATGCCAATGAATGGGAAACTACCAATTATTGTGAGACAAAATAACGCGTCTGCGTGATCTTTTCATAGTTTTTAATTTCAATTTTAAGTACTTAAACCCCTTCGTTGTAATACCCCACAGAAAAAAGTTTGAATTATCGATTGCGCCATTTCGATTATATAATTAGCGTCACTCTCATAATTAAGACAAATCTTACGATCAAGCAAGGCAAATCAGAATCCATCAAGCCATTTAGGCTACAGGGAGTGCTAAAAAATTATTTATACATACAAACTTATACACACTATAAAAACATAACTCTTCTGCGGTCGGGTAATTATAATACAAATAAATAGTTATCACGGTAATATCCGCCTTCCGCGGCGTTTCGTGGTGCCGCGCGTTACGGCCAAGACTATTGGGGTGGAATGAAAGAAAAGTTCTGCTCTTCTCTAAAGTTGAAATTAATGATCCTTTGAACTTTATTCAAAGCTAATCAACGTCACAAATTCATAAATTAAGAATAATGACGATGACAACAAATATTGAGGCTATGAATAAATAATGATGATTTCTACTTTTTGGTCTTTTGTTGCGTATTATAATCCGGTTTAAAAGTACTAGGATAACCAGAGAGAAGAAAGAATGTTATACCCTATTCGTAAGTAGCTTTAATAAAGAGAAGTAGTGCTTATTTGCATTTTTTGTATGCATTGTTTAGTGTAGCCTACCACCACCAGTTGTTGTCATTGTCAAAGCAGAATTTGATCGTTTCGTTGTTTTCGATTGTGTTTCGTTTGTACCGCTCCGGAACACCCGGAAGTGAGCGCGTGAAGTAAATATGGTTTGAAATATTCTGTTTATTCAGCCCTCGATAAATAAAACATTCACGCAACAAACAATGGACGAATAGAACCTGGAAACTGTCAATTCGGCTAGTAAATATGTCTTTTGATGCTTTACCAGAGGACCAAAGTGTTTTGAACGTTTTAGAATTGAAATGCAAATACATACTATTTAAAATGTAGTGTGACACTTATATGTAAAAGAAAAATATTCAATTCTCTAAAATTCTCATATTTTGTACAACGGAGTTATTTCTTTAACTACACTGTAGTTATTCCTAAACCATTCCAGTTGCGAAACGATTAGTGATGGATGACCATATTTTTGTGCTTATTTTATAGCAAAATTTGAGCAACGAGATTTTAATTAAATAAACGGGACAGCTCTACGTATTCTAAATCATCTTGTTTTAATTTACATTTTACCCTATTTGTTTTTCTTCCAGTGGGGTCAGTCATTTAGATAATTACTTTATATCTGTTTGTATGGTAACATCAACAGAACGTTGGGTAATGATGACAGTGCGGCCGTAGTGCAAATACACCGGAGAGCCCTCTGTATAATGTTTTTCCTCGCCCCTACTTTTCTCTATACAAACAAGACCCGTTTAATCTGCTTGGCCCATTCGGACTGGCTATCTATTTCACAGAACTCGTAAAAGTAGATAGTTATACCCTGGAAACGGCTCCAACAATGTGTTTTTATATTCTTGCAAGGGAAAGTGAAAGATTATCATAGCTAAGTCACCTTAATATTAATGATTGTGAACGATGAATATGATTTTACCCACTTTAAAATATTGCCGTAGTGCAAAAGAGTTCTGGAGGGGAAACAATGGGAACAAAAGATACCGAGGGGAAGGCTACAAATGAGATAGAAGTATGACATCAGAGAGGTGGCAGGCAGGAACTGGATCGCCTTACTGCCCAAAATAGGACAAAGTGGAAGGTGTTAAAGGAGGCCTACACCAAAAAAAATATTGAAAAAAGTTAAGAAGAAGACTAAGAATATCTATCTTACCTACCTTATTGACCTTACCTACCTCCATTTGCCCAGCAATAAGCCCGTGGGAATATGTTCTTTCGCAATATATAGAAGCCTGAGCTTTAGCGTTGTTCCAAAATTCATCCAAATCCGTTAATGTATTTTGTTTTATCTGTTTCGTTTAATCATTTTATTTGACAAAGCGGAACAAACATATTGAACATTTAAACTTACTTGAGCATTCAAGAACAAAAATGATGAGTTAAATAAAAAGAAAGGCAAAAAAAAAACAGAGCTTATACAGTCTAGTAATGTTAAATACCTCTTCTAAACCTAACCAATACCTAACCTGTATTGCATTAATAAAAAAAGACATTGTACTTAAATTCTTGTATTTTAATCACGCCTAGTAGCACATTATGTGATTACTAAAGTGTATAAATTTATGCATAAGCAATATCACAGCTACGGCTGATGTTATATTTCCTTAATTGCTTTCGTAAATTAACTGTCTCTCTTGACAGTAAATCTGAAACGGATTTTGGTGACGTACATTCATATGAAGTACGCGTGTGAGAAGAAGGGAGTTTTTGATAGATTAATTAAACCTGTCAAAGTCTTATTAATAAGTTTGCCTGGAAGAAATTGCTACTTCAACAAGAAGACCGCACGTCCTCTATTTTTCGAGCCTGTATTAGTTTTAGTATTTTTAGTGTAGGTATGTGTTTACAAAGTACAGTATCTTATATTATGTTGTTCCAATTAAATATGAAAGGATTTACCATAAGCTCTTTGTAAAAGTTTTCACTATCCAAACTTGAGCGGAAACGAAGACAGTCAACAAAGCCACTTCCACATTAATTATTTCGTGTTATTTCGAGTGTTTGTCACTAAGCTGTTGCACCGGACGTATCTAGTTAATTAGTTCGCGGAGTTACAGTACAGTCAAAATATCGACAGGATAGCTAGCGTGGTCCTGTGACGTCAGCGAGGTGACTCGCGACACGAGAAGCATAGACGGGAGCCCCAACGACACTGCCGCCGCGACGCGATGCCGCCCGCCGCCGCCGCCGCGCCGTTCGACCACGCTCCCTAAAGCTCAACAGTCTCCGCATACAGTCTCCACTGATCCCTTTACAAGCTTTAAATGCCCGTGTCTCCACTATCGACGAGCAGTGTACGAAATATTCTAGCTCTACCCGGGACAAAGATTCCTCGAATCATATCATACACGGCATGCCCAGACCCGTAGCTAACTCCGATTTCCGTAGCTAAGCCGGAGCTTTCCTAGATTGTGTGGCCTTAGTGAACATTAATTACACCCAACTTAGTCTGATTAAACCTTAAGGTATTATCTGGATTGACAAAATTAACTTTTAACTTAGATTTATGGCGTCCCACTCCCAAACGCCATGAGCGCGCGCTGATGGATTTTAATTCATTCATGTTATGAAAACTTTTTTTAAGGAAAACTTCCTTACAATAGCAAAACTTCACCAATCTACGTACCTATTTGCTGAAGTTCAGATTTTATCTCAATATTATTATTATACCATTTTCACTGAATTAATTCAATTGTTTTAGCATAATGCGTTTACATTATTCGATTCTGAAAAGCACGGCCCTGGAAAATATATCCTAAAATGGTTCGGAGCACATAGATGGATTAATACATAAATTTATGAATTTATCTTTATCCAATTTAACTCAGTTCAATATAATGTGTTTATTAATCCAGAGAGTGCGATTCAGTAATGGAAATATCATACTTTAACTTGGCTAATATCATTTGAATAATCATCCAATTCCACTTACTAATACCTATTTCAAATTTTATACTTATTGATGTATGAATACATTGTTACAGTTCGTAGTATATTTTAAACAATTTGAAAAAAGTGAAAAAAAAAACTATTTTAATAAACTAAAATTGAATGTACCCACATTGATGAAATTTTAAGAAAAACAACTAAACAGTAATAATACTACAAAAACACTGGTCTGAATGCCAAATAGTGTTCGCTGCACAAAAATGGTGCCAATCTAAATTCCATGCGGGAACTTTGACAAAAGAAAATACTGTCAAAATATAAAATGAAAGTAGGTACGTATTATTCTAAAGTTCAACTGAACAACATACTGGTGAAATAGGAATATGAAAGGAAAAAGGGTAAACTGAAATGCTGAAGTCAGTTTATTTATTTTAGTGAGGTTCAAAAGTAATAATTATGAGATGAGTCCTTGACAATATGTTGTTCGTCTAGTTATTAGATTCTATACATACGTAAAGTGATTTGTAAAATCTTAGGTACTTCGAATAAAAACATATTTCATTTCATTTAATTATTTTCTATTTGGTATGTATGTTTATTTTATATGGGTTTTTAATGCCTTTAATAAAGATTATTATTTTTATTATTACATAAATATTGTACGTATGCTATATCAGATTCCTATAATATTATAGTTAGTAGAGACTTACTTGGTTTGGGAACAGATGACTACAAAAAAGTTAATTTATTTTTATTGCTAATTAAAGTAAGTAAAAAATCCTACCTTTCAATTTACCACATCTTATAAATTGATGAACCATGCGTCTGTAACAAAAGTTAAATAGTACGAAAATGTAAAGGAAATATTTTCAGTATCATTATAGATGGAATTATTTCACAGTGCTTTTCATTACATTTTTTATATCCAATGTTTCGATGCACACAAGACAATTGAAAACAAATGCAATTTTATTTGCTGATTATTTTAATTTTCTTCCCGTATTCTGTCTTACTAATTACAAAATATACCATTCCACTCGCTCGAGATTCTTCCGTCAATTAGATAGTTCCCCTATTTCCTCATATGCGATCCTCGCCAAATAGAACATAATTCTTGTGCATAGCCTACTTATCAAGAAAATAATATGGGGAGAAGAGAAACACAGAGCAGTTTATTCCGAGATTAATCAGAAGTAAATAAAATAATGCCTGCTCGTGGTCGGTCGCAATAATATGTTTTGGCAGTGTACGTGACAGCAGCCGTATTCTGGGTCAAAGATATTTCAGTTCCAATTCGGTTAAATAGCCAATAGGAAATAGTGCAGGTCAGATATTGATCAATATAATTTATTTGGTAGCAGCTTACTGCCCCAGGTGTGCAGGAAAACTTACTCTAATGTACAGCAGCCAGCGCATGTGGTTGGCCACTCGCGTTACGAAATTTCCCCTACTGCTCAAAGTGTTCAACCACATGTGCTGTTAGCTACTGTACCTCACAACCTTTACCTCACAAACTTTACAAATATGTATTAAATAAGACTCTCGTTATTTATTAAGGAGTAAAAATTATGAGTAGTATTTCATTACAATACGAATATAACATATTCCTACTTAGGGGAGTCTAGCGTTGGTCGAATACGATTGCTGACTCAGTGCGAATTTGTCGATTTCACATATTTCTTACAAAAAAATACTGCCCTGCGAGCTACGTGCTTCGTCCTCTACCTCTAAGTTCTTTTGTAATTACTACTACTACATCGTAAAATACGTATCGAGCTGCCAACTGCAACTTCCGACAGCATGTGCAATTGTGCAATAACTGCACTAGGTACTGTCCCTGTAGGTTTTTTTAATTGACTTAAGCTTGTGTCGAAAAGATACGACCGATCAAGCTTCACCAGACTTAGAGAAAACCCGCTATATTAAAATACCCTCCAAAAGGATAAGAGTAAACGCATGACAAAATTAAGTTTGTCTCGCGTAAATGGTCATGCTAGGCGGGTTGGTTTGTATGTACTTATGAGATGGCTTCCAAGCGCCGCCGCGGCAACAGCAATGCAACTAAGGCCATTTCAGCAGTCACGCACGCGCTGTAGCAGTTGCAGTTGACAGCTCGATTCGGAATCCTTCTTTAACAGACAGGATAACAACAGACATTTTTATCTTTTACTTTCTCTTTCAGTTGTTCTTATCAATTAATGATCAATAAGTCTAAAATGTAAAGAATGAAAATGGTGCGACACATTTATTTTCTGGGTTAAGCTGGTCATTAATCTGTATGTGTGTGTGCGTGCGTACCTTTCAAATACGTTTCTGTGTTAAAAAGTAAAAAATATATAATTTAATTGCGATTTATTTCTAATAAGTATGTGACATAAATAAAAAAGTGCTTGACTGACCTGTAGTAATGTTTGTGATTAATAAACTTTTACAATTACGTAAAACGTTAACAAAAACATTGAATCACAACAAAATTTACATAAACACCGGCTTGTCTCTAGTGAACTGGTGATATCTGTGCACTAAACGTTATCTAAGACTTATATCTTATAGAAAAACACTGACTCTAAACTGTGGAAAATTATTCTAAAGAAAAACAATATAAAGTGACTATAATAATGTACTATAATAACCTAAAGTGAAGCCGTTATACAGTCTGAGTGCAATAAATCACATATACCCACAAAAAAAAAAAAAAAAAAAAAAACAATTAAATAAAATTACTTAGTGTAAAAATAGACCGAATATTTTCATAGATAGTTCGATACTTATAACAAGACAACTCATAAACTCCGTGACCTCACTGTACATAGGAATTAGCCATGCCAGGCAATCAGAAATGTTTTAAATGTAAAAGCAACCTACCGAGAAGAGAATTCCTTACTTGTAAACTATGTAAAAAGAGCTACGATCTGACATGTGCAAATGTTTCTATCGCTCGTTTTAATCTTATGCTACCTGATAACAAATCTTCCTGGAAATGTGGGGAATGCTACCAAACAAAAATGTCACCTAAAGTACAACCTACCATAAAACACTTGAAGTATAAAAAGCAAAAAAATAACGATGAGCCTCAAATAACTAATATAACAAAACGAACAAGGAAAAATCAAAATGTTTGTGATGAAATTAACCGGCATGATGAACTTGAAGTCTGCGTTAATATTCCAATACAAAATTCGTTTAGCTCCTTGGATGATAACAGTTCGACTGGTATAACACAGCATGAAAATTATGATCTAAAGAACATGGTTATAGACCTACAAAAGCGTAATTCAGTTTTAGAAACGGAATTAAACTTATTAAGACATAATAATACGAAACCTATAAATGATTCTCATAGCAATAATGACATGATGGATATACTGACACCTCTGAAACAAAAGATAAGAAAAAAAGATGAAGAAAATATTCAGCTTTATGACACAATTAAGGAATTGGAAAAAGAAAATAGAAAGCTTTACCAACTATTACAGACTGATAATTCTGCTTCTGATAATAACAAAAAACAGATGCAATGTAAGGCAATAGAAAAAAGAGCCATGCAACGCCAAATTAAAAAACTTAATGAAAAAATGAAAAAAATTCAAGATGAGCTAACAAAAATGACAGACGAAAATATAAATTTAACCAAACAACTGCAAGATATGAATGGCTCAAAAAATATTATGGAAAGTATGCAACAATGCTCACAAATAGCGGATGATCTTTTTAAAAAATTGAATATTTTAGAATCAAATTATGTAGGAAACGTCGAAATTAGAAAAGACGTGGATGAAGAATCAACAAACATAATCAACGGAAGAGAAACTGTAATTAAAAAACCAAAGCTCTTATTAGTCTCGGACTTCCATGGAACAGAAATATTGTTTCCTTTATCAAAAATAAGGAAGAGGGATTACGATTTTACCGCAGATATTATATTTATGGGAACTACAGATCGAATTTTAAAAAACCTGGAAGCAAAAGTCGCCGACTTTACTAAAAAAGACTGTGTCATAATAATGTGTGGTGCTAATGATTATAATAAGCGACATATACGAAATGTTATGAATGATTTAGAAATATGTATTAAAAATCTGACTCATACAAATGTTATCCTATGCAGTGTTCCTTTTAGTGTCTCCTCTGATTCTGATGCTTACAATTTTTACGTAAACAGGTTTAATCGGTCAATAATATCAAAATTCTCAAATTATGACTATGTCCACCTCCAATATGATAACATAAATTTAAACAAAAATGATTACTATTATGATGGTTTCAAACTAAGACGTAGTGGAAAATATAAAATAGCTTGTTCTCTTAACCAAATTCTGAAAAAAATTAATGAACGTTTTTACAACACTCGCAATTTTTTATAATGGACAAGGATATTCCAACTACTGTTGTTAATAATAGTAACTATCTAACAATTATGCACTTAAATATTAACCGTCTAGGTAACAAACTTTTAGATCTCGAGGTCTTTCTCGCTACGGAATTCAACGCAAAGCCGTCTTTTGTTTGCATCACTGAATCCTGGCTTGAACCTGAACAACATAAATCGATTAACCTTCCTGGATATACAGTGGGTGCTCATAATCCAAGAAAATTACGTCAGGGAGGAGGAACAATTATATTTGTTAGGGACGATATTGCATCTAGATGTAAGATTTTTGATGTTAAGTCTATCTGGAAGGAAAATATTTTTGAAATTTGTAGTCTCTTGTTTACGCTGCCAAATGGTAAAACCGTACTGATTGGTGCTATCTACAGAAGCAACGACAGTAAATATAAACTTTCTGACTTCTACGTTCAACTAGAACGCTTCTTATCGAAAAATAAAATCCATCAATCCATCCTTTGTGGTGACTTTAATATAGACTTGCATTCGCCCTTAAATGCTAAGAAAGAATTCCTACAAATTATTTTGGAGCACAACTTAAGACCAATAATCTCTGGTTACACACGAGTAACAAAAAAATCTAAAACCACGGTAGACAATATCATAACAGATATTGAAGAACTCAGCCATGCCAGTGTTGTGCCATGTTCCTTTTCTGACCATGATGCACAAATTGCTCAATTTGACATCAATATTTTATCTCCACATGTACAAAAAACAATTGTTACTAGGCGCTTGACAAAACAAGCCTCTGAATCTTTTATGGCTGACTTAAAAGCAACCGATTGGAATTTCTTGCATAATGAATTTAACATTGATGAAAAAGTAAACTTATTTATTGATACACTCAATGCACTTATAAATAAACATTTTCCCGAAAAAAAGCAACAAGTTAGAAATACAAAAAACAACAACACATGGATTACTAAAGGGATTAGGTTGTCCTGCAGGAAAAAAAGAACTCTCATGCTGAACTTACGGACAAATCCTGATACTAACTTAAAAGTATATTACAAAATGTACAGGACCACGTTAAAAAGAACTTTGTTTACTGCACGTCAATTACATACCAGAAAAACTATAAATAAAGCCAAATGCAAAATCAAAGCAATATGGCGATTGGTGAATGAGAACATGGGTAAAAATAAAATAAGAAACTCACGCGGAAATATCACCTTAAAAGAAAACAATACAATAATTAATAATGCTCATGAAATCAGCAATATATTTAACGATTTCTTTGTTAAAGTAGGCAAAAGCTCGACTACATGTAACACAAAAAAGAATTATAAAAACCTTTTAAAAAAAACAGGTATATGCGGTACTAATTCTATGTTTATGAAACCATTGGACGAGATAGAAATTATAAGAATTACAAAAACGTTAAAAAACACCAAATCTTGCGGCGCCGATGGTATCAGTACAATCATAATAAAAAAATTCATAGAAGTCCTCTGTGTACCACTCTGTCATTTGTTTAATGAATGCATAGAGAAGGGAACATTTCCAAAAATCTTAAAACTGGCCAAGGTTATACCATTATTTAAAAAGAATTCTCCACTCGAGAAAAGCAATTATAGGCCCATATCTCTGATTTCGGTTCTTGCTAAGATTTTTGAAAAGGCAATCGCGATTCGTCTCGAAAAACACTTTGATAGAAATAATTATTTTTCTCCTCAACAGTATGGTTTCCGTCAAAATATGAATACTACTACTGCTATCTGTAATCTATCTAAGGAAGTTCTAGAAGCCTTAAACAATGGATACAAATGTGCGGGAATATTTTGTGATCTTAGTAAAGCATTTGATTGCGTTGATCACTCAATACTCTTGGAAAAACTAGAATTTTATGGCATTAGGGGACCTACCTTGAATTTGATGCGGTCATATCTATCGGATCGCGAACAATACGTCCAACTAACAGAAGATACAAAAAATGAGTTACCTAAATTAATAAACTCTGATCGACGTTTAGTGGACTGTGGTGTACCCCAAGGGTCAGTCCTGGGCCCATTGTTATTCATAATTTTCATCAACGATCTGCCTTTCAGTTTAATTCATGGTACACCGTATCTCTATGCAGACGATACAAGCATCATCCTTAAAAGTAAATGTTTAAAAGATTTAAACATATATATTAAGGAAACCTGGGATAATCTTGTTGGATGGTTTGAAGCTAATGGTCTTAGACTAAACATGGATAAAACACACTACATGGCATTTAAAAGACACACAAACTCTGCAGATTTTAACCTTCCTCTACCTATTACTAAAATGGAATCAATCCGATTTCTTGGGATCGAAATAGACCCACAGATGAGATGGCATGCGCAAATAAACACTGTTCGCAAAAAACTAGCTAGTGCATGTTATACTCTTAAAAATCTATCCAATAATTCTGACAAAGCCACTCTAAAACTAATTTACTACGCTTATTTCGAAAGCATTTTAAGGTATGGCTTAGAGGTATGGGGGAACAGTGTTATGATAAATTCCATACTAATTCTTCAAAAAAAAGCATTAAGAATAATAGAGGGAGCTCACTATTTGGAACATTGTCGTCCTTTATTTATTAAGCACAAAATTCTCACTGTTATCTCGCTATATATTTATCTAGTAAGCATATACATTTATAATCACAGACATTGTTATCTTAAATTAAAAGAAACACAACCCTATAAACTAAGAAATAATGATCGTCTTATGGCTCCTAAATCAAATTATATGAATTTTTCTAACAGTCTTATTTATACAGGACTAAAAATTTTTAACCATTTAGATGATAATATTAAAAACTGTGATAATGTGATTAGTTTTAAGAATAAATTGAGACATTTTTTAGTAACTAAACCATTTTATACTTTAAAAGAATATTTTGTAAGACTAACATTTTAAATCATATCGATATTTTAATAACTTTATAATACATACAATACTTTAACATTATAAAATTATAATTTGATACATAATGACATTCTTTACATTATTATAATAATGGTTTACAATTTATATATCACTGTTTGGATTTGTTTAAATTTCAATTTGCATGGTTATGTACATGACTGAATTTTATGCAAATAAAGTTATTATTATTATTATTATTATTATTAAGAGTAGGCTCTACCGTGAACATAGTTTACTTAGTAAAATCTAAAATCTCAAGGTGCCATTACATTAATAGCGTGACCTATTACACACGGAATACGCACGTCCGCGGGCAGTGAGTATGGAGGCGTCGTGGAGGCAAACAAAGTATCATTTTCTTTCTGATACACAATATCACGCAATAAAATAAATACAAACTCGGGCCGGACTAGAAAATGAAACCCATTCATTATGAAAATATTGTCGGACATACATATTATTTTGAACTCTACTTGTAGTAGTTATTTAATATAAAGCTTTCTTTAGATACAACACTGCTGGACTAAATGCTCTCCAAAGATTTTCACAACAACCCGTTTCTACTGCTACCCTTATCAAGTCTTCAGTATAAATAAATGTTTACACAACATAATTTACATACATAAATATTCATCTTAAAAAGTATGATGCATGGCGTAAAGTGACAAAAATGGAAATTAATTAAGCATAAGTTTGGACTCGCAGCTTGCACGTGTTGCTAACGAGGGTTTTTCCGATACTCGCCTGCTAGCCTTTTTCCACAGCTACGACCAAAAGAACGGATTTTAAATGAAAAAGTTTGAATTATAACGGCAATAAAACTGTCCCAGAAACATAAATTCATTACATTAATGTTTTCTTAGTTTGGGAGTGACATACGGGCGAATAAATAAGACAAGAATTCTAAACTGCTTCCAACTAAAGAACAGGCCCTCTAACATGCCCACGCGTGACAGACATAATTTTGTCGTGCGATTCTCTTATACTATTGGAGAATATTTCAATATGGCGGTTCAACTTTTTGACAGTTCAATGTTCGACAAACTTTTGTCATAGCGCTTCATGTTACGGGGGCTGGAGAGGCGTAAAATGATTTAAACCAAGTCTTAGATAATTTCTCATATATATAACAACTGTTAAAGCAACAACGTTTATTCCATTTCTATTCTAAAGTTCTTTCAAAATGTTTTGCTTCGTATTAAACAACAAAAACAAGAGATTTAACTAACAGTAGTTGCTCAGTCTTGCAGAAAACATTGCAATCATGGCACTCTTCCAATTTTTGCTGCAAATTGAATTCAACAATGCGTTTAGAAATTTATTGTCGGAATGGTCTTTTATGTTAGCAAACTTTGTCAAATAAGAAAAAATGTGCATACAATCGTAGGAGTTATACGTTTGATTAGGTAGATAAATAAATTGTACTTTTAAGATAAGGGTCATAATTACTTAGGGTTTTAGTTGTAAGTACTATTTGCGGTGTTAAAAATCTTAAGATAATTGACGAAAAACAACGCAGATGAAGCCGCGGGCAGACACTTGGTCTGTAGGTAAACAAAAGTGTTTGAACTGTGGGAGCGAGCATTAAATGTGTTTATGATTGAGTGAGGGCTGTGTTTATAATAAAGCCGAGATTAATGTGGCGAGCGCGGTTGACGCCCCGACGCGCATATCCCTTGTCCTCGTTACGTTTTTTATGTCCAAACTCTTATCCTTTTATTTGGAAGCAACCACACGCGTTTTATTATCCCTCTTTCCGATCTCAACACGGATGACGTTAAATTTGGACATAGGTGCCTTCCCTAAAGATAAAATCACCATTCAGTTTCTTTATATATTATATTGTGGTACTTATTGGTTGGTAATGTGTTGGATGCTATCAAAAATCCCCGAAGTTTTATTTGAAGAGACAATTTAAAAAATAGCTGTCTATGTTTTTTCATAATCACTTTTCAAATTGATCGCTTTATTATGGAATGAGCTGATTTTAAATAAGATGGTGTACATGTATAATTTACGTAACAAGATTTAATATCCAGCGACAGAAGGACGAAATAATGGCGAACAAGTATTGTATCAACTGGCAGTGCGGAGAAAGTTTTCTTTAGTTGACATCCGCAGCAAGTGGGGCGGCGACGCGATGGACCCAGAACTTGCTTACTCCAATAGCCAATAGCTGCAATATAAACAAGAGATTTTCTGCCCCGACTCTACTATTAACTCAAGTAGCAATTTCAGATTTTCTCTCTATTAGGAAAATTAAGCTAAACTACTAGCAACGTTCAGCGTATTCTCTCTTATACACTCATTAATATATTGCTGTCATAATATTATATACCTATAAGAGAGATAGGTATATAAATAGAAAAGTTTCTACTACTAATTCATTTTAAATAAAATCAAAAGCAACGTCATAATATGATTTCCGCCCCGCGGCTCCGCTCAAATGAACAATTTTCCCCGTACTTCACCCAACAAACTATTCCCATACAAAATCATACAATGCCGGCGCGGCGCTTTTTAGCGACGTGAAAAAAAACAAACAAACACACTTTTTCATTTATAATATTAGTTTGAATGTGAAAATAAACAATTTATACTCGAATACGTCTCTACTAAGAAGCTCATAAATAAAAGTACTCATAACATAATCATAACTCACGTCTCTTACTCATGTTTGGTTCGATATTAAACAAACATAAGGAACCAAATTGCGGAAAGAATTTTTTGTATAATAAAGAGGCCGTTACGTTCGGGCTTTCAAGTGTTCACTCGTACGTGCCCAAGCAACATGCTTTTTAATACTTCACCCTCGAGCCGCAGCTTAAATAATATTTTCGTGAATGATTCTACCGCAGATTTTTTCGAGCGAGCAGTCTCATAAAGAGGCAATACTTACATTACATATATTTTTGAGCGAGTACGGTTTATCAAACACGTTTATACACTGCTTCGGAAGTTACCAACCAACTCAAAGGAAACTCCAATCATTATATCAGAATTGAATGGGTGGCTACCTTAATATTCACAAAGTAGGTATGAGAGAACGTTGGAAAGTAAGGAAATTATGTTGTCAGACCAAATCGTTTTCTATGTGGGACTTTATTAAAACAAAATGATGAAATAGTTAACTTTTAAGAGTCATTCAAAACGTTTTCCAAATTCAGGTACGTTATTATTTTTTACAGCGGCGGCTGCGGCGTACACGAGACGCGGCCCTAAATCTCAAATCGTACGATTTGACGTCTTGACCCGTACCTACTAGATACTTAATAAAGTTACATCTTGAAACCTTTTCAGAATTACGAGAAAGTTTATAGCAGAAAAGCTACGCCCCATCAAAGTGAATGCATAAAGTAACACGGCGGGCGTGTCTAGATTTCCATTACTTTATACCAAGTTCATACGTGCAGCTCCACTGCTGCCAAACCGCTCAAGGAACGTTGTATGGATGTTATGTATTCGTGACTGAAACACATTATATCACTGATTATCAGAATGTAGCCCCGTTTTATAAAACCATAAAAGCTTTGCGGATTACATTAGCAGAAATGGATGAACTAAGTTACGTTACGTAAGACTTGGAATACTTGCCGATTGCTGAAATAATTCAAGACAATATCAATCACACCTGACTAATTGTTATTACATTTATGCTTAGGTATATTTTAAGGGATTTCGAAACTCTTGATTTTTTAAGTACTCAAAGACGCCTGTTTCATTTCAGACGACAATATCAAATACCTAAAATAAGTAGGTAACACAGACATATCAGACAGACAGACGTAGGTAACAATGTTTTTTCAAGAGGACCCTAGAATGTTTCATAAATTTTTACTTTTACAATTCAATTACTTTTTAGTAAGTTGTATTTAATAAATTAAGCCCTTTCTTTTTTCAATCTAATACGAAGCTGTAGATAAATAACATTTGGAACAGTATTTAGATTTTATCTCGATTTGGACAAGGCGAATTAATTACATTACTAACAACTGCCCTCTACGTGACAACTTGAACCCCAAAATGAATGTCGTGATGGAAATTATTACCTACTGATGGGAGAAGAAGTACACAAAGTAGTAACGATAGACTTGAAGATTCATTGCCTGCCCATTTCTCAAATAAAATTTAGTTTGGCGTCATATTCGGCGATGTAAAGTTAACTGAAAAACTTGTCGTCGCTGCAAGTGTGGCCACAAAGTTTATTTCGAGAGAGCATCCGGCGGTGGCCAGCTGTCGGACACGTTAATATGACGACAGCGTTCGGATGACACTTCTACCCAATCTCCATATACATACATTTAAGTGTCAGTTCATATTTCAATATGAATAGAGAAATGCATATACTCGTACATACAATATTAAAATAACTGTAAATGGAATAGTTTAAGGGTTTTTTTCTCTTGAGCTCCAATCGTCATATTTCATAACATAAGGTATCTGACGGCCGAATGCATTTATAAATAGTCTCTGCTTTTGAAGTAAGTATATTAATGAGATCATAAAGTTCAGAAATAGTTCATTATGACTCAGTTTTATGAATATTTCATCGCTTATTAAATTAATTTTATTTAAATGAACAACATAACTATCCGGTTGTGTGTGGTCGTAAACTAAAGACTAAACCGATGAAGCTTAGTACGTGTCATGTATGAGAAATTCAGCAAATTGTCGCGCGGAGTGTGGCGCGAGCGTTTATGAGCGTGATGTATGGGACGAGCGAATTAAGCGCAGATGACGTCCATTCCTGGACGCTGAGTCAGCCGGATGGTCCTCCACATATCCGCCGGCCACTTGCACTTCACATTCTATTACTGGCATCTAAGTCAACGTGCACAGTTCCCCTACTAAATACTTAGGATGATCTTATTATAAAATTCTAATGCCCGTCCCGTGTGCACTAAACTTGAGAATCGCCGAAGTTGATGCCTAACGTATTTAGGTGACTTTTATTGCAAATTTGGTTTGCTTTGCACTAACCTTAAAACATTCTTAAAAACTGCTTAAGTTATGCTGAAGTAACCGTATTAAAGCTCTGTTTAGCTTTGTTTTTTCTTAACTACGAAAAGCCTAAGACAAGGTTAATGCAAACAGGTGTACGAATATTTTTATTTATATAGTAATAACTTTTTAGTAGCTTTTCTAGTATATTAATGTTGATTACATTACAAATAATAGTCATCTGAATCTAGTGGTCATACTCTGCTGGCATCACGTTACGAAGGTTTCGAGTTCGAATCCCGGCACTAATAATATTGCAAGCTGAATAACTATATTGCCCGAAAAAAAATGAAAATTCTATACTTCGGTAGGGACATAAAGCTTTTGGTCCCAGCTACTATCTTCAGATCAATGTTACTAAAGTTTTATCTTCGTATATATAATTTTAGTAACATTATTCAGAACTTATTTCAGCGTGTCTTTCTATATTTCAATTTTTGCTGATGAATCAAGAGTCAAGTAGAATAGCGTGGAGTACGAACCGTCACAGATTCAAACGTGTAGATAGAATGTTTCCTCAAGCTATTAGCGGTGTGATTAATACCGCACAACAACGGCCCGGGCTGGAGGCGTAGACGCAGCTTGTTACGCGAATATAACACGTTTGTTATCTGCTCCAAGACAGACAACCTCTTCCGGTCCCAGTATCCGGCCGTTTGTACTACGTTTCATACTTCGAATTAGCCTTAACTGAAGAAGGAAATTTCTATTTTTTTATCTACTCCCTTTTTAGGGTTCCGTAGCCAAATGGCAAAAAACGGAACCCTTATAGATTCGTCATGTCTGTCTGTCTGTCCGTCCGTATGTCACAGCCATTTTATTCCGAAACTATAATACTTAAACTGTTGAAACTTGGTAAGTAGATGTATTCTGTGAACCGCATTAAGATTTTCTTACAAAAATAGAAAAATAAACAATAAATTTAGGGGGTCCCCATACATAGAACTGAAACTCAAAAAAAAATTTTTCATCAAACCCATACGTGTGGGGTATCTATGGATAGGTCTTTAAAAATGATATTTAGGTTTCTAATATCATTTTTTTCTAAACTGAATAGTTTGCGCGAGAGTCGCTTTCAAAGTGGAAAAATGTGTGTCCCCCCCCCTCTAACTTCTAAAATAAGAGAATGATAAAACTAAAAAAAAATATATGATGTGCATTACCATGAAAACTTCCAACGAAAATTGGTTTGAACGAGATCTAGTAGATAGTTTTTTTTTAATACGTCATAAATCGTAAACCGCAATTTACCTTTCACTATTATTAAAACATCGATCAAAGTCACAACGAACTACAAAAACTTTTATATTATTATGTTACTGGCTGCTACGGAACCCTTCATGGGCGATTCCGACTCGCACTTGGCCGCTTTTTTGTCCTATACGATACGAGTATGTCACGAAGAATTTTATTTATTGCACTTATGATTGTACCTTGAAGCATTACTATTAAAGGCAACTTTGACCATATCGCGAAAAATGTTGTTGTGTTTTCTTTTTACCTTATGGGGTAAGGTCGTTCTTATTGTTATATTCTTGAAATGTATTAAGCTTAGTTAAAAATGATTGTGTTTGTTGATTATGGAAGAGAAAACATTACAAATTAATACTAAGTTCATAGGTAACTTTTCGAGTATGTATAAATACGTCATCTAAAAAACGTTTAGTGAAATGTTTTAAGAAAAATCATAGTTCAAATACAAACACAAGTTGATTGCTCAAACATTGTTTGAATAATAATTCAAACCTTTAATTGAACAGGTATTTAAAAGGTAGTTATATTTGTCAATGTTTTTGTTCTTATAGCTTGGGGTTCTAAAAGTTTGACGTGTGTGTCTTCTGTAGCATCGTAGCTCCTAAACGTATGCACCGATTTTGATCTATTTTTTTTTTGTTTGCAAGGTATCAAAATCGACAGTATCTTAGCTATGATCCAAGAAAATATCTTCAGATATTTCACGATTATCAGCTCTTTTTTTAGTTGTTAAAAGGATCAATTAACGGTTTTGTGACAGGGTTTGTTTCTTTTTTAATTTATTGTTATTTGAAAAATACGAGTAATTTGAAATTCTTAATTCTATTCTTGTTCAACATATTTTGTTCAAAGAAGGTACTTATAGAGTTCGCGTCGTTTTGTTTAGTGTTATGATGTGTAATCACTATTATAACCACCACCTCAGTTTTGGGTTACAAACTTTATTATAATATAATGTGTTCTCGGAGAACAGGTGCGTACATTGCAAAGCTAATAGCTAATAGGTTCTGATTATGCCTCGTGTAGATATTAATGGCGGCCGCAGTTCAAAGAAATAACTCGTAAGTACTTAATTAATTAACTTCTGAGAATGTTATATTTGGCACTAGTGAACCAACTAAATCGGGCATTATGGTCTGTTTCATATAAATCTGGACCAAAGTTCATTGACCTCTTTCTTTTTTTTGAAAGTTATCATACTAATATTATAAAGAGGAAATATTTGTATTTTGTGTGTGTGTGTGTGTGTATGTGTGTGTGTGTGTATGTGTGTGTATGTGTGTGTGTGTAAGTTTGTGATGAATAAATTCAAAAACTACAGAACCGATTTCAACAATTATTTCACCCTGAGTAACATAGGCTACCTTTTACCGCGGGAATGCCTCATTCCCACGGGAAAAACTGGTAACGCGGGCGGAGCCGCGGCGGAAAGCTAGTTGAAAATAATCGAACGCCAAAATGTCTGGCAAGGTCACACGCTCACCCCGCCTCCTACTACGGTATGCCAAATTACGAATTTTGCGATAATTTCCTATAGTCTGAAAAAAATGTGCGCTGAAAAAAATTGTATGCTGGCGTCAATAACCTTTTGTTCGGATTAATATGAAACAAACTATAGTAGTGCAATGGCTTTTATAACAGTTTTAATATTGAAAAACTCAATGGAATCCAGTTATCCAGGCTTTTTTCTTTTATATTATTGTTATTTTTATTACTATGATTATAACGGTTTAAAATACTCGTACATTCAACGGCTTACAGTCCCTTTACCATAATACAATTTTCTTTTTGCTTTTTGATGTCTGTGTTTCAGTCCAATAAGTCTGCCTAGACCTTAGTGATTAAATTATTACGACTAATGTTATTGCTAGGTTTTTATTAAGTCAGAAGACTCGGATGATAACATTGCTATCTATTTAACTTTGTTAGGTAAAAATCGATCTATTACTTATATCTTAGAGTAAAAGAGAAAGATTATTGTTTACTTTTATGATAATTGCACGACAGCTATTTTCGAAACATAACAATAAATACACATAACAAACACAAACGAATAAGCAGGAAGGGAACCATACACGAGTATAAGACGATTAACCCATAGTCCTGGGGAATTCGTTGATATTATAATACTTTATAGGCAAAACGATCGCGCGTCTCCCGTGGGGGCAATAAAACTGCTAAGCCTCCGCTCCGTCCGAATTGAGAAACTTGTTGAAAAATCTCACATGAGGGATACGGGCTGTTCTGCGAGCAATTTTTTGCAGAATCGTAATTCACTTTTCTTTTTACGAGAGAACCCTGTTCCAAATCCTTTATCAAAGGGTTCATAGATTAAATTAAATTTGCAAAATACGTATGATAACTTTGATACAATCGCAAAGAAATAAGAATTTAATAGGTACAGTGTGATTACAAATTATCGGGAAATTGTTTTCATGCCTACTTGTCCAGTAAACCTCTAGATTATTGTTGTTGTGTTAAAAAATACTACTATACCTATAGTACAATTTTTTATAATATATCAGTAATGCATGTTGCTTATTGCGTGGGTTTAGAGATGAACCTACCCCAAAAACCTTATTGGTGACAGAATTATTGATGTATCCGTTATTAATGTTAACTATTTATTATGATAATGTTTTTTAATATCAGTCTGTGTCTGTTTCTGTAACACGATGATTATATAAAATTTATTTTAAATGCGGCTAATAGTATTTTTAATGATCAAGTATTTTTTCTGGTGTGCAATAATGTATATTCTATTCTAAGTATTTGTGCTATAGGAGCAACCGACCACAAGAAATTGTATATTTTACAAAATATTTTGGTATTTAAATTCGTTGGCTGAAACTCTGGAGCGGCTTTGTATGACTGACATGAATGTTATATACTACGTAATATTGTAAAGTAAATCCACAGAAACCCGGGATTTGTTCGTAGAGAAACACATTCCAAGTCATGCAGTTAGTTACGCCTCTATATCCGACGAAGCCTCGAGTAAAGCCAAGCCTGGGAAATCTCCTTCCCCTGAAACATAAAGGTAAACATTTTTCTGCTACTTTTATTACACAATACTTGTAGCTGAAAAAGTTTACATCTAGAATCTTTATATAGACAACCTACCCGTACACAACTCAACGCATACAGATAGGCCAATCGAACAATGGTTGTGCTTCTTGTATGCGTTACCTAAATACCTATATATAATCGTCTAGGTTCTGACTACGTGAACTATTAAAGCACGTTTAACTATGCCTGCAATTTTGTTTATAATTTGGACTAGGTAGGGTAAACCAAGGTATTCTGTCTGGCCACTTCGTAGTTATTAGACTAGGAAGGAGCATCAACTCCGAAATAAGATTTTTTAACGTTATATATAATCTTATTTAAAACGTTACTGATAGTTTTAAATTATAATCGAAGCGAAAAATTAAGATCATTCAAGAGAATGCGGGTTCAAGTCCCTGCCCAAGCTCAATGATCTTAATTTTTCGCTTCGATTATAATTTAATAGTATAAAGTAACAGGCGTCATCTGTTGAAAAATCAATAAACTATGTTACTGATAGTGGCCAGTAATCTTTGTTTACCCTATATCATAAATAATGAATAATGATCCTAACTAAATAATGTTCACTAGTATTATTTTTATTTTATTTTTAATTAAGTTTATTTAACTAACTTCTCGGATACGATAGAACGTACAGTCTGACTGCTAACGCAAATTAATTTCTCAAAACCGTTGCTCACCCTGAGCCACTCCCTCCTCCCCCCTCCTCCTGTTTCTATGCTAACATCAAGTTTTCAATTAGAACTTGATCGATCATCTATAATGAAACATTATACACAAATGGTTAACAATACATCAACTCGTGAACTATTCTGGTAACTATGTAGAGCTTTACTGAAGTACCTATACGTGAATACGTGCCGACGACGACGGCGAATAGAAGCCCAGCGTCGCTCGCTACATGAAAGGTTTACAACGTAATGAATAGCGATGAATCATAGGCATTTTGAGATCCTGGGCATTGCGGCAATCCCACGTAATCTCCCGTATAAGTTGGGCCATCCCTCGCAAGATGCCAGCAGCAACTAACGAAAAAATACTTGCGGATGACATAGTGAAGTAAAATATAGCGAGATTTACCGTAGCCGAGCGCCACACACGTCGTGACAAAAATAGAAAATATCTGATAAAAGCTAGCTCGACATAACATGCATCATACGATGACAGCGACATGACTTTAGCAACAAACACACATACGCCGTTATTGGATAGAAGCTTTATGACACGCCGTCATATACCGGACTCGCAATCACGTACGAATATTTTGATATTCCCTGCCTGACTGTATTTCTATTACAACATAGCCAGAATTTTAGACGTACAATTTCTACTTGACAAATCTAATGGACGATAAGTCAAACTGTGACGGTAGTCTAACGTTATATTTTCTGTTTTGTGCTTTAAAATAATAATGTAGAAAATAATACGATGTTCCAAAACAAGTCACGTCGCTTTATTCCAACTTGAAATAAGAACACACCAACAGACTTTACTCATTACGATATTATATAAAGTTTTCGCAAAGTTAGGTAACTGATACTCTACCAAAGTTCGTGCGTGACAACTATAAAAAGCTCTTAAAAATACCCATCCCGCCATATGGGCACGCAGGAACAGGAAGAAACAAATCAAAGACGCCTTTACGTGTGACGAAATGGGCTGAACGCGCAAGGGCGGACGTAAGTAGCTGTGAAATCGCTTTAAAAATATATCGCATTGTCACAAGTCACAACGACTGAATATATCTACACTTGCGTTTGAAAACAAAGGGGTGCGTGTTGCGTTTAATGTTCAGGGATAAAAACTCTCTTTGTGAACATTCGTTTGTTATAGAATTTAAACATGATTTTCTGAATTTAAATATTAAAAATGTAGCCAGAATATTTCGGAAAAAAAAAGAAAACAGGAGGGTTACAAAATCTATTTTTAATATTTATTCGTCGTTAACAGCTTATATATGTCCCCACCGAGGGGCTCGAGCCTACCCTGATACCAGGCCTTAGTCGACCACGCTGGCCCAGTGCGGGTTGGTCAACTCCACACACAACCTTTGAATTTCTTCGCAGGTGTGTGCAAGTTTCCTCACGATGTTTTCCTTCACCATCAGAGCGTCGAAGAAACTCACATATGAATTCGAAAATCGAAAACACATTGGTACACGTGCCGAGGTTTGAACCCACGAACTTCGGAATGGTCGTTGGTACTACGGAAATGTTGTCTTTTGTAATCGTGTGGTTGGTAATTTCAGTGCACATTGCTGACAGGTAAGTAATTGTTTGAGTTTACACACGCACGTGACCGAGTGGGCGTTGTTGACACGTTCTATCCTATCGTCCGAATGAAAGATGTACATTATGGCTGCTGTGTGTGAACCCCTTCTGTACATCGCTACTGACACGAGTAATGTGTAGTGAAGTTACACTGAAACCAGAATTATATGACTTGTTTACGAGTATGTATAAATATAAAAATTATATTAAAGAACTTAATTAATGTTAAGGAAACAATAAACATAGGAGTCCGAAACCATATTAATTAATTTAATTTCGAATATCTGTAGATCGAATTTCCTTTTTTCGAACAAACCATATCGACCATTCGAAATTAAGCTGATTCGGTATAACGTTCTTTCGGTATACATACAGTCATTCGGTTGATTGCTTTTAGAAATATGGTTTCGGACTCCATTTTACGGCCCCGAAGCCTAGTTGGTAGACCGTAGTACGTTTGCCTTCAAAGCACATGGTCGCGGGTTCGAACCCCAAGTTGTTAATCATCCTTTATATAATTTATGTAGACAATAGGGAAATATGAATTTGCAGATCTAAACAACAAGAGGCATCGCAAATAATGTAATTTCAAATGTAACTACAGCATAACCATTATTTGAATCCAATACCGGAGTTCAACCACGAATTCCAAACTAAGTTAGTGTTCAGTTTTAATTAATATGTGCAGCCATCAAATTCTGTTAAACTCAAGCTTTGTTAAATAGTGTTCAAACTAATAATATTGTTAGCCGATTCGCTATTGATTGGTATAATTTCAAACAAGGTGATCACTGATTTCACGTAATTACGCAATTATTTGTATAATGGCTACTAATATTTGAGGCAACAAATATTGGTGAATGTGTGGGCTGAGTTGACTCCTTAATGTACCTACTTTATTGGTGATCTTGCATGATCGATCAATAACACTACTACCTTAATATGAGTGTTGTGGTCACCTGTTATTGGTCCACATAGCAGACTGTGTCCATACCTATGTACTTTACTATTTGTATCAATATGTACTATTGGCGATCCTTTGTAAAATTAAATAAATAACTTTTTTAATTACCGAGCGCAAAATAATAATAATGATAATGCTTCTTGTTCAATTTGGACACAATGTTTGGCAAACTTCCCAAAACGTCGAACGGACGATAATTTATGAATTTATGAATTCGGCAACTGACTATGCCAATAGCACTAACCCTCTGAAGATATCCATATATGTAAATTTATAAAAAAAGCCCAACGCCAAAATGAACGTCAGTACGTGTAATATTAGTCATCCAAGTTAGTAATCAAATGTATTTTCAATTAATCAGATTATGATAAAGGAATTAATTTAAATTCCAACTGAAAGAAATACGATTGCCTCGAACAAAAGGTAGTTCGAGGAAAAAGAATAATAGCACCCCATCGAATAAACAGCTTAATCCGGTTTGTTTTGTGAAAAATTACTTTCTAACAAAATAATTTAGTCTCAAAGGACAGGATTTATGACGACTCTCGGGCTGATTGTATTAATAAAACACAGAGTGGAGTTTGCTCGACTTTCCGAAACAGACTCAATTATACGCTGCCCGCGGTCCTCTGATGACTGAACTGAATCACACAACCTCCAAAAGACTAAATTTAATAAAAAGCATTTACTTAAAAAAAATCTAATTTATTTCTTTTTATAATCCTGAAAGTTCAACTTGTATAAAATAAATAAAAAACCCGTTTATTTAAAAAATACTCACTAATTACATACTGATAAAAAAATTTGAATGTTACAGTAGACTAAGTTTTTCGGAGAAACATTTAATTAACATGGAGGACGAAAGTAGAAAGTTGAAGATCAAATTATACCTTCTACTAAAACAAACTATGTAGGCACAGTACACCTATGAGCCTTGGTTTATTGTATTAAGAGGAAGCTACATGCCAAGGCAAGCGAAGGCCACATTCACCGCGGTTTCTGATACAGTCTTACGAGTAGTAATGTGTGTGTTCGGTACTTCGGTAGGGTTCCCCTTCGGTATCATCTAATTTTGTGTGGTAGCAAGGTGGTAAAACGCGTAATGGGCCTGAACAAAACGCCCCTGATTTATGGCGACCGCCACCCAGCTCGCACTGACAATATAAATAGAAATCGGCAGACACTTGGAAAGGGTTACGGAATTCATACATACACGGCTTCACGTGCTTGAAATTTATATAGCTTGTCATACAATACACATATACCATGGAATTAATAAGTACCTACTAAATTATTGAAACCCAGAAAAAAAATCATCATCATCTCTTCATGTTTCTGTGAAACACATCTTACTTTATGCTTATTATAATCATAATATGCATTTTTTTTGTACCAGTATCCCTTCCTTGCCTAGTTTCAAAAAAATAAATTTACTGTAATATTACGAACAGACTCAAAAATCTTTTCCTTTTAAAATCTTCTAAATATAAAAAGCACTTTTTTATACATTCCAACTGGTATAGATTTCATACTATACTTCACTTTACTTTTCTTTTAGCAGGCATAATGATCTCTAATACTTGCCACATACAAAATTCAATATCTCCAACGGACGCAGACCATTCCCGACGGGTCGGAATTTACCAAATACGTACGAGGATAAAACTTTTTAAGAAAAAAAAATAAGCCGCCGAAAAACTAAAAAGCAAAAATCTCTTTCTGTCTGTCTGTTTGTTACGCTTTCACCCATAAAGTACTGAACTGATTTTGATGCAACTTGGTACAGATATAGAATAGAACTTGAGGAAGGACATAGGCTACCTTTTACAGCGGGAAAATATACATTCGGTCTAACCCTTAGGGTTGGATTTATTTTTCAAATTTATATTGTACCTAATTTGGAGTATATATACCCTTTCCAATAAAAAAGGAATTATCCAAATTGGAATACTCTGTAAAAAAATAATGTGTGTCATACATAAAAAATATACGCGTTTACTTGCGAAACCTCCTCCGTTTCTCGTCGGTTAAAAAGGGTTTTATGGCTCGTAAACGCAATTGATCTTTCCTTGCAACCTTTCCGTTAGCTAACAAGCTTTATATTTGTTCGTAGGTAGTGGGTAGAGTAGACATAAAGTAAAGTCACTAGAAAATTGTACATAAAAAATAATATAACTATAAATCAGATTCAGGTATATAATATACTAGATTTCCGCCGCGGTTCCGCCCCCGCTAACAGTTTATCCCGCCGTAAAAGATAGCCTATATTCCTTTACAAGGTCTATTTTATCTGTGTACCAAATTTCATGAAAATCGGTTTTGTAGTTCGGAGCCTATTTGATTATTAGGAATATTTTAGGTAATTCTTTTACACCTTGGGTTGCATTATTGGAGTTTTAGTAAGGATGCCTAATAAAAATAAATATAATATAGCCTATGTCACCCAGGGATAGTGTAGCTAGCTACCCAAGAGTGAAAGAATTTTTGAAATTTGTTCAAAAACAATCAAATCTTTCCTCTTTATAATATTTGTATGTATAGAAGATCTGCTATTTTTAACCCGCGACGAAAAAGAGGGGTGTTATAAGTTTGACGTGTATATCTGTCTGTCTGTCTGTCCTAAACGGATGCGCCGACTTTGATCTAGTTTTTTTTGTTTGCAAGGTGTCATAATCGAGAGTGTTCTTAGCTATGATCCAAGAAAATATCTTCAGCCATTTGAAGATTATCAGCTCTTTTCTAGTTGTTGAAAGGATCAAACAACGGCTTTGTGTCGGGGGTTATTACATTTTTTAATTTAGTGTTATAATATCACGAATTTATCTTAATTCATTTATTCTTGGTTTTTTTTTATTAGGTATTTTACTTTTCTGTTCCTGCACAAAAAAGATTAATGTTCATCCTGAGTATTCCTGAGTGGAAAAGTCAGAAATCTAAATCGATAGAGTCATCATTGAGTGGAATTATACCAACGGCCTTCCTACGACACGAAAAACTCTAGGGAGTTTCAGGATTAACTAATTTAGCCCAAGGGCATATATGTTTTGCATACAAATATCGTTAACTGTGGAAATTCGACTGCTAATTTACCTTTCACTAAACGAGCCTCTTGGGACGCAGCGGTTTAACATACAAACCATGTATGAATTGGATCGTATAGCATAAATGATACTGACTTTGGAAAATGTTGACGAAAGTATGAATACGCAAGGGGGAGTAATTTATTGGTAATGGAAGTCAAATACAGCTTGTTTGTACGTAAACTGTAAAGGAGGTGCGAAGTGTCGGAAACGGTGTGATGTATGACTTAACTAACTGAGTTAATGCGGAGTTGTGCGGCTTACGCGGCCCAACCCGCCCCTAACTGCCGATCGATGAAAACAAAGTAAACAAGTTTTTTTATGACAACTGCACATTAATTTCGTAATTGAATGGTCGAATAACTTATTTTTATGAAATGTTAACACATTTTTTTATAAATATGGCAAGTAAAATGTTTCTCTTTAACGAAGAGAAAAACAAAACATAACATATACCTACTTGACATTTAGTCTATTTTCGTTACCTTGGTTTCTTGAATAACTTGATGAAAACAAAAGAAACAAGTTATTTGGTACAAGTTTTATTAAAGCAGACCGCACATTATTATACTGATTGATGTTGTGGAATAGCCCGTAAGTTATCCATCAATAAGTTACAGGAAAAGGTATTTTTACTATTATTAGCTAAGGCCATTTTGGGTTTACTCTTCCAACTCTTATTAACCTTACATACTACTGTAACAAAACTGTGATTTTGAAATATTATCTTCTATGAGTTATCCAAGGAGTTATCTTAGTGTTTCGCTGCTTTCGCTGAGTGGGGCCCTTTTTGTATGGGTGTCGCAACACAGGTGGATGCTTTTAGTTGATTTAAGTATCGTGTTTTGTTTTATATTTTTGTCAAGCAGTTATTTATTTGTCTTATTTATTGTTTTCTGTGTTGTGATGTCCTGCAAATAAATGTTTCTATTCTATTCTATTCTATAGTGTGTTTTTTTTTATCTACGTAATTTCAGTCCTAACACGACCCTATCGAATTTAACAGCAATGTCTGGACCTGAACTGGTCACTTGAATTTATTGAAATAAATCAATATGTATGAATTTTAATAAACAAAACATGCATTCTTCGTATCCATGTACTGAAAAAATACGTAAGCCTGTTTGAAGGGTTGTTTGAAATAATGCATGTTGACTTAAGTATGTACGGTTAAAACTATTATATAATAATAATTAAAGTAAGAAGCTTATTTATACAAATGCAGTTTTTTCACAGCAATGAGACATGATATAACAAATTAAAATAGAAATTATATACATAAATCACACTTACAAAATAAATTTGGTAAATTATAGACGTCAAATCACGCTTCGTTCCGTTAAAGTGCTTTTATATCCAGTCTGTGGTATGGAATAATTTAATTGGAGCGTTCCCATCGTTTCCTTAGCCGAACAAAGTATTATTTTATAGTCTTGCTAGGTTATACCCGACTACGGCAAAGGCAAAAAGATTTTACTTAGTACCTAATCCCGTTAATACTTCAACTGTCTTTGATGTGAGCTAAACTCCTTATTTAGAGTTGTTTATAGATATGAAAGATATAAGCTTGTAATTCTGATTATCCTTTCATGTTTAACTGTGCTAGCTCGCCTGCTTCTAAAACTAAGTTCAATAACAAAGTGGGTTTCTCCGAACCTGTTTCACTGCGGATAACAGTTTCGAGGAAAAGTTGCAGTTTGGTTTTTAAAAAGCACTAATTGTGGCTTTAGAGCGTTAGGAGACTATTCCTAGAGTTTTACAAGTATGTTAAAACTTTTCGTGTAGTAAGTAGTTACCATTATACATAAATGAACTTGGTTGAACTTGATGTTTTTAGATTATTATTAATTTACTAGCTGTCTGTAACGGAGTAATTTTTAACTCCCCACGGGAACTTTTAATTTTCCGGGATTAAAAGTATCTAAGATGTTAACCGGGGATATAAGGTACTATCACGCAAAGTTTCATTGAAATCGGTCCAACAGTTTCGGAGATTATTGGCCCGTACAAACAGACAAACAGATAATATGTTGTATTATCGCTTTTTCATCCCCCTGACTCGGTTTTTAGCATTTTTTTCTATGTATAGATTTTTGAACTCTACTATTACTACTATATGAATGGAAAAAAATGCTTTTTGTACATCGTTGTCGGTGGCAAGAGCTATTGCTTCTCAGCCGGAAAACAAAACGTCCTTTGTCAATACCACAAAAACCAAGTAGTAGTCCTGATATACACTTTCTACTAATTTAAAAAACTGTGTGATGATAACTCTTTCGGTACGACGCCACCTTTCAAAATATGCTCGAACCCCATATTGGAGCTTTTATGAATTGACTACTAAATTCTTATTTACATAATTATTTGACATACATTTGTTTATTTCAATCAAGTAAATGATGCTATTTGTACTTAAACAAGCGTCCCCACTAAGTACTTGTTTATATACGACTGTACTTCCCAGTTACTTATGCATATATATTTTCCAAATACTGTAAACAATGTTTCGGACTCGGAAGGTGTTAACTCCCCTTTGTGAAGTCCCGGAACTTTCCTCGTGGTCGTTAACGTAATGGACCGCAGAGCCAAAGATAAATATTGTGCTACAACAAAACCGCCCCAACTCTTGCACTAACTTTATTACTTTATCACGCTAACTACTAATAAGTAATTAGATTCAACACTCACCGGCGACGATAAAGATCTAGCGGATCTGGTGGTCAAAGGTCTAGATGTTTTTATTTAGAGTATAGGTTAATACAGATTTCGCCAGTTTACTATGTGAAAGCAGAAAGGCAAATAAACTCGGATATCATCTACCTTTCCACCTATTGCCGCGTTTGTGGGTTCACTACTTCAGCGAAGACCAAGAAATTTATATTCGTATGTATAACCTATCAGCGACCCTCACAAAATCGTCGCGACTGCCCACGCTACGTCTTCATAACTTCTTGCTTGAAAGGAATTTGCAGCTGTACGTATTGTTGGATTGATTTCACAGCTGTAGTAAACTTTAGACTTCAGTGTAATAAGAATAACTTAATAAAACTACTAAAATAAAACATCCAGAGGCTGCGTTAAATTTAAGATTCTGAGTATTTACGCATATTTATAATTTAATTTTATCCAAAGATATAAAATAAGTTGGTATAGTGAACACATTATTATGTATAATATTGAAAAAAACTGCAGTTGATCCCTTTCCTTCCTCCTAAGGGCCGCATGGGAACAATGTCTATTATTGGCGATAGCGGAAAATTACCATGAAGTCTATTTTCCCCTCAGATCAGAACATTACTATTCTGTCCCCTCGGTATAAATGAGCATGTAATTATTCCACATGGCTTGGCACTTCTCAGTGCGTGTATTATAAAAAAATATATTCTTAGTTCAATTTAAATCCGCCTACAAGGTGGACCACCGATCTGGTGTAGGCCGAGGGAATGTTTTTTTATTGCAGTAAATACCGTTTAAAATTAGAGAAATATTTTCTCTGCAGCTCAACCACAAAATGCTCTACATTTTATTTCATAACATAAAACCTTTAGTCTTTGTACATGTTCAGTCAATATTGTATACTAGTTTGAACATAAAGCACAGATTTAATAAAATATCCAGACACGCACTTATTTCAAACGGAAATATGAAGGTCCTAATAGACAAGCGCAGGCTAACGCGACGCGATTTGTGTCGAGGCGAGTGACGGAGTGCGGAGAGCCGCGCGCGTGACATGCGGCGCCATCGCATTATTATGACAAGACATTTCTTCATTCCGCCCTTTTTGCCGTTGGGATAGCCGCTATTTGTCACGCCTTGTGTAATCTAACTTTGTGTTCTACAGTCGAGGAGTGTGACCGACTACGACACGTCAACGCTGGATGAGAATATGGTTAACGTCACCCTTATATGATTTTGATTACCTACCATAAATATGTCATGAGTAATTTTTATTTTGTTTTTAATCTGTGTGATAAGTCGTACTTTGGATTTAAACGGATTAATGGGGATGGACTTGGGGTAGAGTCTTCATTTGGGGTAGAGTCTTCAGCTCCCCCGCAAGTCCGGTGAAGCTTGATCCGTCGTACTTTCTCGACTCAAGCATGCACAAGGTCAATTAAAAAAAAAGGGATGGACAAGAATAGTAAACGCTGTGTAAGATAAAAATAAACAGGCTGCATGGTAAAAAAGTAATACACTGAATTTTAGGTCTAGATTATTTATTCTGTGTGGAGAATAAAATATTCTAATTGTTTAATGCACCTAAGAAAACGAGAAAAAGACACCAACTATAAAAATACAAGTTAAAAGCCCGACCAGAAAAATAAAAACCTTGCCATATTGCGGATTTTCAATTAAACTAATTTTATAATGGAAATTGTTGCCAAAACATAAAAAGTTACCTGTGGCGCCCTCAGAGCAGGTTTTTATTTTTCTGGTCGGGCTACACAAGAACATAACTGGCAGCCCTTATCTATCTATGTCGTATTACTGTGTCATAGATGTATATCTATCTGTGTTTTATGCTATTTACAAAATTAACTTTAAAAAAAGGCAGGATCAGTTAATATAAAATTGTGCGAGCTTTTTTTTGAAGCGCTTTCAATGCAAATTGCATTGGTCTCGCGAGGGAAGGACGGCGAGAGGATGAAGTGAGCTGGGTCCCAGATCCGCAGACCAAGGAGCCACTATACTGGGTTATTTTTTAATCAGTGCACTTGTTTTAGGTAGAAATAGATTAAAGAACATAAAAAATCCCGTATATTTTTATTTTATCACGTTTCATACAAAAAAATCAAAATATCGCCATTTTATGCATAAAATTGCTATTAAATTTTGTATGGGAAGAAATTTAATATAAGCGCCAATTTTCTTGATACTCATTGGCATAATTAATTGGACACGTATTCTGGAGTTTTTTGAAATTCATTCCATAAACAGGTTAAAAATAGTGTCATAATTTGTAAAAAAAAAAATATTTATTTTTTTCGTCTCATGTGATCTAGTAACGATACTGACTGTGTACACAAAATATGCGCACTAATTAAAAAGTAACCCTGTATAAGAGCAACTAATAAGAGGAGCAAATTATAGGCGAGTTCTTCTCCCCCAGAAGACAGGCAAATTTTTGAACTCGCCACAAAATAACATGTAAAGGCCGATTTACATTATCTTAGTCTTTAGCGGAGTGCTTTAGAATAGTCCTTTAGTAGAAACATGTAAACGTCACTTGCTATACGGTTCTACTTGCCTTTCAAGTTGAATCAAAATAGAATCGCTTTCTATTTTTGTTTCAAGTGATACCCCGGCGCGTCGCTCGGCTCTTCCCTTGTTGTGTGTAAACACGTAATTTATTAAAATCTTTAGGAGAGTGCACAAGTGCCGTAAAACGCGTGCGTGTTTATCGATTTTTAAAAATGGCTATTTAGTTGTATCTTCAAACCAAATGGTCGGAATATTATTTTTGAATCTTTATAATAAGAATGAAAGAAATGAAGAATATTTATGTTTTAATTTTGGTCGAATAATAAATTTGTGCCTGAATATTTCGTTCAATATTGTTTGTGGAACGTTAAAAACAATTTATACAAAAATAAACAGGCTAGGCATTCGGTATACACAGCAATAAAAGAAGTCATGGCGTATGCGAGACGTCGTTGCGCGTTCATTGTGGCGTCGAAATGATACTCTACTGGAAGAAATGTATACGTTCACTCGCAGCGCACTAAAGCACTAAAGAACTTGCCTTTCAAGTTGTACTAAAGTACTCTACTAAAGACTAAGATAATGTAAATCGGCCTTAACTGACTATAAATAGTTTGACTTTGACTTGATATACACCGTCTCGTCACTTATATCCCGTTACCTGCGCGATCAATGGATTCCTTTAAGTAATATTTTTATATTTATGAGTATTGTATGTTCTGTCATTTTTTAATGGGTTTGCGGTTGACCACAGTCTCACCTGATGGAAAGCGACGACATGACTGACGATGTAACATGCTCGCTCACCCTGAATATACCTATTCATTCTTGCTTTAAAAACACCAAAGTTAAACGATTCCGGAAAAACGGATGCAGAGAGGGATCACGATTCGCTGGCTGTACGTAGTTTAAAAAAGTAGTAGTGTTTTATACAACTAGAATGCTACGAAATTCAGTGGTACAAATACCTATATAAATCATAACCGAAAACTTTTGATATTTACTGACAAGTAAATATCTAATAATATAATACTTGTAACTGATCTCAAAATGTAACAGTTAATGTTTGGCTTATAATTATTCTTATTTCGTTTCAGAAATCTTAGCTGTTGTAAGTTAGGTAGTCTCAAGAAGGTCAAAGGGATAACGCAATGCCGCATTCGCCCGACGAGCCGTAAATGTCACCTGGGATACGGAATTTGCATGAATCACATGTGTGAGAGGGTTGTCAATGCCCTACTGTCTCTCCATGTTACTGCTTCGATTAACAATACCTAACCAGACTATGTTATTTGAAACTAAAGGTATACCAAAGATATTGTTTGTGACAGCCAGAATATCAAGCCAATTGTTTCAAAGTCTATTTTGCCAAGCAATCCGCCTTGACTAGTCAAGCGAGAGGACTCAGGTTTATTCAGTTTCTGTTTTAACTACGGGGCTATATATGTTCACTCATTTATAAGTGAAAGGACAGTAAAAACCAATCTATACGTTCTTACTTATATTATAAATGCGAAAGTGTATTTGTTTGTTTGTCCTTCTTTGGTCAAACAACACATTGGCGGACAGCTTGTAGAACATAAAAATTCTTCAGAGTTATGTTCAATTTTTAATTTTATGTTTAAATTAACGTTTATTATTAATTATTATAAACAAAATGCTTTTTACAGAAGTGGTTTCTGTCACATTCTACATATAGAACCGCGTCAGAAATCTAGCAAGTAGAGTGGCTAGTAGAGAAGTGAGAAACTTGCTCTAATACAGATCTTATCAATTCATCTATATGTATGTATCTATTTTCGAACAATAAAAGACATACCCCATCTTAGTGAAATAAAACATCTATGTTGGCAGTAGGCACCCATTGCTATAATTATGTTTCCTCACGATATTTTCCTGTAAATTAAGTTTCCATTTTCCTATTTTCCCAAATATGAACGACGACGACGACGACGTCGCGCCGTGACCACCAGCCACTCCTGAATAGAAGACAACGGCCCTAGCCACTAAGCCACCGAGTCTTTTTTTGGTAGTTGTAAAGTAATAAAAAAATTAATACTTAACTTCTGATTTACAGTAGGACATGTTAAGTCGCACTATTGTAAGCTTATGAACTGGCTGTAATTTTTCGTTCGTATAAATGAATAAAAAGAAATGACTGGTAAAATACTTAGAAAAAATGAACTTATAAAAAATAAAGTAAATAAAAGAAATAAATAATTGAATTGATATATATATTCCATAAAAAAAAACTTTATTTCAAGCCTTCTACATAAGTAGTTGCTGTGTTGTTGTTGTTTTTATTCCTATAGAGGAATGGAAAATTAGCTGATCCCTATTTATTGCAGACAGCTTAAAATATATAAAGAATGTATTTATATTTATACTTCAGATGTGAAATTAATAAAACTACAATGTTGTTATACCTTTTATTCATAAAATAATGTGTTTCTTTCTAATAATAAAAGAAAGAAAAATAAATTATAACCTAATTTATTACTTACCAACCAAGAAATTTGAATAAATATTGAAATCAACTTTGCTGTTTGAAATCTCGCTTAAATACAGAATTCTATTTAGAAATTCAATATTATTTTCTGTGGGTTTTAATTGAAGCTCTAGGTTACACAGAGTCGCAGGAAATTGGCCCTTTGTAAGAGTAGATGAAATTGCCTGAGCTCGCCCTCACCCCGGCAGCCTGAAAAGTGGATAGGGTTTTATTAAATCTTCTGTAAATGATGCTTTATATAAAGAGATTTTTGCACGTTATGTCCTTGCGTAACGCGCACTAGCAATCGATCGAAATTAATTTTAAATTATATATTTTATGTGAGCCCACATTGCGATGGAGAGGGTTATGCTTGGAACTACGCTTGGCTTGGATGCTTGGAGTTTCATTGCGTGAACGAACCAGAGTCACCGAGATAACCCGAAGAATCGCTAAACTTAAGTGGCAATGGGCTGGGCACATTGCGCGTAGAACCGACGTCCGTTGGGGCAGAAAGGTTTTTGAATGGCGGCCTTTTAACAACTAGAGAGCTGATAATCTTCTAAGAACACTCTCGATTGTGACACCTTGCAAACAAAAGTAACTTTTTTTTTTATGGCACTAGTTATATTTGTGCCAGTGTCAAGTAAAGGTAGGGAAACTATTTGAAAATTATCGAAAAGTTAAACAAATCAAAGGAAAGTGAGGTGAATGATTTTTCGTCGGGGGTTAAAAATGCAAGTAACAATGGAAACGAAAAAAAAATTGCCCATTAAATAGTTTTTCACCTGCTAGCGAGTTTGTTGAAAAGGTCTTGTTCTTCCCTATTACAGTAGGTACAAGGCCCTACTATCAAGGACTTTCGCGTATTTCATAAGCCAAGGTTGTGTGCTATTCAGAGGGCACTCTGAGCTCGCCATTGTAAGCTTCTAAAAAGATTGAGTGCGCTATATAACTACTTTGCTAAAAATAGCATTGAGTCTGGGAAAAATAAGTAACCTTCTTGATACAATAACACTATAAAATAACATGGTGACGGGCACCAAAAACATGCCTACCTCCATTAAACATTAATGAAAGCGAGCGTTAATTAAATTATTTTACTAGGAACGTAGCGTCACAAAAGCTAATCAAAATTGAATTTTCATTGTAAAACATTCATCACAATTACAATAACTAAAAGGTCATGTGTCGTTGCAACGTCAAAGATCTCCTTATGGTGAATTGTAAATGCACTGAAAGTATATCAGTTTATTTTATATCTATAGATCTATAGACAAAATCAGTGTAGTGAAGATAACAAATCCAACTTTTAAATAAAATAACTGCAGACTTGATAACGCTTTATCTTGAGAAGATGTCAAGACTGTCGTCTGCTGGGATGGATATCTGATTGATCGCGTCACATCACCCTATTTGTATCTACGGACTAATGACGTTGATAAATGAATAAAATCCATTTATTTAAGTGCGCCACTTTCAATAGACTATTTTCATAAATTACATGGTAATATTTCGCATTTATTAAAGGAAGATATGAGCGTTTTCTTTTATTCATTTTCCTCATCCGTCTGTATCATGTCATGAATGATTATGAATGAGTGCGGCCCTTTGAGGGACAGGAAGTCGGTAGTTACCAACTTATCGGTATTTCATTAAGGAAGTTATTTTGCTTTTTATATTATATAGAACCTTCCTAAAAATTGTACGCCCAATATTCCACGAACATTGCCCAATAATATCGGAATGTGCTCTTTGTTGTGTAATATAAGAAAATATTATTTGTTTACATATAATTTTCTGTCTAGAATCTGTATTTTCTTGACATCCCTGACTTAATTTACTATAACAAACTCAGTAGCATATTTCATTTATACTACTTATTTTTAGATATTTGTAAGACAATTGTCCAAAAAAATTCGTAACCGATCTAAAAAAATAACCAATTATTTTAGCGTAATGGGTACTTTCTTCCAGGAAGGTGGATTTATGTAATATTTATTAGTTTTATATTGTATATACTTTTTAAATTATTTTAGTGATTCTAAGAATGAATGAATGAATGTTCTTTTTGTGAATTGTAAGATTCCTATCTTAGAGAATAAATATACATAGAGCACGCGCATCGCTCCGCTGCCTTTATGTCAAGCGTAAACAATTTTGGCAGATTTTGTATGGGCGGTGAAATCAATAACATTTTTCTTTTTTGATTTGGTTCTCAAGTCATGTTTGCAACTTATCACTGCACATTTCAAAATGTTCTCTTATTAAATTTCTTATTATCACCGGGGAAAATAATCAGCTCCGATAACCATTTGATACTAAACGAACGCGCTGAAGATATTCGGACTGTTCATATCCGTTCTTACAGTTCATACTCGATAGGCGTACTCTATCCCTCCCAGAAAATTTTCTATTTATACTCTAAGATTCCTATATATAATTTATACTTGCGATTGTTGGCGCTTGGTGAAACTTCGAAAAACTCTAAAAAAGACCGTTTTAAAAGTATGAGTATTCCTTTAGATCTTTGAACCTATTCTATACTTAGTATACCTACCTAACATAATAATAAATAACATATTCCGTAAATTCATGCAAAAATTAAAATAGGTGTTTGAACTTTAAAATAATTTAAAGATTCATATCGTAGGTGTGATGTGTTCCTAATATTTAGTATATTCTGATCTACGTTGTATTTAATTTTCTATACACCTTAATTTAGGACTTATTACAAACGCAATACAAGTTTACCGAAATTTATAATTAACATACCCATTATCACACGCACGCAAGTTCACTTTGAATACACTTCGGTGGAGTTGCGCTAAAATATTCCTTGTTTCTATGGCACAAAGAGCTTTCCTCCGCGGTGAATATTTCCATCAACAAGTTGCCCCCTGTTCCCATCTCGTCTAAGCAACGAGTGACGTGGCGTCGTCACCCCAAACACCTCTCACCCCATAACAAGCTATAAATAAATAAGATTATTTTATACCATAAACAAAAGCGAAAGGACATTGAAAACGAATATCGGTTTAGTTCATTTCTTTACTAGAGTTTTTCAAAATATCGATCTACTAATAATCATATACTTGTATAGCGATAATATTTACTTCATAGTAAAGGTTTAGACAAAATTGAATTAGTAAATTCAGAACAAAAACTTTTATAAAGCTTTCATCAATATTTCCTATACACTAACGATTTGATAAAGACACATTTAGCGTAAAAAAAAAACATTAAATAATGGGATTTTGTTGATGCACACAATTCATAATTTAAATAAATAAACTATCAACTACGCATAGTACTTCTGGTTACAAATTACATGAAATAGGCCTGAAAATGAGATATGTCTGTTTGAACGGGGCCGGGGCGTGTCGCTGTTTTGTTCCAGAAATGAGATGGGTGCGATTATGTAAACAAGCTTTTTTGAAGTTACAAATCAAAATTAGATTACATTTTCATTGAAGACCATTTATTTTGTCATTACCAAGTCACTTTAGAACTTTTACAAGTTACTTTGTTCTATGTTAATTGCTCATCATGTGTGCAGAAAAAAATCATTTCAAATTGATCAATTACTAGCAATACAACTAATATAAGTCGATAACATGAACAATAAAAAAGTCAAGATGAGTGACAAATATTTATTATTCATCTGTGTATCTATCTATCTATTTTGAAACAGTATGTCACTAGCGTGCAACTCACGTAGTGTTTATTATTGTTATTATAAAGAACAGTCACAGTTTCTAGGTTTTATTTTATTTATTCCAGCCACTTATTACAACAACTTGGTCTCTTTCTAATATCATATCACTACCTTATATACAACAAAGTCGCTACCCGTCTGTCTGTCCCTATCTATGCTTAGATCTTTAAAACTAAGCAACGGATTTTTATGCTTTTTTTAAAATAGATCAAGTAATTCAAAAGACTGGGTCACATGTATTACATGCATAATATACTTAGGGATAACACGCAATAACCATTTTCCCGTGCGAAGTCGGGGCGGGTCGCTAGTTTATCATAAAGCTAGCTTTCCGCCCCGCTAACAGTTTTTCCCGTGGGAATATGGGATTTTCTTGCGGTTAAAGGGAGCCGAAACGTTATTCTGATACATAAGCTATATTATTGTAAAGTTTCAAATTAAAATCCATTCAATATATTTTGCGTGAAAGAGTTACAAACATCAATAAATCTTTCCAAACATTTGCGTTTATAATATTAGTAGAAAGTAGGATAATATACATCAAATGGACTACATAAATAAGTAAATAATACGTTACCCATTATCTATTCTTAGCGTTTCTCTTGATGTAGGTACCTACAGAATAAATTTAATTTCGTTGTAATGTTAAATTGCACATTGAATCAAATTTATGAACAAGCAAGCACTCGACTGAAATATTCCTCGTGTACAATTTCGGCACTGGGCAAGATTTAATTTCTTTTTAATTTTATCCGATTTTATTTTATTACAACGTTACATAAAAACGTCTTGTTTGAATATCTTTCTTCTTTGTAATAAACGCTACAAAAAACTGACAACTAGGGGTTTTTATGCCTTAGAAATATGAAAGGAAATAAAACAATGTAAGTTGATCTACTTCGTATAGATCAGATATAAATAAAATGTATATCAATCAAGGAAGAACAAAAAAGGAAATAATTATCACTTTAAAAATTTCTTTTTACAATTTTACGATAAATTGTTTTAAAGGTATTTAGGAAAATCAGCGAAAAAATATCATGCCTAAAAAAATTTAGAAAATTATTATTTAAATGCACTGTATACCTACAAATAAACAATACGTTAAAAGGGTTAATTAATACCATATGATTAGCAATAAAATGGCAAATAGATTTAGAATTTAATTTCAGCGTAAGCACAAAATATGATGGTTTAGCGGGCTCCAGAGTCCATATATCGAGATCTCTGCTATAGACCGTTAGCCGTGCATTTAATGCCCTCTCTCCTATATGAAAATTACTTAGAATGATATGGTCCAAGGGGATTTTATGCAAATTTCTCCTGTTTGCTAGTAAAATATATACAAAAGAGACCATTATTTTATAATTATTACGGGATAGCGCCATAGACTAATTAGTAACACGTCTGTCATCGAGCATAGGGTCGCGGGTTCGAATACTGCCCAGGGAAAACTGTCGTGTGATGATAACTTAGGTAAATGTTGTATATTTGTGTTATGTATGTTATATCAGAAAAGTGTGTGAGATGTCCCGTAATAGATATATCGTAACATGCTAATTACAAGCGATCTATCCTAATATTAATTCGTAATTTTAATGGGTAAACGATGCCAATGATTATTATTAATTACTAATTTTATTAAACACATGGATCTTTGAGTAAAAAAGATTTAACTTGATCTTGACATTACAAGTGTATCATAACTTTAAGTGTAATAATACATAGTTTAAAAAACTAAAAAACACGCTTCCTGTCTGCCATATTGGATTTAAGTCACGTGACTTTTTTTTTTTGTATTTCTGACAGCAAATCCTTTCATTTGATACCCATATCATGGGGGTGGATTTCAAACAGCCAGTTCGCCATCTTAGGGAAGCCGCCATATTGGATTTGTAAAGACGTTTCTTAGCTAGTCATGTATTGTCATCAAAACTCAGAGCGTGTGCAAAATTTCATCTTAATCGAAGACCGGGAAGTGGGTCAAATTAAGATTCCAAGATTTTTTTAGAAACATTAATAGGGAAGCCGCCATATTAAATTTGTAATAACGTTTCTTAGCTAGTCGTGTATTGTCATCAAAACTCAGAGCGTGTGCAAAATTTCATCCTAATCGAAGACCAGGAAGTGGGTCAAATTAAGATTCCAAGATTTTTTTAGATACATTAATGGGGAAGCCGCCATATTGGATTTGTAATGACATTTCTTAGCTAGTCATGTATTGTCATCAGAACTCAGAGCGTGTGCAAAATTTCATCCTAATTGAAGACCGGGAAGTGGGTCAAATTAGGATTCCAAGATTTTCTTACATACATAGCCTTACAACTTTCCTCGATCTAAAAAAGGCTTTCGATACTGTTTCTGTCCCTATTCTTGTGCAGAGGCTAGAAGAAATTGGTATTCGAGGCATACCCCTTTCTCTCTTCAGTAGCTATTTACATGAGAGAAAACAAACAGTAAAGATTGGTAAATTTGAAAGTCAAGAAGTAAGTGTCAAATATGGGGTGCCACAGGGGAGCGTCCTTGGCCCAACGCTCTTTTTGATATATTTAAATGAACTATGTAATCTAAAAGTCACTGGAGGTAGAATTTTTTGCTATGCGGATGACACCGCTATAGTATTTACAGCTAAAACTTGGAATAGTGTTCAAACGATTGCCGAAAAAGGCCTAGAAAAAGTATCTGAATGGTTAGATAACAATCTCTTAACGCTAAATATTCAAAAAACTAACTTTATTTGCTTCTCTCCATATTTGAACACACAACCAGATATAAACTTCCAAATAAGAATCCATACTTGTGTCAACCAGGACCACTTGCTCTGTAACTGCGCTCCTATAGAGAAAGTCAGCTCCACCAAATACCTCGGTATCTTAATAGATCAGAGATTAAGCTGGAACCTACATATAGAACTCATAATGAATAGGACAAGGAAACTTATGTGGATCTTTAAAACTTTAAGACATGTTATGGATAAAGGACTTCTAAATAAGATCTACATCGCACTTGTACAATCAGTTATCACTTACTGTATTCCGGTTTGGGGGGGGGCTATTAAAACAAAATTCATGGACCTTGAGCGTGCCCAGAGATCTCTCATAAAAGTGATGTACCATAAGCCCCACAGATTCCCTACAGATAAATTATATAATACTTGTAACCTTTTATCAGTAAGAAAGTTGTATATCCTTAGTCTTATCCTAAAACTCCATAAAGCACTTGCATTTGACCAAAATTTACAAAATAGAAGACGTAATGACATAGTGGCCCCGTCACACCCTGTCCGTACCGCTTTTGCTAGACGTCAATATGATAATCAATCTGCTTACGTGTATAATAAAATCAACCGGATTGTCAATATTTATCCCCTACAATTATACTCAGTTAAAAAAGCTTTGACAGATTGGCTGATTACTCTTTCCTATAAAGAAGTTGAGGGACTACTGACTAGAATTACATAATGGTTTGGCTTTCTGAAAATAAAAACTGCTACTCGAGGATGCAAACATGTGTGGTCATAACAAACCGACCCCAAGGAACACTGTAATCCGTAGGGCACATGGCTGTATTACACTTATATATACTTATATATATACATACACTTATATTACACACACATCTAGGTGTGGTTGAATCAAAAGAACCTTGCCACCAGCCATAGACCACATGGTTGTTTTAACTATACCTTTTTCACATCTATACCCATGTGTGGTAATTAAAAACCGACCTAAAAGAAACTTATTCATCCGTAGGGCACACACATACACACGCACAAACATACATACATACATACACACATACACACACACACACACACACACACACACACACACACACACACACACACACACACACACAAACACACACACACACATATGCACTTAATTATTAATTTTTTTTTTAAATTTCCTGCTTACTTTTTAAATTTACTGTTAATTCACTCTTGTTAAATGAACCTACTAAATGTTATATCCACAGAGAAGTTGCGGTGCATTCCCAACACAAGTATCTGTGATTACTTACTGGGAAGTACCCACCACACGCATGTAATATGGTTCTCTGAATAAAAACATTTTTATTATTATTTTTATTATTTATTACATAGTTACTTACAAGTGAAGCTAATATAAAGCGTGTAAAAAAATATATAAATACAAACTTATTTATTTACAAACTAAATAGGAAAGTCTCGATATAATTTAATTGGACCTCTTCCTGTAAATCTATTCATGAATTATTTACCGCTCCCGTCTCATTAAATAAAACAACAACGTAAAATTACTTTACAACATTGTTTTGTTTTAATTTCCAAACCAGTGCTCGTTGCGGTCCGCGGCGAAACTTTCATCAGCGGATAACAATACCGAATAATACGGAATTTATTTTCTGTAACTACGGGCTAAATGCTGTTTCTAACTTTTCATGCTGTCAGGGAAAATTAATATTAACGAGTAAGTAAATTCATGTCAAAAGCAATGCGTCCTCTAAATTATATAATTTTGTAAGGCTTTTATAAAAAAATTGCTTCCTAAGAAAATTACGATTCGAAAGCAAATGAAACATAGAATTCATTTGTTGGTTTTATATTTGTGCGAATCGTGAAGTTTTATTCGTCATCTCCGAAGGAGCGAAGTGGAAAACAAGGCAATCACAAGTTTGTGTCGGAGCCGCGGAAACTTCGGACGAGTCCGCTGCAAATTGACTACATTGTGTTACCAGCGGAAGAAATCACGTCACTACAAAACGAAAACACCTGAACTTTGTCAGCTCAGCAGCTCTTATACAGGCGCTTCATTTCCGTAAACAGGTAGGCTACGGAAGTATTTAACAAACTTCCAAAGAAGGAAGAATTTATTCTCATGAAACATTTTCTTACGGTGAAAGAATGAAATAGTTCCCAAAGGAATTTTCTTGAACTGGAGTTTGTGCCGGATTTATCTGATTTACCTCTCTGCATAAAGCTAGGTTTAATGTCTCTTTATAATATGGTCCAGTTTATATTTTATACTAACATTAAAAAAGACCGAATAGTAGATTTTGATTTTAATACCTACATTACAAAGGTTCTTTATCGTAAAGTCGAAGTCAAATTTCTTTATTCATCATAGGTTTATTAAAAACACTTAATGGCGTCATATCCGAAGTAAAGAAGCTTTACTCAGACCAGGACCATCTCTCACCGAACCGGTACAATTAACTTTAATAAATTAGCACAACTTTTCACAAAATATGCGGTGTAGCCAACGGAATTTAATGGTGCATCATTTATCCTAATCGATCCAACGGTTACGGCATTATAAATCGCTACGTCGTTCGTTTATCATTGTAACAGCGAGCTGACTGTAAACGGATCGGCGATGTAATTGCAAGTATAAAGTTTCAATTTAGGCGATGTTCGTCACCTGCGACCTGCGGGTTTGGGCTCCAAATTGATGTTAGGTACTATGCAAATGAAGTCTTCCATCTTGACTCGGCCCTGCTTGGGATTCAGTCGTTTTTTCCCCGTTGTTAATGGGGTAAGTTGTTCCGTGTACGAGAAATGAGTGGGCGACGTCGGCTGGCGGGTCAGTTAAAAATTAGCGTGCTTAACTAAAGCGTGCGGCTGGATTATATTCAGATTCTGCGAAAAGGATGCTGGGCCCTTGCGACCCTATTCGCGGAAATAAATTTATCTGCTTACTTTATGTAATAAACAGAAGCAAATATGTTTGTGTACTCCATAAAGTACAAGCTGCTTTTGATATTATAAAGAAATCCGAATATTTTGTATATAAACATGCTACGTAATTTGTAAATAAGATTTATGAACTACAAATTTAAAAAACATACAAGCAATTTTGCTTGATGCATTCAACCAGCTTTTCACGTAGGTGTACCTTATATTTTATTAACAACTTAATCGAAGGTTTTTTAAAAGCAAAGTTTATATAATTATTCACTTGGATAGAAATATACAATAAAGATGTACAAAATGTTATCCTCCACCGACTAAAGCTCTTGGATGGTGTATTAGATTCTGTCTGCTAAATTTTTTATAAAATGTTTCAAAATACTTATCTTTTACTAGAGAGTTATTCAATCGTTCATCACTTTCTAAGGATTTGCACGCTAAATGTATTAAAATATTTCCCCTGTAGGTAGACAGTGTAGTGTACAGCTCTACACCCCATTCTACGGTATGCGGAAAACTCTTGTAGTTTTACTTTGTAATTTCTAGCGTTCAGTACCAAGTTGTGGCTAGGATTTTTTAATGAAAATTGCATATTTTTATACTGTTAACCCTAATTTTAATATCTTACAAAGGACGTATTTTTAAACTCTTTAGTATACAGTACTCGGTTAGTTTTAAGTAGAAAATAAAACTGCAAAATAAATTATATTATAAAGAAATTCTGAAATATGTAAAAGATATTCAGATGTTTTACATGAACGTGACATAAACGCTGTTCAACAGCCTATTACTATTAAATCTATTTTCCATTTCAGAAGCTTTTGTTTTTACAAAGAAAATCTTAGTAAATGCTATGTTTAAAAGCTTCAAAAGCTCTTTGCAATAAAACGAAACTCTTTATTGGCTTTCGTCTGCTGAGCAGTGTTAGATTTTCAGTGGTGTTAGTAAAGCTTTTCCTTTTGACTGTTTTTTGTTTAAATTTAACTGGTTATTATCCGCAACATAATGGTAGAACTCTTGAAACTGAACAAAAAGAATATTCAACTTCTCATATAAACTTCAGTCACGTTACCGGCCACTTTGTATGACAAGTAAATTTTAATTTTGACATCTCAACCTATTATATTTTCCTTATGAAAAGTTGTTTAGTTTCATGAGTTTCCCACTATGTTGCGGATAATTAACCAGTTAAACAACATATATATTTGGTAGTAAAATTTATTCGGCTGTGTGTCAAATACAAACCAATGTCTTAATCTTAGTGTTCTCTTTGGAGCAAACGATTGAATGTTCAAGCGGCAGTGAAAGGGCGGCGCGCGCGCGTGTCTCAGGCGGCTGGCCACATTAATCCTGCCCCTACCCCCGCCCGCCCCCGCCCGCTGTGTGAGAATGACAGCACTCGTTAGTTATCCACCCCTTAGCTATGTTGTCATGACCCCAACTATCTATTAACAACGCAGCGCTGATACAGCCATTTAGCAATATTGCAACATATGGGCCAAAATTATAGCTGGCAACACGTTTGCTCGCTATTTTTTGTACTACTATTTATCTACCGGATAATCGTCAGCATTGTTTGTACAGATTACTTTAAAAATCTGACCATATCGTTAAGAGCCTTCGTGGTCGAGTGCTAAAACGCTAGCCTCAAGTTACGAAGGTTTTGGGCTCCATTCCGCTGGGGTTATCACTTTGTAAGACTTCCCCCAGTCTGTTTAGAACATTTCAGGTTGAAAAAAATTACGTGACTGTCCGAAAAGAAAGATGATACTATCTACGAATGTAGTCGTCACATGAACCACGTCTTAAACCATTCGCGGCTCAATAGTTTTGTCACGAAGGTTTGTAAAATAAGTTATATTCAATACCCACACCATATAATTATGCTGTTTGTATAGAAGTGAAGCTAGAACGAAAATATTTGTGATATTCACCATGCCAATAGTCATTGTCACCTCGGCTCATCGCCTTCGCTAATCTCACAGACAATTAATATTAGGCCTCCAGTTATTTGCCAGACTTCAGCAACTTAAAACCTAAAAGATATGCAAATTGTTTTCCGCCTTCCCTTCTTCTTGAGAATTAATTTCTTTCACAGTTTTTTTTTTAAAGCTAGTAAGTATAACGGTTTGTAAACTGTACCGGATACCTACATCTATCTAAACCTACTTCGAAAACACTTGTTGTGTCATCTGCTCTGATATTAATATCTAAAGAAGCGGAGATATTTGAAAAAGATGCAACAAGTAATAGTGACTAAATAAAACTTCGTTTGTAATCAATTCGAATACGATAGAAATATTAATTTATACAAGCAGTATTCTTTTTGTAAGTAATATTCTCGGACCTTCAGCATAGTGAAAACTTGTAAAAACACTTTATGTTTAAACGCAGTATTAGTCTTTTATTATAATAACTACATGAATCTATTGCAGAATCAAATTTACGGCTCAAGTTATTACGATCAAATATATTATTATATAAACAATATTTCCTTCTTTACGTAACATAAATTCCGATACCTTTCATCGTTACGCAATATTTGTTTGATCAAGAAAAGAGCATCAAAGACTTGAAAGAAATAACAATTTAAAAAGAAAATACAAAAGGGAATTGTAGGTAGAGTCTCGGCGGCGGCGGTGAGCCGGAGGTGGCAAATCACCGCGCGTTTCCGCCGGGACGAACCCCGGAAATTGAGAAAGTCTCCGACACTGTGACGTCATTACATCATGATAAAAGAAAAACTTCATGGATATAACCCCACTTTGCCGCAAACGGCGCGAATACGTGCGACTCGAAAAATACAAAAAAATGGTCTTCGCGTCGGCAAATAACGTTTCGCCCCGAAACTTTTTGGGTAATAGACAGGTAAACAAACATGGATTATATTTTCTTTTACTGTAAACATCTTTTAGTTTTTAGAGGTAGAAGTACATATTATAGCCCAGCAAAATAATAATAAAACAAGCTATGTTATAAAATAATTCAAGCAAAACTTAGTACTTAAGGGCTACGCAGTACTTTTTCAGTTAAGTACCTCAGGACGACATTTTCTAGACTCCCAGGATAAATGGGGCTTTTTATGGGCTCACGCAGTAACTCAACACATTTTTAAGAAGAAGGTAATTTTTAAATAAAGTAAAAGTCAGCTTTTTTCGACAAGCAACTGAAAACACCACTTTGTTTTTCAAATATCTTTGTTTTGTTGAAATTCGAAAACTGTTATATTATTAACTAGCGACCCGCCCCGGCTCCGCACGGGAAAATGGTTATTGTGGGTTATCTATCAGTATGTTATGCATGTATTATACATATAAACCTTCCTCTTGAATCACTCTATCTATTAAAAAAAACCGCATCAAAATCCGTTGCGTAGTTTTAAAGATTTAAGCGTACAAAGGGAGGGACATAGGGACATAGGGACAGAGAAAGCGAATTTATTTTATACTATGTAGTGATTTAAATATGTATACAACATGGCATCAATCATATGGTATAAGTATACATTATATATGCCACATGTGACGTTATCAGATAATGTTTAGATGATGGATGTCCTATAATATTCCTCGCATTACTTAATTACTACTTGCCTGCCTTTATTGTTATTTACAATAAAGATGGTGAAAGTTTGCTTCTGAGAAATAAGTTCTTCATTATTAATAAGCACATAATTTTTATTACACGTATTAAGTAAGCAAGAAGAAAATATTCGAAGAAATATAGGTGGGATATTGGGAATTTTAAGGGTGTACCTATAATATTTTGCTACAAAATTGTTGGGAAGTGTGTATTTTTTTTAACTTATCATGGGATCTCAACTTTCCAACTATTGGTAAAAGCCTCTATCAGTTGGAGGGAAGCATAGAGAAGTAGAGCTAATTACTCCAGGATCTCTGATATTATATTTTCAAGAGTATATCAGAAATGTCATCGAAAATAGATCAATCTTAGTTGATGACATTTAAAGGCACCTCAGCCAGCTTCAATGATTGTACACCTAAATCAAGTAGATTTATGTTGGTCACTTTGCGGTAATGGAATGTATTGGAAATACCACGAGCTATTGCAGTAAATAACTTGGTCGGCCAGTTTGGCGGGAGGTAGCTACATTTATAACACATACTGGGTCTTAGCATACTAAAAAAGGGGTGGGTTGTAGGTAAAAAGAAACGCATACTATCCAAACTTCTTTTTCCTGTGTTTTGACGCTCAATTAGATCTAATGATAGCGGTATTAATATATAATATCATTAGTATTTTTTATGAATCTAATAATAAGCATAGGGTGCCTACGGCTTAATGATTTCATTCGATAACCTTACAATCCTCACGAAAAATATAAACTAGCATTGACTGATGTCGTCACTATACTACATAAATAAAGCTCAAAAAATAATGTGCCTTAGAAATTTGAACCTATACTTTGCAACACTTTATTGAAGCGATCGTTAGTACTGTATAATCAGTCAGCCTGTCTAATCCGAGGCCCGTGGCTCTGTCCTGTCTAAATACCTCTGACGTCACGCACCTACCTTGAATACTAAACACAACTTTGAATTCCAAATCTAACGTAAGCTTAAATTGCCATAAATTACCTACCTAAATCTTGTTGGAGAGTTAGAATCTTTTTATGGTGATGAGAATTTATTGGTCGCACAATTGGTTAGGTTTGTCCCAACACTCGTGTGTGACATTGAGGGTGAGCGGGTTCGGAGCAACCTTCACGTAACCTTATTACGACAAGATGAGAATCAGCGGATATCAGATCGCCATTCCTTTGATTCCCTTGAATGTAGCCGTAATATATCCTTCTATCGAAAATAAATGGCGATACATCCGTATTGCAAAATAAAGGAACGTCAATGTATTTAACAATAAAATTAATAAAGAATTTATTTTTTTATTTCGATAGAACTGCTTTCGGTTTTTACCTACGCTTTATATCTATTCTATATCCATTTCCTAGAAGTATATTTATTCATGAAAGTAGCTTCTGTAATGTCACGTGGAAATCCACTTAAATCTTCGATGATAGGTATCGGTGTTGATGGAATAGAATGGTCTGGTAAATAATAAAGTCGTGAAAAATAACACTTGATTCAAAATCTTAGTAAATCTTATTTGGCGCCTTCGAACAGCTGTCGAACTGTACAGTTCTTGCAAGTACATAGTTGTCGCAAAATAGCAAACATTTTTCCCCAATATGAGGCTTACTTCAAGTCAACCTAAAATACATGGGAACTATTTAGTGGGCTATAATAATTACCTACAGGTTTACCCCAATAATGTTGCGTGCGCCGCCATTACGGCTGAGCTCTCATAACTTGTCGGCTTACGATGACTCGCTTCGTATCGCGTTCCGCTACATCATCCACCCTACCCGTATCAATGATATTATGCCGTAACATGCTCATTCATACTTAATATCACACCGCATTAGATTCTAACTTGCTTGACTACTTAGCTGAATAAAGTTCTTCGCACCGCATGTAGTTACTTAAATATTCAGAGCTTTACAAGTTTTCTTTGTTATAACAAAGCTTTTGGGTTTTTTTCACTCAAATACAATATTTTAAATAAATGCATTTTCCTATTTCTTTGTTCACAAAGACTAGAAAATTTAGCAGCGGTTTCTCCGTTATATGGCGCGCAGACTCAGGAAGTTATTACGAGTAATGTAGTGGCGGGAAAACGGGGCGTTTTGTTAGTCCACAAAGGAAACTAGACAGTTTCTTACAAACAATGTTAGCCTGAACTATCCGACCCTTTTACACCTACAAAACTATTCTACTAATGGATACCTTCTAAAAATGGTGTGAAACAGAATACAACTACTCAGTCTTCATAATTCATTTGGCTTTGTCGCTTTTGTTCATTGTAAAATATTATACTACTGAATTTGTTTTTTCTGCATAACTTTAAGGAATTACATTTTTTAATTTTGTCATTTAAATTTGTGTTTTTTTACATGTACACGTATAAATATTACATAATTCTTTCTACTAAAATTCGACCTAGGTAATGATATTTTCTCATTTTTTATAGAATAATTATGTAGAAATAGCCGTTTGGTAAATAAAGATCGTAATTGTTTAGCGCACCATTCGGTTAGACTAAATTTTAAATAATTCTATAAAAAATTAGAAAATATCAACTCTTTAACTACATTATAGATGAAAAAATATAACCAATAGCAATGTCGGGAAATTTCGCTTGTAGGCAGAAATATTTAATCACTTTCAGAGAATATTTTCTTTTAAAACAGTTTTCAATAAAGCGCTAGCAAATCCTTCTTGTTTCCGAACAAGTACTTCTTTTGCTAGAGGCGAAACAGGGACCATTTTTTCGTAAAAAGTTTTCTTGTCATTAAATACCAACAATTTTGGTCGTTTGTAAAGAAAATATATTTTGTTTAGCGATACGAAAACACAGCGATTAACATTTTGAAGATATTGCGAAAATAAATTCATACTCGTAAGTAAAGTGATGCCTTATCCTTTCTAAAATTATGAATATAGTTTGAAATGTATAGGTAACAGAAAGATAATAAAAAATACACTATGTCACACTATGTATAATAGACTGGGCTCCGGTCGCAGAAATCCTTACCTCATAAGATTCATTGTTAGACGCACAATGCAGTGAAAGATAATGTTGCCGAGTAGGGGTATTTATATTGTTTTCTTCCCTAAACCTGGCAGGACAATGTTTATTTTTCAGCTGAAAACCCTAAATTTTGCTCAAATTTACATCATAAGATTTCAATTCAAAATGATAATGCAGTGAAAGATATTCCTTCCTAGATGGGGTATTTCGTAAGTTGGTTCCCCTCACCCTGGCAGGGACTGCAGTAGGCCGCCTCAAAGTAGGCGAAAAATGTCGATGTCTTACCTCATCCGATTTCAAGCTGAAACTAATGCAGGACGATAGTTTGAGAAGTGCCATTTATGAAAATATAACGATATCTGCCAGAATCCTGACCGAACCTTGTCATCGGAAGCCCCAAAGATAACACCTAAAATCTTTGAACGGCTGAAAATTGATGTATTTGCAAAAACATACTGAAAAATCCTTTATGCCGTGAAAGATACGCTTGTGTAGATGTGAATTTATATAAGTTTCCTCATCCCGACCCTTGCAAATTCCGCAGACAGCTGCTTCCGAGGAGACACAAATTACGTTACTTATCTCATCAGATTACAAGATAAAACTTATGCAGGATTATAGCTCGAGATGTGCCATTAATGAAAATATCAGGTTGAATGGGAGCAGTCTGGAAGAACCTTGTCATCAGCCTCCTCAAAACTAAAGAAATTCTTCGGTTGGGCAAAAATGTTTGTATTCGCCACTTATTGGCGTCTTAATCCTCCGTAGTAGAATAATAAAATACGCTCTTCACATTTCAGAGGGTTCAGGTTCAAGTCCTGGTAGGGCACTGTTGGAAATATAACACGGTGAGTATAATTTCCACAGTTAAAGGTGTAAGTAATCATCCAAATTTACTTATAAGTATCAAACAGAATGATGATACCCTGCTTCGGATGATAAGTAAAATCGTTAATGCTGGCTATAATCTAGAAAGTTGTTTTCAATATGTCGACTGCCATAATGGCGATCTCTATATTTTTGTATTTTTTTACCGACCACGTCAACTATGGAGATAATTCTGACATTCAACTACAGATGGTAGAACTTTAGATGATATCTGAAGTTGGTAGGAGAATACAGCTTGGATGGGCCGCCTTTGGGAAGTTAAAACACGTTTTCCATTCTAAAGTACCGCAGTGAATGAAAACAAAGGTCTTCAACCGGTATAATATACTGTGCGAGATAAAAAATGCCAGAAAAACCTGGACGCAAAAAGAGACTTTGATACGTTAGCTCAAAGTAGCAAATTCTGCAGACAGCTTCTTCCAAGGAGACATAAATTACGTAACTTATCTCATCAGATTACAAGATAAAACTTATGCAGGATGATAGTTTGAGATGTGCCTTTGAAGTAAATATCAGGTTCACTGCAAGCAGTCTGGAAGAACCTTGTCTTCAGCCTCCTCAAAGATAAATAAAATCTTCGGTTGACCAAAAATGCATGTATTCGCTACTTATTGGTATCTTAATCCTCATATTACTTAGAAAGGATGATATGTCAGACAAAACATCCCCCCAAAAAACAAAAACTAATAAAATCGACCAACAGATTTAAAATGTATTTCAGTACATGCGTCTTATCTATGTGATTACTTTTTACTATGGCGATATCTTTCAAAGACGCGGGATATTGCGAGAAAAAAATCGTTTTGTCTTAATATTGATACCCAAAATAATAGATTGTAAGCATTCAATTGGGCACTGGACATTTATAGGCTAATGATAAACAATAATTATCTGTTTAACTGTAAGTACATGGTACTCCTACGTAGATAGACATTTTTCGATGAATATTTAGTATTTTTTAGAGTGCATTTATATACTTATCATTCTAATAAGAGACTTTGATATTGTTAGTAATCGATAACATGTTTGTAAGTGAAGAATTATTGAAAAAAAAAATTTTTTTCTTCAAATCCAAAACTGGTTACGAGCCTTTCTAGAGATCCATAAGAACCTATTGACATATACAACAAGATCTGTTGGAGGGGGGGGGCGGGGCTTATATAAAAATGGTCATCATCCTTTGCTCCGTAGTAGAGAAATAAAATGCTCTCTTCACATTACCGAGAGTTCAGGTTCGAGTCCCGGTAGGGTGGGGCATTGGCGAAAATATATCACGGTGAGTATAATTTCCCTGGTTTAGTTGGTATGTTAAAGGTGAAATCATCATGATGATTATTTGTTTCGAAAGGCACGTAAAGCCGTAAGTCCTGGCTATAATTCAAAGAATTGTTTTCTGCATGTCGACTCCCAGGATGGCGACCTGTTCCCCAACCTAAATAAAGGAGAGTTAGCATAAAGGGAATTTCTCAGAATGAGGAGTTCGTAAAATTAAAGCTTTTTTGTTACTTTCACACATAATAACGAAATTAACTCTGCCTTCTGTTTGCTAGCTAAAAGGCCTGGCCACAGCTTTGCGCGACCAGCGGCGAGAATCGCCAAGAGACCGGAGCCGCGAATGGTAGTGCGATGGTAGGCCACAGCTCGCAGCGAATTCGCTCTACAGACCGTTCACCGTATGTTGTAGTGGACGGACTGTACGCGAGATGCCGAATACACCCACCACCGCCGCCACCGCCGCGCGACCCTCCCACCCCCTTCGCCATTCGCTCGATGCTCGTCTCGCCGCCGCGATTAGCTGTGACCTGCTTCATACAATTGCCTACGTTTGTTTCTATCGCTCTTCGCTGTTCGCGGTCGCCGCCGCCGCCGCGCGAAGCTGTGGCCAGGGGGTACGGCTACATTATTTTTTTTCGGACAATTATTTATGAAAATAAAACGAAAAATTAAAGAATTTTTACCATGGACTTTTATTACAATACCACTAACTGCTTAATGAATTAAATCATTTAACGATCGATGTTACATTGGTTTAGAAATGTTACCTTAGCAATATTTTTCACCTGCCTGCATTTGGAAAAGACTACACGACGACTCCAGGTCAAACGAATCCTTTGTCATAGTCCTCATAGGTTAGTAATTAATACTCTTCTGTGAATGCTTCACAGTACTAGATCCTCATCGAAAACCGGACTGCTCCTATGGCTAGGGCTAGATCTCGACGAGCTTATGTGCGAAGCAATTTTTACCTATAAGGTACTATTTTACATTAATATTATTATTAAAATAAAAGCAATTTGGTGCACTAGCTTTAAAATAGAAACTGCACACGAACCAATACACAATTTCTACGCTATAAACACGAAGCGCCCTGAAAAACTACTAAATTTCCTGGTTCCATAGCGTACTCTCGCGGATTAAGGACTACATTTGGGTGTAGATTACTTTCGCGGTTTTGAATTTGTTAAATTCAAGCCTTTTGATTGGACTATTGATTTTTCTGTCAATGTCATTATGCGCAATTCACCACCATGCACCTACAGGCACGAAATCTCGTTTTTGATTTTTTTTGTAGTTCCGCGGTATTAACCATTGCTGGTTCAGCGGTATTGCAGTATCACCGACGATATTATGTAGTTGAATGTCAGAATTATTGAGTTACCTGAGGCTTCTGATATGGTTCGTGTTACGACTACCTCCAGTCGCCGTGGCGGGTAGTTGACTACAAATTTTTAACGGTCGGTAATAATTTCAAAAATAAAATGATCGCCATCCTGGGAGTCGACATACAGAAAACAACTCTTTGAATTATATCCAGGACTAACGGCTTTACGTGCCTTCCGAAACAAAGAATCATCATTATTTTCTACATTCAGTTGGATGATTTCACCTTTAACGTACAAACCAAACTGGGGAAATTTTAATATACTCACCGTGATATATTTCCGATAGTGCCCTACCGGGACTCGAACCTGAACCCTCTGAAATGTGAAGAGAGCATTTTATTATTCTACTACGGAGGATTAAGACGCCAATAAGTGGCGAATACAAACATTTTTGCCCAACCGAAGAATTTCTTTAGTTTTGAGGAGGCTGATGACAAGGTTCTTCCAGACTGCTCGCATTCAACCTGGTATTTTCATTAAAGGCACATCTCGAGCTATAATCCTGCATAACTTTTATCTTGTAATCTGATGAGATAAGTAACGTAATTTGTGACTTCTCGAAAGAAGTTGTCTGCAGAATTTGCCAGGGTCAGGATAAGGAAACTTATATAAATTCACATCTACACAAGCGTATCTTTCACGGCATAAAAGATTTTTCTGTATGTTTTTGCAAATACATCAATTTTCAGCCGTTCAAAGATTTTAGGTGTTATCTTTGAGGCTTCCGATGACAAGGTTCGGTCAGGATTCTGGCAGATATCGTTATATTTTCATAAATGGCACTTCTCAAACTATCGTCCTGCATTAGTTTCAGCTTGAAATCGGATGAGGTAAGACATCGACATTTTTCGCCTACTTTGAGGCGGCCTACTGCGGTCCCTGCCAGGGTGAGGGGAACCAACTTACGAAATACCCCATCTAGGAAAGAATATCTTTCACTGCATTATCATTTTGAATTGAAATCTTATGATGTAAATTTGAGCAAAATTTAGGGTTTTCAGCTGAAAAATAAACAATGTCCTGCCAGGTTTAGGGAAGAAAACAATATAAATACCCCTACTCGGCAACATTATCTTTCACTGCATTGTGCGTCTAAAAGTGTATCTTATGAGGTAAGGATTACTGCGACCGGAGCCCAGTCTAACTATGTCATTCTTGTGATTTGATACAATAAAAGTAGATCACATTATTTTATTGAATTTCAAAAGAATAAAAGTTTAAATTAAAACATCTTTTTTAAAAAAATACATTGTATAATGTTACCGTTTTTTGTTTTTGAGATACGGATCCCTAAAAAGTGTAAAAAGGGAGACCGAGAAGAAAATTAGGAAAGACGGAAGGAAAGGAAAGTTATCTCATATAATGTAATGCACGCTACAGAAATTCACTTTAGTTTGAAAGTTGTAGTCCTAACAGAGTTTCGCGTTTAAGTCAGTCCAGTTGTGTAAAACCATAAATGTCGTCCATTACTTGCTAAGGAAAAGAATACATAAATAAATAAATATGTGGGGACATCTCACATACGGCCATCTGACCCCAAACTAGGCAGAGCCTGTACTAATATACAACATCCAGACACAAGGCAAACACAAGTGCTTATCACACGAATGTTTGCCCCGGGCGGGATTCGAACCCGCGACCTTGTGCTTCGTAGGCAGACGTACTACATACTAGCCTATGAGGCCGACAGACAGTTTTACATGAAGATGAGTAGATTTACAAGACATCTCAATTACTAACGTTATAATAACAACGGTTAACAAAAATAAACATTATGTTCTCCTTTATCTTATCATTATGTGTTTTATGTGGATGTGGTGGGTAGAAGCTTAAAATAGGTGACAACTGACAGGATACCACTTTAGGAAATTATTACGAAGAGGGCGCCAGGTGAATGTTTCAACAAGGAAGCCACACGCGGGCTCCGTCGTCGCGACAATTTCATATTTTTGTGAGCCATCTACAGTCGTTGAAATAACCGATCCCGTACAAACTTCCGACTCTAGAAAGGATAGGCGCAATTCGGATTTTGATATCCTTTGAACCTTTCACCGCTCGTCCTGCCACTACTTAGCAGAGCCTGACCTATTTGAGATAGTCAAGTCACCCCTCCCTGGTATCTGACCGGTACAGGAAATTGCTTTTTCGTAATTTCTCATCATCAAAGTTAAGGAATTTGACGGAAATCCTTCGTTTGATGCGCTGCAAAGGAGCTCACAATCGTCGTGGCTGCTATATTGAAATCTTTGGTAAGATAGTTTCCTCTCAAGTAATTCATTCAGTGTTTTTGTAATCTCAGCACTGCTACGTTTTTTCCTTCTTGAGTATTGTTTTTTGTCATATTATAAATTATTAGCATTTGTGATGATTACCCCTATAAAATATTCGAAACTTGCAGCAAACAGGACTCTCACTCGGATTTAAAAATATGAAAGAGTCGTCTGCTTCCCCGCTAAAATATTGTAAACATTATAAACGCTGGGATCACTTTACAAAATATAACCTGTCTGAAGGTCTCGCTTTCCATTTCTTTTCATGCTCTCCGGCGACATAACAGAGTCGTTAAATCAAAATGACTTCGTCTACATTATACAGTGTGATGAGATTTCGAATAGCTGCCATGAAATAAAGCAGGCAATGTAATGCGCAGTCAGCTGTGACTTGCGGGACATATATCACCTTAATATACGCTAACATTTGCTCGCACCGTATTCCTAAGGACTATTTGAAGGTACAGCCGTTTTCTGAATAATTATAAAAGAAAAGATAAATAGGTAACGAATCGTAACGGAATCGACTGCTTGTACGTACCTAAAGCCAGATACGATAATAAGCCCACCCTCTGAAATCCCCATTGACTTCATCTCTGGAGCAAAAGTTGGTCTATTTCTCATTATTCCCGGGTTCTCCTTCATCGGGGAATCCAAAATGCCGTAACTTTTCGCCAACTCGTTGTCTCATTATGGAGATCTCTAGGGAAAGCAGCCAGTAATTTCGTTATTTAGCGCTCACTGGCCCCAATATCACAATTGTTGCTCCAGCTATTGTACTTATTTAATTTCTTGCTATCTTTATTTATTCAGATAGCTCTAGATTTTTCTTGTCAAAAGTCTCTTTGGCGATGTTTTCTATGAAACTAAGCACTTAAGAATTTTTTGTTGATGTTTTAAAGTTACAGCAGCATAAAATTGCTCTTACGATGTACTTACTGGAACTGTTTGTGGTGAAACGAGAATAAAACATAAAAGAAACGTAACGGAGGGAAACAAACACACGTAACAACACGGTCAGTTAAGCAATCGCTTTGGGTTCGTAATGTTTGTATTGATTTCTATTGTGGGATTGTTGCTCCGGTTGTTGAAACGGATTTATATTTACCAACAAACGATAAAAAAACACATTTCCACGGAAGTGCTCCTTTATCGGTCCGACGGAACGTTCAATGCACGATCAATGAAAAGAAAAAAGTTACATTTCCATTGTGAAGGACAAAGAAAAGGTTCGAAATGCAATAAATTTGAGACAAAAAAAAATGCTTTTTTTCCTGAGAATGGTTTTTATTTTCGTTATTTTCATTACATTATGCTTAACTTTTACCGAGAGACGGTCAAGCAGTAACATACATTCCCTCACAGAACTTTCTCTACTCAGATATATCACAGAACTATCTATTTATCTATCTTGTTTGTGATCGAGTACCTTTGAGAGAGATCGTTAATCAGCCCTTAGTAGCGTGAGGCAGCTGGTTAGGAACCTACTTTATAAACTTGTAAACAGCGTAAGACAGAGAGTTGTAAACTGCTGCCTTTTATAAACTATACTAGACTTTTTTGTATTTATTTACATAGAATTTGTATTTTCGCCTTTAGTACAATTACCAGAAAATTCTAAAATTTTAAATCAAATTGTAAAAAATTTCTTGTCCAAACCAGTCGTGTTATTCATGTTTTGAGAATGTTGTCTCCCACGGCGCGAGTGTGAGCGTATCGTTTGCCAGATAAATTGAATTAAGGCGAACCATGTACTCATCACTCAAACCCTGTTGGGGAACATTTTTTCAGCGCAAAACGCGACGCATAACTTTGACGGATTGTTTATCAAAGGCTTCTTGAGTTGCGAAGAGAAATCGTCATATTTTTCATTCGCTTACATTTCCTCAGCAAATGAAGAGATAAAGACTATCCAATGTTTTTTTTTTCCTTTACTTACACATAACACTTTTAATTAGTTTATTGCATATAATTTAGCAAAAAAAGTTCTGACCCGTAATAAAATATATTTAGGTATATATCAGAAATTTAGGTTTCCTTGACGGTCGAGGAATAAACTCGGGCTACAACAAAGCTAAATTATAGTATGCACCTTAATTCCTCTTAGTACTCTACAAGACAACGCCTGACACAAACAATAATTATTTATTAAACAACCTCCGTGATAAACTATTTAAGGCACCGTTTACCTATTAAAAGTGCCTTTTAAAAAGCATACATAGGAGGGACGTATTTAGTATTCTGTGGCATAGGTGCATTGCATTGGTTAAAATAACTGTTTTTGATAGAGAAGTACCTAGTGAATATTGAAAAAAATTATGTTTACAACAATATATTTAGAATCTACATGGGGTCGATCGAGGGCTTTCCAATCCACACCTCAAAGACCCAAGCATCCTATTTCTAGAAAAAAATACTTTGCTATTCCGGCCCAAGATGGTTTGCTAAAACATAATTTTGCGGCCCAGAGTTCTAAAATTATGAAATAATATTGTAATCTATTGCACACTTTAAATATTCCTACCAATACAAAGATACTCATAAAGACTCTTTTTGAATCAAGTTCCTGGGGTTAACCACTTGAACCTATTTTAGTATATTGGGTCGTCAGTTAAGTCGACCTAAAATTAGGTTGGGCCTTACGAGGATAACGAATAAAAGTGAACCCTGTGAATTATTTAAACAAGCTGATACAAGTGAATACCTTACTGTAAAACCCTTTTGAGTAATTGCTTCGATCGACTGTGAACTCAACCCTAACACAATGTAATAATAGATTACCATTACAACCAACTCTACATCTATTTACTTATACTGCAATTTGCTACCACTACTGCCACAGTTCAGGAGAACTTCCCTAACTACTCCATGCTGCATTACCGAGTTATTGGGAAGTTAGCTATTCATAGTCGTTACCAGCCAGTAATGAACACTCAATAGAATTATCAGTGGTTCGATGGAGTTATGACTCAATAGAATTATCAGTGGTTCGATGAGGTTAGTGGATTAATGTTGAATAATTTGTCTTAGGTTGATTACGAAACATAAAGATAAATTAACAAAAATGTATCATCATTGACAACTTACATAATTATATCTCTACCGAGGGGCTTGAATCTACCCTGAAACCAAGGTTAATAGGCCTTAGTCGACCACCCTGGCCCAGAACGGGTTGGTCAACTTCACACACAACTCTTGAATTACTTCGCAGGTGTGTGCAGGTTTCCTCACGATGTTTTATTTCACCGTAAGAGCGTCGAATAAACGTACATAATGAATTCGAAAATCGAAAACATATTATGGTATGTGCCGAGGTTCGAACTTGTGAATTTCCGAATGGAAGTCAACGGCCCTAACCACTTGGCTGCCGATATGAAAATATAAACACACCAGAAAAGTGTTTCAAATTAAATATCTCTACCTAATAAATTTGAATTAAGCTAATGAGACGTTATGAAAAATGATTAAACACTCCTAGAGCTACGAAAAAAAAATTCATTGAAATAAATTCAGACTTAAAATCTGCTGGTACATTTATTATTCTCCACGATTATTACGAACTTAGCAAAGGCCGTGTTCATAAATTAGACGTCAGAGAATTTACCCAACACATTTGTCAGAACTAGCCTGCCCTCGCCCGCGCCCTTCGCTCCTGGCGAAACAACTTCACAGAAACAATTTTATAACATACCCTTTGATATTTTGTAACTCGTAGTATTCCGCTAAACATGACCAATTACGACTTTAACATTTCTCCGCGAAATCCGGCCACTGAGAGTTCGTTTGATTTAAACAACAAAAGTTTTGCTAAGTAGGTAGTAGTTTGCGCTCGAAAGTTATTTCGTTATAACAACTTTGTTTATATTTTATGCCGTTTGTTTACCTTGTGGAGAAACTTTTTTTTTGTATGTTGTTGTGATTGTTTTATTTCTCTACTTTACCGATAATTTAAATATCAGGCGAGTCTATTCACGTACTTTGTCGGAATGGCTTTACTGCTTTCGAGTAATTTCCTAATGGACGGCGACACGACATGTTCGCTGAAAGCTAACCCATTATGCATCCGGGTTAAATATGTTTATTAACTGGAACCATAATAACCGGCCGGTCGTGAGATTATTTGAATTATTTGGTCGATATATTAGCAGCAGTTCTCGGAACGAATCCCGTTGATTTACCGCCGCACACGCCACCCATGTCGCGGGCGGAAATAGCTCGCAATCCCGCCATGACACACTGACATCCACATCTGTATGAAAAAAATATATTGTTTACATATTAAGACAAAGGAAATGAATATTAAGTACTTGACAAAAAAATATTTAAATGTTGTACAAATTCATAGACATTGACATATTAGTCACTTCACTTATATGCCTTGAGTCTACCACGGATTTATTTACAAGTCTTATCTTATCTTATCTAGCCTAAGCTGTCCCACTGCTGGGCAAAGGCCTCCCCCTTTTTCTTCCACTGCTCCCTGTCCTGAGCTACTTCTGGCCAGTCTTTCAAGTAGCTATCAAGCTCGTCCCGCCATCTTCTACGCGGCCGTCCACGTCTACGCCTATTGGTTGGTGGGTTCCAAACCGTGGTTTCTTTTGCCCATAGGTCTTGAGGCATGCGGCAGACGTGTCCGGCCCAGTTCCACTTAAGTTTGGCAGCAACCTGGGTGGCGTCAGCAATCTGAGTCCTGGACCGCAGTATACCATTTCTGACTCGATCACTCAATTTCAGACCTAGCATACTGCGCTCCATGGCTCTCTGGCATACAGAAAGTCGGGACCTCTGATGTTCTGTCAAAGACCATGTTTGTGCACCATATGTGAGGATCGGGAGAATGCAGCTGTCCATAATTTTGCGCTTTAGTGAAAGTGGTAGATCGCTTTTTTTTTACAAGTACTATCAATGAGTACTATTCATAATTTACTGATCCAAAGTACAAAGCATTAATGAAGATCCAAAAGAAAAGCGATGAACAAAATATTATTATTAATTTACCTTAACACGCATACCTACTTCTGTTTCACTGTGATCTAAGCCCAAATATATCAATAAAGAATAAGTTAAATCTTTAATTATAGCGTCCTTATATTGTGTGGGTTGTAATGTAATCGACCCACCTCATTAACCCCGAGTTTATTTACGATAGAAATAATTAAAGTTAATAATATGTTCTACACTATGCTTGGTTTATTCATTCCAATAATGGCCACATAAATTACAAATATGTACGTAAAAAATTGTAAAACACTGAAATGTTGTTTGTAGCCGTATATTTAATAGCAGAAAGGCGTTCAGACAGCACATCAAATATTAAAAGGTGCGAGCGGCGTGTCCACCTGTGCCCGTGCTCTCTAATGCAATGTTCTATCTTCATCGCACGACTACACTCGACTTTACATACCGCCCAGCCATAATACAGAGACAGATTGCCACACTTACTTCAATGTTCCCTTTATACCCATTTTCCATTATGTTAACGATCATCAGAATCTAAAACACGAGAGGCAGACATTCTAAATGGCATCCCGTTGATACAATCTACATATTACATGCACAGAATATTAGAAGTTTATATACAAAGAGACCACTCCCGCCATTCTTGAAAATTATAACGTAAGCTTGCCGGACCCTCTAGCGGTGTCTCTGACGAAATACTGTTTTATACTGCTTGAGCTGGACCACAGACTCTTCACATTAGTGAGTGCGTACGAGATTTGTCACTTTTTCCGGTGGCCCCGTCATTTTTCTAATTTATGTTGTCTTTGTATGTGTTTTTAACTCAACAGCAGCAGTTACTTTTTATACGACGGAGTTAAAATATGGTTTTCCGTTTCATAGCACCAAAACCAACACTAAGAGCGACAAATCCACAAACTTTTACAGCTTCAGCGAGCAGAGAAATGGCACAAGTTCAAGAAAAACTAACAGTAGGGATTAAACGGAGAACAACTATCGTTTGTACGTGTTAAATAAAGTTATTGTGAAAGCTGTAAATAAGGGGTTAGCAGTGCTCGATACTTGGGAAAGAAAAGAACTTTGCGTCTGTGTGGCAACACCATCCAGTACTTTTGATGTTAAAGCACGTTAAAGTAGGTAAGTTTAGAGTTGCTCACACCTTAATTTTCATTTCTGATACAAGTTTTAAATTAACTTTAACAAACCAAATTGATCTTAAAATTTCCGTAGTTTAAAAGTTTTCAGAATTCAAAATTATTGAACGAACGAGTACTTCGTCGAAGTTTATTGACCAAGGTTTTTAATTATTCTTAGCTATTTACTAATAAGTTACTAAAACATTTTAAGATGTTATGTTATCATACAAACATTCAGATTTCAAAAGCTTTGCGACCTCACAAAGCACAAAGCTTTTTAAGATTATTTGCTTGACAACTGTAGTACTTCACAAGCGTAGTGCTCTTTGAAAGACTAGGAAAAATGAGAAGAGCCTTCCGCTCCCCCGCAAGTCTGGGGTAGACCCCAGAGTAGTCATGTACCAACGCGTCTGGGGGCGGCTCTATGGAGCCTCGAACCTAGGCCTAGCTCGTTGATACGGATAAACATCGTGAAGGAGACGACGTCGCCTCCGACTCTAATTATTTGTTTTGATTTTTAGAAAGGGGGCGCGATATTGCGCATAAGTTAGGGAACCCCTGTCCTAGAAAGACTGTTCAAATTCATTCATAAACGTTTCCTTGCGTCCCAACTTAGCATCATATGTTACATGTATTGATTTGGGTTATTATTAGGTTGGTACTTGTGTTCCTTTTGGTTCCGGGCGAGGGTTCCTCGCTGGCAACTTCGCATTAACTGAGTTACGCGGTAATACATCACGCCGTTTCCTACGCTTCACACCCCGTCCGCTGTTTACTTGCAAACATCCTTTATTTACTTCCCATTATCTTCATTTATTTTTAGCTTTTTCTACAGGAATCATTGACATATACTTAAAAAAGCAAAACTTTTGCGAATATTAACACATTATTTACATAACTTGTTTTAGAAAATTCATTAAATTTATCTTAAAATGCTCTAATCTATTGAAAAATACTTGTGTATAGTATACTAAAATAGTTGAGTAAGTTATAGTAATCGATAAAATAATGATACTGTATGTTTAAATACATTTCAATATTTGCTAAAATGTTACCGACACTCTACTACTATTATTTATTACCTAACACACGACTAAAACTTTTATCAAGAGCTAATTTACGTACATAGGCATTCAAAAGCAGTTATATAGTTCCATTATGTTCTATCACATAATATATCTTTATGGGATTTCTTTCTCTTTGTATTTTTAAAAGCGTTTATTTAACTTGCAATGTATGTATGTATGTATATGTAAGTTTGTTCGGGTGGAATCTTTGAACTCAATTTTGAAGTAGATATCTTCAACCGATTGAGCTGAAATTTTGTATACACGTTTAGTTTGGATGACAATGCACGATATGGTATGTGACTTCACTCTAAAACCAATATGGCGGGCTATCCAATATGGCGGAGTAGTTATTTTTAATGCACTTTTACAATATGGGTATCAAATGAAAGGGCTCGTTAAGAGTAACTCGATGAATAATGTAACGTGTGATAGCTAAAAAGTAAAAAATAAATTAAATGCAAAAAAACTTTTTTTTAAAAAGCTTTTATTTCAACGCTCTAAAAAGAAGAAAATAATTTTATCCTTTAAAATAAATCATAAAAGCTTGTCGCGCGATTTGTAAATAAAATAGTACCTAAGTTTATTTTATGTTCAATTACAATTTACTAAATATTGGTAGGTAATTAAACCTCGCGACAAGCTTTTATGATTATATGAATTGTATAAAATGAGGTTATAAGTTGATAGTTAAAATTTTTAAGGATAAAATTATTTTCTTCTTTTCAGAGCAATGAAATAAAAGCTTTTTTAAAAATAATTTTTTGCATTTTATTTATTTTTTTCATTCGCGTCAGATCACTGCTTTAGCTTACTTAGTTTGACGGGGCTGCGCATTTCAATCCATTCACGTTCAACGGGTAGCGCCGCCATAAATCAGTAGCGTTTTGTTCATCCCCATAACGCATTTTAACACCCTCCTACAGACACAAATTGGATCGCACTGAAGGGAAATTCAGCTGAACCCATACATAACATGGGCTGTAAAACCTTTAATGGGTACAACCCGAGGTGTCGGGTAGTTTAACCTTGGGCCCCCAGCGAGTTTCATACCTCTATAATACCCATGCAAATATGCTTGCACAAGATCTAACGAGACGGGTGTATAGAATACGGGTAAATAGGTATAAAAGATGGTGTAGAAATAGGTTTTGTATTAGACGTTAATTTTATAGATTCACCCAAATCTCATAAAAGTGGAACTTGTAACAATAAACATCAACACTTGTTACAGATTAATGAATTCGTTGCAACATTTTTACTCATATGTGTATGTTACTTGTGTTAACTATTATAAAATTAAATGAGTATTGATAAAAGAATGACAAAAATAGGTTAGTAAATAATCTACTCGTTTTATCGGGATAAGACAAAAACTACTAAAAATTGTATTAGTCAACATCACGTGGTCAGTTCAGGGTTTGGCGAGTAACCATTGTTTTACAAGACCACTGACTTTGGAAGTGTTTCCATCATGATGTGTTACAATTTAGTTATAAATAAATAGTTCGATTAACGAATGGCCCAGAGGAGGGTATAGAGTGCGTAAATGGGAACCTATGCGATTTCTTCAGAAACTTATTCAGAGTGCTTAGGGATAACATATACTAAGGTCTCATTTTTAAGTTTTTGCCAATATTACAGAAACGGTGCGTATCATAATATATTATAATTTTAAAATAAACAAGTTATTTTTCCGTAAAAGTAATCACTTTAACCACCTTTTGTCCAAAATGTCGATGGGCTGCTAGGAGCTTTCCCTGTACCAACAATATCGCTTTCAAACTGGCCACATAGTAAAAGAAACTTTTATTATGTGGCCAGTTTTAAGCATTAATTAGAATGTAGTAGTTTGCTATATTCTAATTTCGTGGCATGTTTCTCTTACTATGTGACCAGTTTACTTCATACTACATACACCGGTTACTGTTTTACTACATTCTAATTTATGATAGGATCTTGGAAAAGAAAATTTTCTTAAGTGCTTACTTACCTCCTTATTATTTATCAAAATGGTTGGATGCGAAAGTATTGTAGTAAATGGAAATAAAAATAAGTTATTTATAGTGTAGGCATTAGTGTTAACAAACTTCCGGGCCCTTGTCCCGAGCACGCCGGCCACGGCTGTCGCCACCCGGGCACCCGCCTCAACTCAACTTCACTCAAATAGGGAAACTTTCACAGCTGAGAACACAAATTGTTTCCATTCTTTGACATGTTTCTGACCGAGAAAGCAGCTTCCAATAGGTACCTGAATTGATAAAGTCTGACAAGAAGGCTGACCAACCCGGCGGAGTTTGTATTACATTTCGCCACTTGTGCGTGAACGTGATAAAATGGAGGAGAAAATTCATGTTTTATCGGAACATTCCGCATCCGTGCCTTTGGTCAATATATCACGCGAAGATGCGATGAACTTCAAAGCTAAATAAGTACGAACTTAAAACATTGCGTATTTTTATACTTCTTCGAGAACATAATAAAGGCTTTCTAATCATAAATGATATATAAGATTCGGTATGCAATGTAAGAAGAAATTTTGTCATAAGTACAGAATTTTTCCTCAAGGTTATATGACTCGAAGTAAGAGCAAGACCTGTGCCAAAACTCTGAAACAGGTATCTTGTTAATAGAATACATAAAAATCTACGTCAATAAAGATTTAATTGGCCGAACTCAGCTTTCGCTGCGGTATACAAGGTGACTTTTTTTTGTATTTAACGTCCGCGTTAACCGTTTTCCCGTGGAAATGAGGTATTTTCCTGCGGTTAAAAGTAGCTTATTTACTCTCCATCCTTTCGACTAACTCTTAAAATTTAAAACTAGCCATCGACACGACAGAAGAAGAAGAAGTTGTTGACTATAGGCTGGAAATAGCGATCCTTATAAAACTGAAACAAAACATAGTCGATGTTATTTTAATAGTTTCTAATGATTGGATTTGATCTAATAACTTTAAAACTTCATACACACACATACTATTCCAAGTGGTGCAAGATATGCGTAATTTGATCTGCTTTAAATGCACTGATCTCGAGTTATTGGTATTAATCCGGTACGGTTCCCGGTATCGGGATCAGGCCTCGCTCTCAACTTATTAGATTTGAAGAGTTTTGCCGACGACACTCCCGAACACATCAATTTATACATCGTAAACCAATTTGCCGCGAGTTTCGCCAAATGCCCAAGAATTTAGAAGCTTATTTTTAAATTGAATTTCACGATTTCAATTTATGGCTTCATTCCTGTCACATGAATTAAATGAAATTCAAAATAAATCGGCAACTGAAATACTTAACTATTTAAATCTTATTTATTATGAAATCTTTTATATTTGAAATATTTTACCATGAACTTAATAACTATCTACATTATTTAACGGACGTCTTTATGCTACGGCCCCAGTTGGTAAATAGTTGAAATATTTATAAATATTTAAAAAAATATATATGAAAACAGGCATCGGCGCGGCGTGGCGATCGACTACTCGTAAATATTGGCTAGGTTTATATCTCATTTATTTTGCTTACTTTTGTTAAGGTTTTTTAATATTTTTGAAATTGGCTCTCAGTAGTCTTCTTCGTACACTTTTATTGTTAAATTTTAATAAAACCCCTTTCTTATTGGTTAAACAAATTATGTCAGTAATTGTGAAAATAATTGTGCGATTTTGTGAAAGCAAGAAAGCGTCGCTACCTCTCGTAGTTTTTAAGTTATGACCTCGCAAAGATTTGGGCCCTCAATCATCCACTTTTTCTTGTTTTTTTGTTAATTGAGCTTAAAGTATATTAAACATAATTATGAAAAATACAAAACTGTCTAATTTTGTGAAAATAATTGTGCAACAAATGTGTTATTAAAATTTGTTTTTAATAAGAATGATTAATTAAGTATAAATCTTGCAATACAAGAAAAAGTGGAGGATTGAGGGCCCAAATCTTTGCAAATAATATGCCAATGCTTTCTGTAAAATGACAAGTTCTACAATTTCGTCGACAGTTCAGAAAGTTGTTTGAGACCACAGATTATTGTTTTAATGGTAACTAATAAATATACAATTAGATCATCGTACGATAGATATTACTGTTTTTGGGATAAGAAATAATGTTCCTGTTACCTGAAGTTGAGTGATGAGCGCTGGCTGACCGTAATTGAATTAGAGCAAAGGAGATAACATCCCAACATGAATACTCTATTCGCCCCCTCCTCCCGCTACCCGCGTCCCCGGTGACCATCACTGACTCTAAACAAGACTGATGATTACGGTAATTGGGTGATTTACATCGTTGAATTTTTTTGTGAATTCATGGACTATTTAACTATGTCTTTTACTTTTCTCATGTCAATGTCGTGTAAAATGGTTGCTTTAAGTTAAAAAATGTTGTTTTCCTGAACAAGTACTTACAGTCTACTAGCGACGGGACGTTGCTAAAATATAGTTTTGTATCAGCGTTTCAGCGTACCTACATATTTTATGCTCCAGTATAAAGCTGGCTGTTTTACGTTAGATGGCTGAAGGCGTATTCCCAACTAGCTTTCCACCTCGCGGCTCCACCCGCGTTAACATTGTTTCCCGTGGGAATGAGGAGTTTTCCCGCGGTAAAAGGTAACCTATGTTACTTCCCAAGATCTATTCTATCTTTATTCCAAGTTTCATTAAAAACGGTTCTATAGTTTCGGAGCCTCTGAAATGCAAATAAACAATCAAATCTGTCCTCTTTATAATATTAGTAACCGCTGTGAGTGAACCCATGCCAACTGCCAAGCAGTGATCTCGAGTTATTAGTGTTGTAACTAACACGACTTAAATACTATAAAAATTGCATTTAAGTTTATATAACATACACATAAGAAAACATTTTGAAATTTATGCGAAATATTTACATATCTAGCACACTTATTTTTCCTTATGTGTTATTATAAATGAATAGATTAGTATCGTGACGTTACATTACCACGTCAGATATTGTCATAAGGTTTAAAATCGATCTAAAATACAAATAACAATGTAGCTTTCATTAACAATACTTTCTTATTTCTTTTTCTTTTTGTGTTTGTCTTTCCATCAATTTTGTCAATTTAGAGATAAACACGTTTCCTTTTACCGGGTAAGCCGATCTTGATAAAAATCAATAGAATCCGAAAGCGATTGCTTAACTGACCGTGTGTGCCACCGACCGCTTTCTTTTATCCTTTTTCTTTTGTGTTTGTTCAGTCCAACCTCAAACATGGTTTCACAAAGCGGTGTTATTCCATTATATTCGAGTATATGTATCGTCTTCCGCATGGTCATTCACGTCATTCCGGGATAAAAAATAAACCATGTTATCCTAGTAATAAGCTATCTCTATGCCAATTTCATTCTATTCCGTTCAGCCGTTATTGCGCGATTGAGTACATTGATTAAAATCTTTACTGTATTTTAACCATGACAAAAGTAGCGATTTAAATATTTGTATGTAGGATCAGCCGCCTACGCCGCCCACTTCGCTCATTCAAGCTCACTCTGTTTCTTAAAATACTAAAAATATTTCATTTAAGTTTATTTTACACTAAACAGAATCCTTGATAACCTTTCCATATAAAAAAATATCCAAATCTTTAAAATTGGGTATCGATCGACACGTTATCGAAGAAGACGACAAAAAAATTGCTGCGAGTTTTCCGGATTTAGAATTGGTCACCCGATATCTTGCTTTTCGGTGTCATAATACGTTAGCGTAAAAAATAAATACTAAGATAAACCTAAATACGAAGAATGGCGTATTTTGATTTAGGTTCCAATATAATCTAAGCCAAATATTTTGCCGTAGAATGAAATTATCTCCCTGTGAGCTGACACTGTGGCTCACCTGTTTAAGTATAAGAGAGAGACATTAAACTTATTTTATTAGGGTTACGCCAGGTTAGCACGCCAGACGCTGCCCTTTAAAGACAAGAAAAATTCAAAACTCTTCAGTAGACCTATTTAGAAATTCATATTATCATACTAATATTATAAAGAGTAAAGATTTGTATTTTTGTGTGTGTGTATGTTTGTAATGAATAAACTCAAAAACGAATGAACCTATTTCAAAAATTCTTGCACCATTAGAAAGCTACGATCACCCTGAATAACATAGGCTACCTATTACCGCAGGGAAACGCCTCAATCCCACAGGAAAAACTGTTAACGCGGGCGGAGCCGCGGCGGAAAGCTAGTCATACTTCATACTATCATACTTCATACTTCATACTTCATACTATCATACTTCATACTTCATACTATCATACTTCATACTATCATACTTCATACTTCATACTTCATACTTCATACTTCATACTTCATACTTCATACTTCATACTTCATACTTCATACTTCATACTTCATACTTCATACTTCATACTTCATACTTCATACTTCATACTTCATACTTCATACTTCATACTTCATACTTCATACTTCATACTTCATACTTCATACTTCATACTTCATACTTCATACTTCATACTTCATACTTCATACTTCATACTTCATACTTCATACTTCATACTTCATACTTCATACTTCATACTTCATACTTCATACTTCATACTTCATACTTCATACTTCATACTTCATACTTCATACTTCATACTTCATACTTCATACTTCATACTTCATACTTCATACTTCATACTTCATACTTCATACTATCATACTTCATACTTCATACTATCATACTTCATACTATCATACTCATACTATTATTATAAAGAGGAAAGATTTGTATTTTTGTGTGTATGTCTGTGTGTGTGTGTGTATGTTTGTAATGAATAAACTCAAAATCTACTGAACCGATTTCAAAAATTCTTTCTCCATTAGAGAGCTACGTTCACCCTGTGTAACATAGGCTACCTATTCTATTACCGTAGGAAAATGCCTCATTCCCACGGGAAGACTGTTAACGCGGGCGAGCCGCGGCGGAAAGCTAGTGTAATAATAAAGAGCTAATTGAATCGGTGTTATATGCCCGGTATAATAATTAATTTAATTTAATTTGCATTTGAACCTTCCTATTGAACCAATTATAAAATCTCCTTGAAGTTTAATCTAAATAATCATCTAACATCCTCCTTTACATAATCGTGAAGATTTTAGAAAATGCTCTCAGCATTTTTCTATGTTGGAGCTAAACCGAGCTGAAGCGGATAGATTACGTCATTGTTTGAATAAAGGCGCGGCTCGTCAGTTGACGGTTGGCGCGGTACAAAAACCCGGTAACGCGAGGAGTGGCAGGTGTCAGGTCCGCAGTGTAAGCTGCGCGAAAAGCTAGTGCTATGAAAAAAACACACACACATTCTGATTCTAGTTAAAACTACGTTCTAACTTAGGTCTCATAAAAGACATTTGCCAAACTACTACAAAATACAAAGATCGGTTTATCTCATTTTAGATGCGTACCGAATTTTAACCCCAAACACTCGCCAAAATTGATTTTTGATTGAGCTCCCTGGTAGCTTACTAAAAAGAATTCTTTGCCCACTTCGTTAAAGATATACAAGCATTTTTAATATAAGTAATTTTAAAAGTATGTATCTTCATCTGGCGTCCTTTTCATTTCCCATATAGACGAAAAGACCGCTATTTAATTTTAATCTACATAATAGAACTGTAGAGGTCAAAAATTACATAGGAAAAAAAAAAGCTAAAAACCGAGTCAGGAGGATCTAAGAAGTGACATAGAACATATCCAGATTTTTTCTAATTTCTTATTTCTCTTGTCTGTTTGTACGGGCTAATCTTCGAAACGATTGGACTGATTTCCTTTGAACCGATTGATTCTAACATCCAATACCTGAAGAGATAATACGCAGAATCAAAATTCGAACTAATTTCTTGACTTTTTATTTAGTTAGATCCTTTATTGGTCCTTCGGCTGCATGCTGCATCATATTATTCATATTATAGGACCTAACTTCTGCTACTACCGCAAATTCTGCAAGGATTAATGGCCGCCTTTCTTTTTTGCAATTTTTTTTGCAAGGTTTTGCAAGAACCAAGATTACTCTGCAAAATTATAGGTTATCTTGATGAAATATGAGAATATTGCAGATAATTGATTGAACTATTTGTTTTTTGTTTGCTTTTTAGGTAAATTACGGTATTTATCCGTTATTTTCATACTGAAAATCGAACAATGGAAAAAACTTACCATGATTCCGAAGTAAATTTTCGTAATTTTTTTCTAATTGGAAAACACATAATTCTTATTAGAATACCTTTTGGCACATCACTTATTCACTATAAAACACTTATTAGTCGAGTTTAGACCTCATTTGTGGTAAATTCTTATTGTAAATTGTAAATAAACAAAACACTTCCACAACGCTCATACAAACTGTCACTTTCGGTTTTTTTTTTTTTTTTTTTTGTACTGGCACTAGTGAAGTGAATGTGCCATTATATTGTTTCATAAACGCCCTACCACTTGTCAAACACCGTACAAGCGATTCTTTCATGGTTTAGCCGTAAAAAGCAGATTTTAAAGTCGAGAATCTGAACCACACATGTGTGGTCTCATAAGTTTATGGAGTGCGCTTATGAACACCACATATGGGCGGACTTCTGAGCGCGAGGGTGAACATATAACTAAATTTCTAACCAGGTAGGGGGTTGAACTGATTCAAATTCAAAATATTTCTGTTTTTTTGTACTATTATTGAACTACTAAATTATTGTATCTTATTCTGTGTTAATTCTTAAAGAAATTTTAATATTTTATTATCTTCTTTAAAGTATGTATACTATTTAGTTGCATAATATATAAATTAAAGAAAAGTGTAATGAATATGAATGAAATCATATGAATATGTACGTAGTCACATAAAGTCGACAAAAATTCACGTCACGAACACAACTACGAGTAGAGTATAAATCAGCAGGAATGAGGAACTGTGAAGGGAATGACGGTTATTAGAAACCGCACTGGACTAAGCCGGGGGCGATGAGAGCTCGCACACAATAAAATATACCATTCTCCGTACTTTCTGGTTACATCTTCAGGTAATTTATACTTGTTTTGCAGCGGCAAAAAAATGCTATGCAATATTTAAGTTGTGCTACAGAGAAGATTCGTCAACTTTGTTAGATTACGCTGAAGCGAGCGCGGTCACAGTATAAATAAATAGTACAAGATATTTTATAATACATGTACTTATATTGACACTTTACCATATCCCGCGCATAAAAATTTATAGTGCAATGTAGAATTTTTCTAATAAAATACTAGTTACGATTTAGGCGACTAATGTCCATAAGGAAAAATTACTAGGTATAATAATGACTACTTCTATTTTAGTACACCTTTACTTCTAAGTCTACTTAGAAGAATGACACAGTATAAAAATGACGACTTCTAAAATTGTACACTGTAAAGAATTGGTACAAAATAAAATATTAATATGGATAGGAGCCATATCTAACGATTTTTTCATTGTTTTATTAGGCTACTCAACTTTTAATTTGGAAGACCTGCAGCCGGCAGCGTTATTGAAAAAAAAAACCGGCCAAGTGCGAGTCGGACTCGCGCACCGAGGGTTCCGTACAAACCTGCAAGGTTTACAAAGTTCTTTCATTACGACAATCGAGTCATAACTATGGTAATCTTATTGCAAAATGAAATTCATAACATTACAATGGGGAAAGATGGAGGAGCATAAATTTAAGACAAAGATCTCTTTATCGTTTAAGTAACTAAGTACTAAGTAAGTATTTCAACTTGATAGCTCTACGCGTTCATGAGGAAAAAAGTAATAAGTTTATATTTATTAAAAAATATATATTTTGTAATGTAACTAAAAATTTAAGGTTTTCGGAATTTTTCCTTTATGTGTGCTATAAAACGTTGCTTCATGCCAAATTTCAAGATTCTAGGTCGACTGGAAGTACCCTTTAGGTTTTGATTCCCTTGCGAGTACTTGCGAGTTTCAAAATATGCAGCTTAAATTGCTGTTTCTTTTGATTGCGTTGACATAGAAGTTTGATTTTGTTACAGCTTAAAGGTATTATAGACCTGAGTATTTGGTATGAATTTCAATTTAATACTTCTACGCGTTTATGAGGAAATGGGTAGTAAGGTTAAAATTATTAAAAAAATATATATTATGTGATGTAACTAAAAATTTATGGATTTCGTAATTTTTCCTTTATCTATGCTATAAGACGTTGCTTCGTACCAAATTTCAAGATTCTGAGTTCACGGGAAGCACCCTGTAGGTTTTGATTCCCTTGCAAGTGTCGAAAATTTGCGGCATAAACGGCTGTATCTTTTGATTGCGTTGGCTTAGAAGTTTGATTTTTTCACAGCTTCAAGGGACAGTAGACCTGAGTAATTGATATAAATTTCAGCTTCATACCTCCACGCGTTCCTGAGAAAAAGGGTCTTGACAGACGGACAGACGGACAACAAAGTGATCCTATAAGGGTTCCGTTTTTTCCTTTTGAGGTACGGAACCCTAAAAATACTTGGACTATAAATTGTATATAGAGGAATCAAATACTACTTGTATACCTTTAATGCAGCTCTAGAATATCGCAGAAAGAATAACTCCATCCATCTCGAAAGAGGTCAATCCTATCAGTCGTACCCGGGATTAGCGGTCAAAGATTCTCAGAGGTCAAAGGGTCGTCAAAAACTAAATTACCTCTATCTTCTGTGCGAGGTAGGAAGTTCGATATCAGGGTCGGCTCTTCCCTTGGCGGATACCTAACGAGCTCATATAAATGCGATATCGGCTTCTCCCGCAAAGCGTTCACCTCGCGACCCCTGATTTATTCAAAGTGTAGCCTCGACCAAAGGACCGCACACAATACACTTCCATTTCAGCTTTGCCAAAATCGCAGCAAGGAATTTCACGAGATTCTTAACTGCGGCGCTCACTGTCATTATTTTTAGGTACACGTAAATGCTATTCTACTGTTCTACAGCAGTATTCTCCGTCTTTCTGCTAAAATTATGACAATAAAGTTGTAGATCTGAGAAAAGGACAGTCCCTTATAAATAAATAAATATGTGGGACATCTCACACACGGCCATCAGACACCAAACTAGGCAGAGCCTGTAGGTGTCAGACAGCTGATATACATACATACATATATTAATATACAACATCCAGACACAAGGCAAACACAAGTGCTCATCACACGAATATTTGCCCTGGGCGGGTTTCGAACCCGCGACCTTCGTAGGCAGACGTACTACCAACTAGGCTAGGAGGCCGTCAAGTGCTAATAGCTAATAGCGCCTGCCTTCAAAGCACAGAGTCGCGGATTTGATTCCGCCCGGGGCAATAGCATATTGAATTTATGCGTGATGGCACTTGTGTTTGCCTTACCTATAAGTACCCATGTATTTATGTAATATGTTTCCATAAATTGTCTTCGTATTTAATAATAATTTATCTTATTGTAGGTTATGTTAACAGCTCAAATACGAGTATGTCTCCACCGAGGGTCTCGAGCCTACCTTGAAAACAGGATGAATAGACCTCAGTCGACCACGCCGGCATAGTGCGGGTTGGTGAACTTCACATACATCCTTTGAATTATTTCGCTGGTGTGTACAGGTTTCCTTACGTGCAATGTATTGTCATCAATGTCATCATTCATCATTAACAGCTCATACATGTATTGTTAATATATTGTATTGTGATCGGTTTATAAATAAATACAAAGTAAAAGTAAAAGATCTAATCTGTCTTAAAACCAAACGTTTTGTATTTGCAATTATATTATAGCTCCTTTATTTTAGCAAAAGGTCACGAAAGTGAAAGGTCACTAAATCCTCTTACGTTAACGCTAGTGAGTGACCCTTTTAAACTTGTACTTTGTTTAATTAAAACTTAAAATGTTGATGAGAAATTACGGCTAAATGTTAATTACTTATTTATTTCTTGAAGTAAAAAACGAAGGCCGGCATCAAAAATTATTTAATTTTTAAAAGTTATAATGTCTTTCAGTCTTTCAAAGATTTAAATTTATAAGAAGCAAGACAAGAAAACTTTTAACAAGAGTGGCGTCTGCCTTGCCCGCCTCTGGGCTCCGGCAACAGTACGTACTTTGTAAAAGAAGTGAAAACTTGAGCAACATCCAAAAAAAACTCCTGTATAAGTGATTGTCAGGGGCCTATGCGAATAAAGCGATACTTGTCTTTCAAAATTTATCGTTTTATTTTACAACTAGCTGTCTGGCCGCGGTTACGCCCGCGTTGTTTTTCGACTTTTCCGTAGTAATTTTGAACTATCTATCCCACAGGAACTCTTTAATTTTCCGCAATTTAAAGTATCCAAGATGTTGACCAGGGATGTAAAGATCCACCAAACAACATTTCATTCGAATCGGTCCAATAGTTTCGGAGATTAGCCCGTACAAACAGACAAATAGACAAAGAAACAAGAAAAGAGAAAATTATCTCGATTTGTTCTATTTCACTTCTTACATCCTTATGACTCAGATTTCATCTTTTTTTTCTATTTGTACGTACAGACATTTGATCTTTACAGTTTTATTACATAGATAGATACTTAGGTACTGCTACAGCGTATCCGGCCAGTTCATCGTTAACAGCCCATACATGTCCCCACCGAGGGGCTTGAGCCCACCCTGAACCAGGGAAGGCTCGGCCTTATAGAATAGGACTAGAATAGGACTTGGTCGAATATAATTTATAAACAGAAGAAAGTTCTCTATATTTTTTAATTAGTGTTCGGGCATAACTCTTTTGATTTTAAACAAAATTTAAATATATTTTTTTCGCTTAATTTGTTTAGCTCCAATTGGTCCCAAATAAATTTTATTTCCATTTGACCCTTAACTTCAAATATACACCAGCAGATAGGCCTTACAAATGTAACAGTAAACTTAATATTTTATTTAATGTTTTTAATTTAATTTTTAACCAGTTTTTTATTTTCCCATATTTATTATCATTGTGTTCAGGTATCTTATAAAAACCACAATAAAATTATATTAGACTGCCCGCCGCCGCCGCCGCCAGCTCATAATTTTTATTTAGGTATAATATGTTTTCCTAATTTTTTATTGGAGTAGTTTTATTGTAAAGCAAATTATAAAAATGGCCTCCGAACCCTTATTATTACATGACGTGACGAAGAGTACGTTTTATTATGAATACTCCAATCCAAAATGAGCTTCTTGACATTTACAGTAGTAAATTTTTCAGGTTTTTTTTTATATTTTTGCACTATTTATTATTTCAACATATTAAAACAAGATATTGTAACCAAAGCTCTGAGACAATATTTTTGGTTTATGTTAAACCTCAAGAAAGCATTGGAAATAATAACTCTATTTCGAGTATAAGGTTATCTTTTATTCCCCAATAAAAGCTTTGCAAACGTGTAGATCTCAATATAATCCTATATTGAGCAGGGCGATGTAATTTTCCAGCTCAGTGATTCTATTAAAATATGTAAATTTCAGTCTTTTAGAAAGATGTCTGAACATGTTCAGCGATCGAAGTACTTAAGAGTTTTAGTTAAAATGTGGTCGCATGTGGCACTGTTGGGAACTTTTCGATTAGTCTGTAAAGTCGTGAAAACGAGTTTGGCAAGCATTAGGTGGTAGATAATATCGTGAAACGATAAGTATGTAGGGCTAATATAACTAAATACAAATTAGGAGGAGACCGCCGCTTGTTGCAACAGAAGGTTTTTGTAGTAAAAAATATATAAGATAGGTACTTACCGAAACCTATTGACGCGATAATTTATTATTCAACTAAATAAGTAAAAAATAACATGTATTTGCTATAAATCCAACTTTAGTTGTAAACAGAACATTCATTAGTGAGCAAAATAACAGGCTAATGAAATTTAATTTCGATGATGTTTTCTTCATAAATATGGAGGGTGAAAATTAATGATCACATCATACTGAATAATTTATTATCTCTTCCGTTCCGGCACAGCGGCTGGCAATTTCAACGTACTCGTACAAACGGCTTCCTTCTAACTCAATTTTGTATTTATTCTGCTTTGTCTTTTTCCAACTCTTTAACCACAAGCATAATAATTCAAATAAACTATGAAAAGCGGTTACATGTACCTCCTGAGAAACGGAATTATACCGTTTATTTTGTTTTATGTTATTGATAAAGTGTTATGACCCTCACTTTAGATTTCTATAGATTAGCTACTTTATCTTAGTGTAAACTAACTAGTTCTAGTATCAATAAATCAAGAAAATTTTAACTTCAAACAACGGAAAAGTTAAAATATACAGTCAATATACATTTAAATACTCGGTGTTTATAAAAAGAAAAGTTTTATTAAGTTTGACCCTTTTCTTTAACACAAATCTGAGACTCTGTCGAGTTGGTCCTGTAATTAATTTCAAAGAAGAAATAAATCTTGTTTTTGTGGAAAAGTTATGTTTAAATTGTCAAGTTTAGATTTGTTTTCGATAAAAAGTATATTTCTTTGTTTCTGTTCTCCTGCTTTCCTGTTCTGCTCCCGAGTTGCCGGCATGTTACGAAGATATCAACTTTCCAAAATGATTGGCAGCAAAGTAAAAAAAAATTGTTTAACATATTTTTAATTATAAAATACTCTTGTCTGTGTGTGTATCTGTATGTATAAATATGAAGATAATTGATCATTATGTACATATATAATACTCTTACTAACAAACACACACAGACACCCACACAAACACATACATGTGTGTGTTTGTAAGAGTGTTTAATTATGAATTAATATTTTGGGACTTTGAAACTTGTTATATTCCAGTAGTTCCGTGTAGGAATGGGCTAACTAAGTATAATAAATATCTTATATATAAAAATGGATTGCTGTTCGTTAGTCTCGCTAAAACTCGAGAACGGCTGAACCGATTTGGCTAATTTTGGTCTTGAAATATTCGTGGAAGTCCAGGGAAGGTTTAAAAGGTAAAAAAAAATGGGAAAAAAAACTACGCGGGAGTATAGCCGCGGGCGGACAGCTAGCCGCGGGCGGACAGCTAGTAAATAATAAAATTCATGATCATCGATCGGAATAGCTAGAGTTTTTTCCGGCAATTATGTCATAACGTTGTCAATAGTATGGATAAGCTTCTCCGGATTTCCGGATTTGAAGGTCTTACATAGTGAAATAAAAACTTTTTTGGAATCATCTTTTTATAGTTTATGTTGTTTAAATGCATAAATTACTTAATTAAAACAAATTACACTAGTAATTATACAATAAGAATTTGTAAATAAAAAAATGGGAAAATATATTTCTGCAAGTATTTCTCAATAAAACCTTGCACGCATGGATTAGCATTTTGTTGAGTCTTGAGTTAATTCCTTCTAAATGACAGATTACCTAGATACCGGATAAAATTAAGCTTATCGATGTTGTGCCAACGTTGCAAAAGTACATGAAAAAACTCTACCTATTCCGATCTATGTTCATGATCGCACAGACAAACTATTTCTATTCGTATGACTTTTACCTTGAGACACGTACAGATAGTATTTGGTACTAAAATATATTGCACAGCTTCTGAATCGTTACCCAGCTGAATCGAGTACCTACTGCAATTCAAATCTTTCTCGAACTTTTATGTACCTAACTAGACCTGTTTGTTCTATACAGACGTAGGTATCGTGGTATACAACTGCGAGAGTATCCCTAACTTTGTTATATAACAAGGACTATGAACTAAAATCTCCGCGGGCATAAGAAAACCCGCCCGAAAGCAATCACATTAACTAACGCAATCCTTACAGAAGTCTTCAACCTTCCCCAATCGGCTCAACGTCACTAAAGACAGGGGTATTTACTTAATTTAGAGCTAATGAGGGTTCTTCCAGGGACTGTTCGCAGCGCGCTCATTTACACACGGCTTAAGAACGGACAGATCTAAGAAACCTTCTTGCAAAATTAAACAGACAAAAAGTATTCTGAAATACACCACACAGATTATATGGAAAGATTATTTGTTATTATATATATTTTTGATAAATATTTTTTTACCAATTATTGTTTATTTTTTTCTATTAAATCGTCTTTAAAATAAGTACTTCTTGTGCGTTAAAAATTGTAGCAACATAGTTAAAATAACTAAAATCTATAAAAGTTAGAGTTAATATGTTCATTGACCTAACAAGGACAAGGAAAAATAAAAATAAAATTCCTCCGCCCTGTCATCTTGTCATCCCGTTGTCACCCAATAAAGGTATCATATTTCATATAAAAGTCACACCTAAAAAACGGGAGGAACAATATAATATCAATATCTCGTGTGATATTATATCGAATCGGATTGGGTAGATCCGCGCAGGTAGAGTCTCACCAGCACGATAGAGCATCATGCATGAAGTATAATCGCAGGTGCGCACGTATTTCCATAGCAAATTGCGAAACGATCGTCGTCCATCATCCGTGTTGACACTTTTTCGAATATCGAACGAAATCTGTCCGAATAACAAATGCGTGCCAATTGAAGGTATAAATATCACTTTCCACTTCGAAAGAGGAAATAAGCCCGGTTATAGGCTTATTTATGCGCACTGTAAATCCCCTGGCGCCCTGGTTTATCCGGCTCGAAGGACTACAAACTGCTTGTTTTGTTTTAACAATACAAGTGAAAACTGACTAATCCGGTGATCCAATTTAAATTTTAAGAGCAAATCGACACTGAACTCAATAAAAAAATTAACCAATTCTGCCAGACACAAATTAAAATAAAATTAATGTACCACCTACAATTACTATTGACCATTTTACTTTTACCATTGTCAACTGTATTATTTGTTATTAATGTTGTGCAATAAAGTATTTACTCTATTCTATTCTACTATTAGTAGGTACAGCAGTTGTTGTCCGTCAACAGCTACGTCACAGATCATATCACAGGAGTTATATTACGTCCGCATTGTTTAATGACGGCCCCGTAGCCTAGTTGGTAGTACGTCTGCCTTCGAAGCACAGGGTCGCGGGTTCGTATCCCGCCCAGGGCAAACATTCATGTGATGAACACTTGTGTTTGCCTTGTGTCTGGATGTCGTATATTCATATATATGTATGTATATCAGCTGTCTGACACCCCTAAAATTTTGGGGTCATATGTCCCATATTTATTTATGTATATTTATATACTTACTCGTTTCACGTGATAACATCAAATCTAAATTAGCCCTTGTTGGCGGTGAAATAAAGTAACGTCCTTACAACTATCCACTGGTTGATACGCAAAGATCTCCCTCAGGGATATACAAGGGGTCTCAAAAGAAATTTTATATTTAGTGGGTCGATTAAAAAAAAGTAAGCCGTATATAGAAAAAATGTTTATTAATTATTAAAATACACTATTTGGGAATTTATTTCTTACTAGCGACCCGCCCCGGCTCCGCACGGGAAAATGGTTATTGTGGGTTATCCTTAAGCATATTATGCATGTATTATACATATAAACCTTCCTCTTGAATCCCTCTATCTATTAAAAAAAACCGCATCAAAATCCGTTGCGTAGTTTTAAAGATTTAAGCGTACAAAGGGAGGGACATAGGGACAGAAAAAGCAACTTTGTTTTATACTATGTAGTGATGATAATAATATCGTCTAAATGTAGATAGACCCTCAGGTTCTCGGCACTCAAGTAAAAGTACTTATGACGGCTACAAATGCGCCAGTGAAATCGGTTCTATTATTGATATTATACTATCAACGTAGTGTGGGCAGGCCCCCCACGAGGTGGACCGACGATCTGGTGAGGGTCACGGGAAGCCGCTGGATGCGGACAGCGCAGGACCGATCATTGTGGAAATCCTTGAGGGAAGCCTTTGTCCAGCAGTGGAAGTTTTGCGGCAGAGATGATGATGATGATAATGATGATAAATAATTTATAATCCGCAGCAGATAATACGAAAAAGTGACGCACTAGTTAATCAAATAAAATTATCAGTTTCTTTTTTACCAGTATTGAGAAACTTCCATTGAATGGGTTGGAATTCCTGTAAATTGTGTTATAAACACGCTCTCTTCCACACCACCAATCATTATCCTTCCCTGCATGATGTAACAAATAAGACGAAGCTAAATTCACAATCCCGCTGACGTCTGCCTGAAATCCTAAACGAAAAACTTTACTGAAATAAAAGACAAAACTTTTTCTATTTCATTTGCTGAAATGAATGTTACTTGGAAACACATTTATCTTGGAAATACTGAAAATATCTCTTGTCAGTCTAGTGAGCTCGTTAACACAAAAACACAAAACTTTACAGGATTATTATAGTACAAATTGTCCTTATAAATAATTATAAATAACATAAGCTTTTGATGAATATTATAAAGTAATTTGAAAAGGCATTACGCGTACGCTTATTACGTATACGTTAATGAAAATTTATTTATTTTTTCCTTAAATTTCTTTACTTACCTTCATGGAAATTTTGCTTCAATTTCATAAAATAGCGTAAAAAAATACATTTTAATTACTCAACAGCTGCAGTCTACATAGTGTTTAGTATTTCTATAGGATGGTCTGTGTCTGGGCCTACTAGATACCTAACGAATCGATGCGTCGAGTGACGTCACGATGATGCTGCAGGCTTTGTCGATTTCCGGAATTCTTTCCGACTATGATGCTTTGTTTGCTTACCACCTTTTGACTCACGTTCGTTTCTTTTATGTGTTTTTATTTTATTTTTTTCTTTTACAACTGTGATTTTCTCTTTTAAATAAATAAATAATTTCATTTATTAATATTATGATACATGTACTAGCTTAAGATCTAATTCGTTAACAGCTCATATATGTCCCCATCGAGGGGTTCGAGTCTACCCTGATGTGAATAGGCCTTAGTCGACCACGCTGGCCCAGTGCGGGTTGGTCAACTTCACCCACAAACTTTAAATTTCTTCGCAGGTGTGTGCAGGTTTATTATTTATTTACGACTAGCGACCCGCCCCGGCTCCGCACGGGAAAATGGTTATTGTGGGTTATCCTTCAGTATATTATGCATGTATTATACATATAAACCTTCCTCTTGAATCACTCTATCTATTAAAAAAAACCGCATCAAAATCCGTTGCGTAGTTTTAAAGATTTAAGCGTACAAAGGGACATAGGGACATAGGGACATAGGGACATAGGGACATAGGGACGGAGAAAGCGACTTTATTTTATACTATGTAGTGATAGTGATGATGTTTTCCTTCACCGTAAGAGCGTCAAAAAAACGTACATATGAATTCGAAAATCGAAAACACGCAATTATAGAGGTAGAATGTAAGATAAAAAGAAATCTGTTTTCTCCAAGAGAAGGAAACGTATTAAACTGTCTGACCAAACCGTAAATGTATTATGATTAAAATTTATTATGTTTATATTTTATTACACTATAAAATTTCAATTCATTATCGATCATGAATTTAAATACCTATTGGTACTTAGAACCGGCATCTCCCGAATAAGAAAGTAGCTGCTAGGGTAGTCATACCTTAACAACACTCTTATCTCACATCCTCACGTCGTAGGTACTTGATACCGATTTATTCTGAATTTATTTCACCCTTCAATGAATATACTAGTACGCCCTCTTGATAAGCCGCTCCTAACTGAATTGGACATATCTCGCTCGTGGCGTGTGAGAATAGCTTTATATTTCGCAGACTGACATCCGATGTCGGTGAAATTCTTTTGTGCCCTGACAGTTTATTACGAGAACAAAAGGATAACGTCGTTTGAATGGACCCGTTTTAGATTTTGCTACGTTGATTGCACATTATTCAAGATGTGCCCATTGTGTTCCTGTAAGGAACATTCTCCCTCTGTTTGAGAAACGGATTACATTTCTTCTATTATTTTAGGTAACACTAATTTCAGATAACGTAATTCCTAATTCAAGATAGTTAATCGAAAGATCCTATATTATGATATTCATATCAGTATAGGTGGCTCACTAATTGTGACACAAGGGTTGGTGAGGTAGGTTGTTGACTAACCGACTGGCAGAGTCAAAGACCTAGGAAAATCTGCTAGCATCGTTAATCTGAGGACTGAGTAATACTGAGTATTCCCCGATTAGGTTGTTTGTAATAATCTGATGCAGATGTATATTATATTTCCTCGGAGTAACATTTATTAAGGATCAAAGCGTCGGTAAAACGGGTCACCAATTTCCTTCTGAACGGTCGGAGGTTATTAGGGAAATTGGTCTCAAAAATAAGTATAAAACTTGTTTATACTGTTTGTAGCAGAACGGAGGAGGGTTCTATGAATTGCTAATGACGAACACCCACCCGACCTTTCAGTAAAATGGGAAAACTAGATGTAATAGGGGTAACACTACTAAAACCCCCAATATTTGTCACTGTACATAAAAGCTCGGGTAGACGAAAACGGCTGTTTCCTAATAAAATCCGTGTTCAGTAATTATTTAATACAATACTCGTATATTCCGAACAACCTTCATAAGTGTAGGGTTAAGGAACACCGTTTGTACTAATATTTTGTAAAGTTCATTAACAAATAAGTAATTCAGTATGTAATGGAATATTGTACAGTGTAATTAACATAGTAAAGTCGTATCTTAACAAGCTATTACAATTCCCTGAAACTGGCACTTGAGTGGTAGAAATGCCAAATGTACATTCGTTTGGAACTTAATTTCCGCTCTATTTACCGAGCAAACCAGTCAAAGCTAGTGCAGATTGTTATAATGGCATTTGAAGTGGGATTCAGGGCATTTTCATACATTGTGGCGTACAAAGCGAGTTGCTCTGCAATGACGTCGTTTAAACTACAATTTATAGGTATAACGTAATAAATTTAAAGCTTGGAGCTGTGGATAGTGGAAGATATTAGCGACCAAGTAAGTTAGTCGCGTCGTAAACCAGCTGCTTGGTAAACCGGCATAGCGGAGGCTTATCGAGATGACAGCACGTAATGGATAGGCACATGCTATATAGGCAATAGGATAGAGTATTCTCTTATAAGTATTCGTTTCTTGTAGTGAAGCAGCCTGCAGTTTACATCCTTAGCTCTCAGTAACACTTTCAGCTGATGACGTCGTTATGCTTGAACGAGCTTGTGAACACTCCGTCTGTTCTTATTTTATGTTTACTTTTACTGTGTTGCCAGGTTCCGTTTAGCACCGTACGCTCAAAATGTCAGCTCTTAAATTCATTGTTGTCTCCTTAACGCGATGCTCTACAACTTACTTTTAGTAGAAGAGCATTAATAAGGATAACACACGCTTGTGCACGAACCAAGTATGGGGACGGTGTCGTATCGTAAACTGAGCACTTACTTTCCCTCATTCTGATGCACAGCACACGGAAAACAATTTGCATGTTCTACACTTTACTTTACAGTATAAGTTTCCGCTTTACTTTCCTCTCTTTAAGCAACTCGTGTCGCTTTGAAAATTGTTAAAGGTTATTTTTAATGTTACTCGAAGACTTATTCACCCTGAATTCAGGGTAGGCTCGAGCCACTCGGTGGGGACTTATTGAGCTGATAGCAACATAACAACAACACGAAGGCTTTATTAAAATGCAGTGATGAGAGATATTTCGAGGTCGTGACAATGTAGTAACAGGGTAACTAACGAGAGCTGTCACTCTCACGCAACGGGCGGCGCGGCGGCGCGGGCGGCGGTCGACGCAGGATTAATGTGCCGTACAAAGCCACCAGTGCTACTTTTTCACCAGTGATTGTAATTCCACGCACTCGATCTAGTTCAGTGCCCAAATGTTCTAGCATAACCTCCGTGGCTAAACGAGTACTCAACTTATATCATAGGGATCCTATAGCCTCGCGTCTTTGCTCCGGTTACTTGTTCTTCCCGGGGAAACGAATTTTCCCACTGGATAAGGTTTCCTCTGTCCTTACCACCGTGCCACCTTTTAATATAATAGCAATTAGAACAAAACTAATTTGTTAACATTTTTTGGATCTCCAATCTAATAAAGTATAATAGTAGCAGCATATTTTTCATTACTATATTCTATTTTAATTAGTAGTTTGTAAACTAAAATAAAATTAATTCTAATTTATGTTACGAATGTTTCTGGTAAATTTCAGCAACTTAAATAGGTCGAAACAATTTGTTTACTAACAAGACAGTAGGATGAAGTAGAACAAGTGATTCCATTGTATTGGCTTTGCTGAAACCGGGCTGAAAATAAACAGCAACTTCCATTGTTTTTCAGTGCTACCGAAATTCGAGAGATTACTGGCATTTTTAGTTTACTAAGTGTAATCTGTATTCGCTCGTAATGTACTTTTGCCCTTATTTCCATATCAAAATGCTATTAACCATTTTTTAGTTTTACCATAGATAAATAATACAGTTTAATAAATACTTACTTCCAGTATCTATAAATATATGTTTTTTAAGATGATGCAAGCGAAACCTGCTGTGTTTTAGTATAATTTCTAGCCCAAACATTAGACAAAACTAAAACTTCACAAATCTTCAAACCTCAGACGCAAAACTTGTTCAGCACTTACCTAAGTTATTATTATTAAGATAAGCACAATTAACTAAGTAGCATTAGAACTAGCAGATAGTAAACAGATCGTTATCACCATAGAAAACACTAATCACAGAACTCCTTGGAGGTCAAAAGAAGGAATTAACTGAGATCACTAAAAATATCCAAGAAATAAAAGAACAGAACTCTAGTATTGAGTCTTCAGTTGCATCGTTATCCGCCCAGAATGAGGAACTCCACAAAAGGATCTCTCATCTTGAATCCCAGTCAAAAAAAGATCAAGAATACATCTGCTTACTGGAAGATAAAGTGGAGGAATTACAGCGTTACTCACGAAAAACTAGCATAGAAATAAAAAACGTGCCAAGGAAATCCCACGAGTCCAGAGACGACCTCATAAACTATGTATTATGCCTATCTAAGAATATTTCCATCGATGTTAATAAGAATGATATTTGTGATATTTTCCGCACAAAACCCAAATCAGACACAATAAAAAAGCCCACTATCATAGTAGAACTATGCTCTGCAATTCTCAGACTAGATTTGCTAAAAAAAGTTAAAGAATTTAACATTAAAAATAAATCACGGCTGCAGGCAAAACATCTAGGATTCACTTCCGACGAAGACTCCCCTGTCTTCGTCTCAGAACAGCTGACAACGAAGGCCGCCCGCCTGTTCTTCTTGGCTCGCGACCTTGTGAAATCTGGAAAGTTCAAGTACTGCTGGTCTGCTTTCGGGAAGATTCTGATCAGGAAGGATGACACCTCGAAAATTATAACAATACAAAACGAATCTCAGGTGCATCAACTCATGCATGAAACATGACTGTACAAGTGTTATTTTTTCATAGTGCTCCCTATATTATTCAATTTTCATAATCATAAAACTTATTTTATATCAAACTCACACTTAACTTATATCAAACCGCAGTTCATATGCTATTATTCATTTATTCACTACACTTATATATTCACACTTCTATACAAGCAGTTCAAATATTCATACACTAAACACCTAATCCTAATATTGTTATATAATATCCACCCATATACCAACAGTTATTCTGTGCCTGCCAAACCTATAATAACATCACTTCTTATCAGTACGTTCCACCCACTTGATATCTATGCCTACACACTTATACTTGTGCCCACTAACAACCAATCCGACTATGATGCTATGCATCTTACTTCGTTTTATTATGGATTGTAATTTTGACACCTTGCAAGCAATTGACTTAAGTAATATTGCGGACTCGACTCGGTGTAATATTCAGGATTTGAAAATCGATATAAATACTAATAATCTCACAGTTATAACTCAAAATATACGTAGTATCTATAAAAACATTGATGATTTACAGATAACCCTCTCCCAATTACCTTTCCAACCACACATTTTAATCCTAACAGAATGTAGATTAAGTCCTAATAAAACAATTCCTCGTATTTTGAATTACTACCATTATCAAACATTAAAACAACTTAACCAAAATGATGGAGTGGTAACTTTCATTAAAGATGACATTCTTGCCAAGGTCACGGAACTTAATCTTATTGATGCCACGGGCCTTCAAATTGAAATAATGGATTATATCATTTTAGGTATTTACCGCTCCCCGTCCATTACAAAGGCGGAAAACTTTATAACTTCACTAAATTCTCATCTTGAGAATCTTCCCAGAAAAAATAACATCTTGCTTACGGGGGATATCAACATTGATTTACTTATATCACCTCACGAAAACTCACAGGAACGCAACAACAGACTTACTTACTTAAACTTACTATCTCTGCATGGTCTTCTACCGGCTCATACCCTTCCAACCAGGGATGTTAGTTGTCTCGACCACGTCTTTTTACGACTTATAAATAGCAACATCTCGGCTTTGGTCGCGGTACTTAACACTACTGTAACAGACCATGATCTAGTGTGCTCTATCCTATCTCATAATTATAATCAAAAATCAAATGACCATAACTACAAACACAAAAATATTATAAATTACCAAAAAGCTTATCAAGGCCTTATTACTACTGACGTCTCTAAATTTAATATATATAGAGATCCTGATACCTATGCGAATGCTTTGATCAGTTTGATTAGAGAAACTCTACACTCAAATACTAGATTGTCGGTAGTCCCTAATAGCAAACGAGTTTTAAAGCCTTGGATTTCCTCCGGGGCCTTAAGGTGCATAAGGTTAAGAGATAACCTACAGCTAAAACTTAAAAATAACTCTCAAAATCTTATTTTAAAAATAACGTACAAGCGCTTTCGCAACTTCTGCACAAATTTATTTCAGAAACTAAAAAGGCAATACAATAAAGATAAAATAAGTAAATCCATCAAACATCCAAGAACCCTTTGGCAAACTATAAACGAAATTACTAATTATAAATCAACAAAAAGTACAAATTTAAATTTACTTAATATTAAATCTAGCCCTTTGACATCTGTTGATCATGTTAATAAATTCTTCTCTAGCATCGGCAAAAACTTGGCCGAAAACATCATTCACTGCCCTGGTCAACCTAGCTGTCAAGTTGTTCCTAATCACTTGTCGTCTTTTGTACTGTTGGACACATGTCCACAGGAGATTGATAGCATTCTCATGAGCCTGGATTCCAATAGCGCACCTGGGTGGGATGGCATAACCACTTACTTTCTAAAATTATCCAAAAACTATCTAGTTCCATTAGTCTCTGATCTGGTCAATTTGTGCTTTAATACGGGTATTTATCCTACAGCATTGAAACGTTCCCTTGTTACCCCTGTTTATAAGAGCGGAGATAATACTGACGTAAACAATTATCGACCTATTGCTGTACCACCTTCTATTTCCAAAATTATCGAAAGGGCTCTTAATAGCAGGCTTGTTAACTACCTAAGCAAATATAACATCCTCTCCGATTCACAATATGGCTTTCGGAAGGGTAGATCAACACAAGGGGCTATTCTGGATCTTACTTCTTGCATAGTGGAAGAGGTGGATAAGGGTAACAAATGCTTAACGATATTTATCGACCTTAAAAAAGCGTTTGATACGGTTTCTGTTCCAATTCTTGTACGCAGACTTGAGAGTATTGGTATACGTGGCACTGCTCTGTCTCTTCTCAGTAGTTACTTACATGATAGGAAACAAATAGTAAAGATCGATAAATATCACAGTAAAGAGGTAAGTGTTACTTACGGTGTCCCGCAGGGGAGTGTCCTCGGCCCAACGCTGTTCTTAATTTATATAAACGAGCTATGTAATCTCCGTGGCGTTGGGGGGAGGATTATCTCCTACGCGGATGACACCGCCATCATTTTTAGCGGTAAATCTTGGAATGAAGTGCGATTGGCAGCTGAGCTGGGAATGGCGTTAGTTCAAAGATGGTTAAATGAAAACTTACTGACCCTTAATATCCAAAAAACTAACTACATATGTTTTACCCCTTACATAAATTCTCAGCCTAATATTGATTTTTGTGTTAAGATTCATAACTGCGCTATTCAACCTTCCGTTCCATGTAACTGCCCAGAAATTCAAAAAATTTTCTGCACTAAGTACCTAGGAGTGATGGTGGACCAAAAGTTAGGCTGGCACTCACATATTGAATTAACTATCTCCAGAGTACGTAAACTAATCTATATCTTCAAATTATTACGGCACGTGATGGATAAGGACGTTCTACAAAAAATATACGTCGCTTTAGCGCAATCTGTGATAAGTTATTGCATTCCAGTTTGGGGGGGTGCTAATAAAACCAACTTCCTTGATCTTGAGCGTGCACAGAGATCTTTACTTAAAGTGATGTTCTTCAAGCCCTTTAGATTCCCCACTTTTGATTTTTACATTCTGTGCGATCTTCTCTCTGTTAGGAAATTATATGTTATTAATCTAATCCTTCAATATCATAAAACATTACCATTTGATCCATCTCTACTTAATAAAAGACGTAATGATATAGTTGCTCCAACACATCGGGTCCGTCTCGCCTTTTCCCAGAGACAATATGCATCACGATCACCCTACTTATATAACTTAATTAATCGCAAGATACACATATATCCTATGCAACTACATAATTGTAAACTTGCTCTTATAGGTCTCCTAAAAACTATGACATACGATCAGGTTGAAAACCTACTTACTAGAATTACATAAACGGCTCTGGCGTATCTGGTGCTTTGCTTGTGGCTTCTATCCGACCCCAAGGAACATTATCATTTGCTTGATTTGTCTTATCCGTAGGGCAAGCAAGCACCCGAACGCTTATTTTTACTTTCCTCTTATTCTTACTTTCTTCTTATTGGCTCGATGCGCTGAGTGCATGCGTTCAGGGTATTCTGCATGTGGTCTTATACCCAATCCCAAAGTTCGCTATTTTGATACCGTAGGGCACGTGAGAGACTGGACGTATGTTCTCATAGTCCAAAGTTAAATGGACAACTAATTACGCCCTTCATGTGGCGGTGGTATTGTATCACTTATAAACAAAGAAGGACTAATCCTTCCAACCTAATTTACATCATTTATTAATATCATGACATGACCTTGATCGCTTTATGTTTCTTCCTATAATTGACTGTGAGTCTTATTAGTTGTTTAGATTCCGTTTATCCGATTGATCGGGCTCTCTGCATGCAGCGTGATATCTGATCCCAAGGAACACTTATTGTGTCCGTAGGGCTTGCAGGTACCTGACCTGAGTGATAAATCTTTGTCAAGTAACCTATTTCATAATAAATTTCAAGTGGCTCATCTTGTGTTCTTGAGTCCATTACTACTAGTTTTGACAGGTATTTATCTAAGTTATCTAATTAATATCACAACAATGTTTTGCATGTCGGATGTTGGGTGCTCTGTCTACTCGTATTTAAGATTTAAAGATATGAATGAGGTGTGTACTCGAAGTTCCCCCCTCCTACTATTATTTTTATTTGCTATTTACATATAAGTACTTATATCTTGAACTGCTTTCCCCATATATACCTCCTTAAACTAGCTTTTTAACAACAAATAAAAACGTTTGTTTTGAAATTTTTCCCCCTACTAAATAATACCTAAATATTACTTATTGATATGATGAACTGCGTATCGCACACCCCACACAACAACCTTTACACAGTCATTACTTTTTCTGATTGTTAAGTATCTACTAATTTGCTTTATTTAAACTTTTATTTTATTTTTTTTCTCCAAGTTGTTTAATTACCCATAGTAATGTATCTTTAAGCTGTACCTATCACGGAAGAGCGTCGCATTCCCATCACAAGTGTCTCTGACTACTTACTGGGAAGCTTCGTTGTATGCGAATGTAAGATTTATGAAATAAATGCATTTTTATTTATTTATTATTTATTTATAGATTATGTAAAGTAGCTATTAAGCTCTTATAAAAGCCACAGATAATTAAGTATGTAAAGGCTACAAAATTATCCACTTAATGGTGATCGCATTTTTTGCGGCCTATGAATAAAAACAACAAAGATATCATGTTACTGAATTACCCTGCAGTTTTTATCTATTTCATAATTAACTTTTTCGCTCCGGTCTGGTCTCATTAAGGAAATAGGTAATAAAACACGCCAATTTAGTTAATGATCCTGTTTCTTGTAGCGCACGCACTAGACCCACGAGAGCCATCAAATGAGACAAAATTATACCCGCTTATTCAGTTATGTAATAGGTGTACTATCTAAAAGTTTATAATGTTGTTATTAGTAAAACCTTAGAGTATAAATAAAAAAAAAACGTAAAACATTTTCATATGAAAGGTAAGTACACGGAGGGGCCTGAATTGAGATTCAATATTTCTATACTAATACTAATTACTAATTACCTACTAATAATAATACTATAAAGACGAAAGATTTGTATGTTTGTAATGAATAAACTTAAAAACTACTATGCCGATTTCAAAATTTCTCATTCCCATGGGAAAAAATGTTAAAGCGGGCGGATTTGGCACAAAGAAAGAATAGACCTTGCGGAAAAATATAGGCTAACTTTTACGGCGGGAAAATACCTCATTCCCACGGGAAAGAACTGTTAACGCGGGCATAGCCGCGGCGGGTAGCTAGTAGACTATAAATTAATATCGGTCAATAATGTGAGAGATTAAAAGGTATTGAAATAATCTTAAATACAAGTACTTATAGTATAGTCGACCTTTACAAAAATTGAAAATAATAAGCTATAAAAATATCAATATACAATGTGTATAATTGCATACGATAATAAAAAAAAATACGAGGTAAAATATTGTAGAGTAGACGAAGCTCTCGATTCTGTATCATATTCTGTGTGATATTGTGAAAAAATACGCATTCGCATAACCCTATTGTATCGTATCGCAATATTCTTGCTGATATAATGTGAAATCCAATTTGGAACAACAGAACAACAATATCCGGGCAAACAGTGTCGTGTATTACAAATAATGCACGACGGCTCGTATTAGGGGTGCTTTCGCGTTCCTTTTGTTGAAATTGTATTGTAGGTAATTTTCATATGAGGGCAGTAAATGCGCCGGTAATGGTCCATAACAGAAAGCTCGCGATATATGGACGCTGCCGAGCCCGCCGCACTAGCGCCATCTACCGCCCTAGTTACTGAATTGAACACGAAAATGCGTTATTTGTGCACATGAAAATTCGACATCAATTATTTATTACGTAGCTTTTACTAAATTGCTACTTAAAATTACTTACTACATTTGATTACTTTGAGAGATAGTTTTGTGCATATTTATTGCTACAGATAGCACAATTAAATGTGTTTATTGTATTTAGTAATTTGTTGGGTCCCACCTGGCCATATATAGAGCATTAAATTTTTACAAAATGATAATTTTGCAATAATTAGAAATGGGATCCAAGTAAAAAAAATAAATAGATGAACCTTTCGCTACTTTATTTATCTGCTGACGGCCGCGTTGTTTTTCGACTTTGCCGTAGTAATCTTTACCAGCCCACGGGAACTCTGCTGTTATAAGTATCCAAGGTGTTGACCGGGGATATAAAGTACCACCATGCAAATTTTATTCCAATCGGTCTTACAGTTTCGGAGATTAGCCCGCACAACCAGAGAAACAGAGAACCCAAAAAAATAAAAAAGGTCTGGATATGTTCTATATTGCTTTTTTTTTGCAGTGTCGAAAAGGCACGACCAATCAAGCTTCATCTGACTTGATCTGAATAGGTTTTTAGTTTTTTTTTCCTGCACAGATTTTCGACCTTTAAATAGATTGCACCTTAAATAATTTTCAGTTTTGTTCCTTGTTCAATGAACATAAAAACGGTGCAAAGCCCAAAGTGTTCAACTTAGCGTGTTATTTACTGTACAAACAACAACTTTACCTAAAGTTGAACTTTTTATACGAGACAAACGTGCTGAGGTGGGTAAACGTGTCTGCGTTCAAACACTGCAACAGAAACGTTCTTGTTAGGTAACTTAATACCTTAATGCTCTTGACTAATAGGATTTCCTTGCGAGACTGCGACACGAGACACATATGATAGCTGTCTCAATTGCATCACTGCAGCCTGCACAGGGAACCTCAAAGCTGGCGCGCTAGCGCAAGTTAACGGGATATATTTACACCAACTATGAAAATAATTCGTTTCAGCTCTAAAATCCACAACTTAAAAAATAACTATTCACACTTTAATACTTCTAGCATTTATAGTTAGTTAGGTATAAATAGTCTAAAGTATGGCAAGTATGACTCTTGGACTACCACACAGATAAAAGTAACTAAATCTCTATGAACACGTATGAAAAATAATAATTTAGGGATACTCAATTTGCAAATAATATGTCAAATTGAGACTATTGATCTTCATGCATTAAAATGCAATGATTACTTTCAATGTTAAAATATTACATTATTGCAGACCGTTACTTAAGATTAACGGGCGTTTGATTATTTTAGAAGTGGGTTTAAATGCAGCCCCAAGTTAAGGGTGTTTGTATACACAGCCTCTGCCCGAGGGGATATGCAAACAACAATGACCCGTCTACTTCTGACTGAAGAGTATTTGAGACACCCACATGTAAATGTTGAATTCGTACGTGCAAAACATTAACCCAATACAAATATATCTAAGTTGGTTTACTCTCACAAGAGTCTCCATAAATAATATTGTACCAAGATATTTTTCAAATGTAGAAAGGTGCTATAGAATAACAATGAGGTGCTTGTTGTCGATAAGTCCTCTTTGTTAGCTTACTATTACTAGAGTATCACAGAATAAGTATTTCGCTACATAAATAACAACGTTAGAACATACCTAATATAAAGAAAATGTTATTTTAGTAAGACGGTAAAACAAGCTTGCTATTGAAAATATGATAGTAGGTATATATTATCATAATAAGATAACTTATGAATAGGTCCTGTCCTAACACGCCCTTCAGCTAAATAAACCTGTTTTTTGAAATTTTTCGTGTTTGATAATATTAAGTAATACAAAAAAAAAATGTAACTGACTTAACTAAATGATGTAAATATACTTAAGTTAAATAAATACTTTGAACTTATAAAGCTGGATTTGGACTAAATTAAGAACAGGATAAAAAAACTACTATCTTTACATTTGATCTCTTTGTGGATCTATGCCTGTGTTTTGTCTTTTGTTATAATATGTATATGTATGTACAGTAGGCAACACATGCGGCTGGACATGATGACCCTGAGAGCATCCGTATTTGGTCATCGTGCGAATGTCCAACCGCATGTGTTGGCTTCCTACATATAGAAATAGTTAAACAAGTATTCTTGTTCAGTCACACAGCGCTGTTACAAATAAACTCGTGTTGTTGTCGTCGGTATGTAGGTAGTGTTCGTATCTGGCACACCACGCTTCGGGGAACTCCCGTAGGGGCGGAACTGAGACTTCCTTCCTCCCTCAGGATCCGCTGGCGTCTTCTGCATGAGCTACGAGACACAACTGGCTTCCTCGCCGCTGTTACGGTAATGTCTTTTGCATTTTTGATGCTGCGATACTCTGTGCATAAGCAAGTCACTGTAGCGTAAGTATCGCGAAATCTGTGAATGGAAATATTAATAAAAATATCCCTCAATCACTTTTGTACTGGCTTCACTGCTTATTTTTGTTTTTGCACTAATGTAAATTTTTTGTCCTTCTCTATTTGGCTCTTCTTTGAAACCGTTTGTGTATTTTTTTCATTAATAATTGTAGTTTTTTCATTGGGAATAAAAGATACAGGGCTAAAGGTTTCTAGCTTAATTTATACTCTAAGGTTTCTAGGAATATTGACCTTAAAAATAATATTTTTGACAAATTATGAATGTCATTTATTTATCACATAAACTCAATTTTACGCATCATCGCCCCAACTTGAACGTAGAGTTAATAACATAATAGTCAACGCTTAATTTTGCTCACTAGCACACGATTTGTATTTGTCAAAATTGTGTTTATCGTTTCAAATATGTTTAGAAGCCGGCAAGTAGCAACTCAAATACAAGCGTATTGTGTGCGTGGTAATGACGCGTAATTGATGAAAATCATCTGTGAAAGTGGCGCACTTTAATAAATGGATTTGTATCATTTATCAACGTCAGTTCAGTAGCTTGTAAATATGAATTTGTGTGATGTGACTCGATCAATGATTTAATCTCTCTTGTAATTTCAGAAATCATATTAGAAGCTTTTGCAATCATGTCACCAAAACCAAGCAAAGTGTTCAAATCTTAAATACACAATTTTATTTGTTTCATTAACACTTTAATACTTCTAGCATTAACACTTTAAAGCGCTTTTTAAAAAATAAATCATTTTAATTTGCTTGTAATAAGTTTATATTATAACTGCTATTACGCGTCTTAATATGCGAGAAGTAAGCGAGTTCCTAGCGTCCATTTATTTTTTTCAACTTTTCTTGTTATGTTATGCTTCCCTTTCTTTACACTTGTACAAAATAACTTAAAAAAGCGGCCAAGTACGAGTCGGAACCGCCCATGAAGGGTTCCGTAGCAGCCAGTAACATAATATAAAAGTTTTTGTAGTTGGTTGTGACTTTGATCGATGTTTTAATAATAGTGAAAGGTAAATGCTGTTTACGATTTATGACGTATTCAAAAAATCTACTTACTAGATCTCGTTCAAACCAATTTTCGTTGGAAGTTTTCATGGTAAAGCACATCATATATTTTTTTAGTTTTATCATTCTCTTATTTTAGAAGTTAGAGGGGGGGGACACACATTTTTCCACTTTGGAAGCGTCTCTCGCGCAAATTATTCAGTTTAAAAAAAAATTTATTAGGAACCTAAATATCATTTTTGAAGACCTATCCATAGATACCCCACACGTATGGGTTTGATGAAAAATTTTGTTTTTGTTTCAGTTTTATGTATGGGGACCCCCTAAATTTATTGTTTTTTTTTTTCTATTTTTGTAAGAAAATCTTAATGCGGTTCACACATAACATCTACTTACCAAATTTCAACAGTATAGTTTCGGATTAAAGTGGCTGTGACATACGGACGGACGGACAGACAGACAGACAGACGAATCTATAAGGGTTCCGTTTTTTGCCATTTGGCTACGGAACCCGAAAAAAGTAAGAATAAACATAATAGAATTGAGATTCTCTGCCAGGCACCGGAGCGGTATAATTTCTTGACGGCGGCGGCGGCGGCGCGGTGCGGCGCGGGGCGGCGGCAAACTGAGCTACGACGACGCTACGATTTCTGCTACGGCGTAGCCAGCTACGACCACAGCGTAGATAGATACTAATTCTCATTCTCAAATTATTGATTTTCACTTATTTGATTCCGCAAGTAAGGGATATTTTCATATAAACCTTTACTTAATTTAAAGGTTTTATTACGTACTATGTAAAGTATACGGTTCAACAAAAATCTTTATTTCCCTAAAGCAAAGTATAAATTTTTCCTAGCTAAATAAGTAGGTAATCATAACTAAGTTTATAAGACCTCAAGGCAAGTCCGCGTTTACATCAACAATAAAAGTATACGTGCAGTTTTATTACGAGCAAACTGCATGCAATAGCTTTCTGTGTGTGCAGCCAACGATGTTTGCGATGAAATGTGAAGAAGAGCCTCTGGGAAATAAGGTGAATAATGTCGCTTTAAGTCGTACCCTTTGCGAGCTCACTCTGCCGTTCTCGCGGTGTAGTGGCAAATGCTCCGAAAGTTTTTAAATAAAAAAGCAACAGAAATGTATCCTTGTAAAAACGACTTTTATAATAAATAACAAAAAATGTCACAATTTGTGGTTTACATTATGGAAGTAGGTATTTAAAAGCAACAAAAATGTAGTTTATTCAAAAAACACATTTTTGAAATTTATGAGTCACTAATTAAACGAAGTGGACGGGCTTGCTCTGAACATGGGAAGGCAGAGATACCGCAAAATGTATGCATGCATAGTCATTAATTTTTACACTCCGTAAATACAAATTGGTCCGTTCCGCCATTTTTAAAGCCGGCTGCCTCTGCGCCGGAGAATTGGTCCAATTTGCCGTTTTGTGAACGCTTTCATTTATGTTTTATTGTTCTGCAATAAAGATCGTCTTTCCATCAACCACATCTTTTAACTTACTACCCATTCCATTTTTAGGTCTTTTTATTTTAGTATTATACTAGCGACCCGCCCCGGCTCCGCACGGGAAAATGTTTATTGTGGATTATCCATAAGTAAATCATGCATGTATTATACATATAAACCTTTCTCTTGAATCACTCTATCTATTGAAAAAAACCGCATCAAAATCAGTTGCGTAGTTTTAAAGATTTATGCTTAAATAATATTGGTAGAGTGATTCAAGACATAGGGACAGAGAAAGCGACTTTGTTTTTTACTATGTAGTGATAGTGATGATGAGCTGTTAACGATGACGACGACTAAAATGAAAAGCCCTAAACTATTTTCAATTTATTTTTTGCAAAAGCACGAAATATAAATCTGGTCAAACGGTGAAACCTTGCATGCAAATCATATGATAGAAGGAAATAATAACAGAGTTAAACTTTACAGCTAAAAAATTTACATTGATTACAATAAAAAAATGGAATTTGATTTGAATTTTATAATTGGAATTTTAATGCAAAGAAAATCCTAAATATTAAACCGTATTTGTTTTCAACAAGAGATAAACGTATACCTAGGGAGGATATAAACAAGCTGTTAACGACGACTATTCATTTATTCCAAGAATTAAAGCTACACTTATTTTTTGGCATATGTATGGCGAAAAGACAGCCTTATCACCCCGAGGCTAATGTACGAGTCTTTCTTCTGTGTTCCGCGAGCCGTGCGCGAGTGACCTAGAAAGCTGGAAATATCAACACCATATGGCCATACTGTAGGTACATACATTTTATGATATGCAACCAACTGCAACCACGTTGCTACTCTATTATTTATCACACTTTTTTACTTTACATGTGAATTCATAAAGAAAGAAAAGATGCAGACCTCAAGTTTAAACCTATTTTGTACAGCCGATTACATAGTAAAAGGAAATCATTAAATGTTTCTATTCTGTAGTTCCATAACAAGTCTGAAAAAACATTTCCTTTTTAAGTCCTTAAAAAACACGTTTAGTTTCGTGTGTTTCATTCAGCCGCCGCCGCCGCCGTCCCACAGCGCCGCGATCACTCACGCTGCGTCTTGTCTCGACAAATGCCCTCGCAAATTGTTTCCAATATCTTTTATTGGAATGTGATACTGGGCCGCGACTTATAGAGGACATTTCTCAAAGCTGTCGCAGTTCACACGTTTTACCCCACACGATCAATTTGAAATGTCGACGTTTTTCCTGCTGAAACTCAATAGATCACTTACGTACGTAGGGTCGGTACTTATTCCGTAGTTCCTTTATTTACTATCCAAAATCCAATTAAACGACTGCATTAGTTTACTCTAGTTTCGTATTATAATCAGAACTTCGTATCTTAACTAGCTATAATCTGCAGCAGCATATAACTTTACACAAATTAATTATATATTGTATCAAAAGATTTGGTAGATAACTACTATACATTCGATAATAATAAGAATATACGACTATTATATATTAACTATTATATATTATATACTAAGTGAAACGCAAAATTATTTACACCTAAAACGGCTTTACCGCTGTTTTCGTTTTCTTCAAAATTCCAATGTTGAAAAGCTGCATAAAGAAAGATTAATCTCAGAAGTTGAGACAAAGACTTTGGTCTCATAAGTAGGGCGCGTCACACTGACTTGCAAAGTCCTGGGAAAATTCCGAGTGTATAGCTGCTTAAGTAGGAATTGTGACGGTCATTTGAATCGTGAGTCGCTGCTGGCAGAAAACAAATTAATTAATCACAAATAAAAGTAATATTTAGATTAGGTGAAAATGAATGACGGCCTAGTGTGCGGTCGCAATTTAGGAGGGAGTGAAAGTTTAGGAAAGAATTGGGGATTTTTTTTACAAAGAGGCTTATTTCATGTAAATGGATGTAAGGGTAAATATTTTATAATTAATGAAATATGGATTACAGTTTGTCATCGAGTCAATATTGGCAATTATCCTTACTTTTTTTTTATGACTTGAATAAATATACTTCAGCGCAATTTTTCCATAGCACAATTCCATACTGGAGCCATGCATGTGCGTAGGAGTAATATGCAGTTAGGGCAGTTTTATAACATCAGTATTCTTCTTTAGTTCGTACAGAGCATAGGTAAACCTTGCTAATTTAGAACTTACTTTTGATATATGATTTTTCCAATCTAGTTTTAGATATATTGATTTCTAGGTTGTGGTCATTTAGCCAGTTTATTATTTGAGATAGAAATGCGTCGAGGGAAGTTATCAGGTCTGCAGATTTTTTGCAGGGAATTACCAAAGATATATCATCCGCAAACAGGGTGCACGAGTGGTTAATTAATGGGTAATAAGTGCTTAATAAGTGGTTAAGTGGGGACAAATTGCAGATGTGTAAATCCGCCAATGCTAGTGAGTGAGTCACAATCTTGCTATTTATCCAAATACGATTTTATTCTCTGATTCCGGACGACCACGTCATCACTTAGGTACCGGCCGACTGTCAGAGCGGGTCTAACGAAGTCATCTAAATGCGCCATAACATACTCGTAACATAACCGAACCCAAAGACCGAACCCTAGGCTGATAGAAGATATCCAAGACCTACCCACAATAACATCACCTTTTAGGCATTTTAGTGCCATAAATCTCAAACCTCTAGATTTATGCAGGTAGATACAGGCACCGGTTATTCCCATATTGCCCTTGTCTCCCGGTGGGGACCGTGAAACGGGAAGTACATAATTAAAAGAGGTATTGGTCAAACCTTTTTAAAAATCAATGAAATCTTTCCTTTACCTATACTAAATGTTACTATTCGATTGATGAATTTCTCTGTGACAAATTGGAATAGATATAATAATTATTTGAATTTATTAAATATGGTGGTAGTACTTATGTACTAGCTAAAAATAAATTAACATTACTTATTTAACATAACTATTTACATAGGTAACATTGTAAAATTAATAATGTTGTTGTGTGTGTGTGTTGTAATGTATCAGAGAACATAATTATAATATTATTATAATTTTAAACATAGGTATTTATTTATCAAGCAATTACGAATAATGTTAAATGACTTGCATGCCAGTGCCACTGCTCACTTTTTCTATAAACAGGGTTCATGTAGTTTGTAAGTGCTTTTGTATTTTACCTGCATGAGAGCAGTAAATAATATAGGTAATAATAATAATGATGAGATCCGAAGGCGAACCAGAGTCACCGTAATAGCCTGAAGAATCGCGAAACTTAAGTGGCAGTGGGCAGGGCACATTCCGCGTAGAACCGATGGCCGTTGGTTAAAAAAGGTTCTTGAATGCGGCCACCCGCCGGAAGACGTAGCGTGGGCAGGCCCCCTACAAGGTGGACCGACGATCTGGTAAGGGTCGCGGGAAGCCGCTGGATGCGGGCAGCGCGGGACCGATCGTTGTGGAGATCTTACGCTTTTGTCCAGCAGTAGACGTCTACTGGCTGAAGTGATGATGATGATGATGAATAATAATATCGCCCTCTTGCGCAATGTACGGAGATGCGAAATAACTAGTTTGAAAATTTTACCAGGTAAACAATTAGGGGATAGATAGAAGAAAATTAAATTACTATATCATTAGGCCGCACGGCTCAGTTTCTTAGCCTTTCTCTTTGGGAAAATTTTAAAAACCCACATTGAGAGTTGTTGTGCAGTGTGACCAGATTTAGCAAAATTTGGCGATTATAGCAGAATTTTGAAAATTATTTTCAGAAAATAAGCAGGATCATACTTTTAGGAATTTGAGTTGAGTTTCAATAGTAGTGTTAGAAGTATTTAAAGAAATTCTGCTTTTCCTTGTACAATATGTTACTACTGCGCTGGTACTGGTAAACCTTCAATACTATTCAAGAGGAAATGTGTATTTTTATTTAAATTGTATACAAGGTTCGTTTTAGTCCATTGTCTAAGTAGTCGTTTTCAGTCAATTGTAGCAGATGTACCATTGTATTAATATAAATTACGAAAAAAAATATCGTAAAATAAGTAAAAAATTATATGAAAAAACAAACACTCAGAACATTTTAGCAGAATTCGGATGAGCAGCCGTATTTTCATTTCTAACAACTACTATATACTATATCTATGTTTCTAACCGGGTGTGCACTGGTGCTGTGCCGTGCTGTGCACTGCCATTAGTGTTGCCAGCTTTGTCCGTATTTGTACGGATTTTCTGAAGTTTACGGATATTTTATACGGATTTACAGCACAGAACATAATATACCTATATATTATATTTTGTAGTAATCATTCATTTTATTATTTCTATCAATCGGAATGGATCGGAACTATGATAAAAAATATATATTGATTTTAAATACGGATTTTTTCAATAAAAATGTGGATTTCACGCCCTCACCATATAGCAACACTGACTGCCGTATAATTTTTTTTTCCCTTTGCTTCGTGTGTTTTCATGACGGTGTGTGTTTGATAATTTTGTTTACCTACTAAATTAAAAATCTCCACGAGTCTACGCGAATATTGAGAATTCAACCTAAGAATAACACTCAAGATGAGCATGAGACCAGATGATCATCGTAGGAAATGGGACAAGGAGGAGTTCGAACGAATTGCTGCTGAAAGGATACAGGAAGAGCTAGATGAAGAGGAACGTTCAAAAAAGAAAGGTAAAAGGTGCTTATTTATTTCTTCTATTAGTGAATATCCCACTCTGAAGATGACTCTGACTAAAAGGTTCCGCCCCGAACTTGACTCTCTGGCTTTAAGATTAATATCTGTTTAATGTTGTCTCTTAATTACTTAATTTGTAATGAAACTCACCATCAGTACAAATTATACAGAGGCAGCGCAGTAGGAATCATATTACATATTATAATTTTAATCTATTTGGTTGATTTTTCAGCACCTCCGGTCAAGCGTGAACTACTCAAACAGCGAGAATACAAAGTAGATTTAGATTCTAAACTTGGCAAGAGTGTGGTCATTACAAAAAACACTCCTACATCACAATCTGGAGGATACTACTGCAATGTCTGTGATTGTGTTGTTAAAGATTCAATCAATTTCTTGGACCATATTAATGGGAAAAAACATCAAAGAAATCTGGGCATGTCAATGAAAATTGAACGCAGTTCATTAGATCAGGTAGGTAATATAATAATTCATGTTTAAATTAATTTAATGTACTAAATTTTTTATTTTGTTCTTTATTTTATTTTCCTTCAGAGTACATAATGTCACTATTCTATCAATAATTTCTGATCTTGTTATATTATAACTAGTAATTTTTTTTCACTTTTACAAGATTGGTCAGTCAATTGACTACACTATTTGTATTGTCGAAATATCAGTGCTGTTTGCTGATCATTTGTCACTATAATTATGCTGAAACAGTGCCCTTTTCATGCTTTGATATAATAAGAATAAGAACCATCTTTTGATGAATATTAAACAAAAAAAATGTTTTGAAAATTAATTCAATTATACTTGAGTGGACTACAATATTTTGTTTAGTTACATGTATATTCTGTGTTCTTGTGAATTTTCAAGATTTGGTTTCTTATGCAGTTATGAAAAACTTTTTGCTTTGCATCATAGTTGTTAAATAATTATTTAATATTTTGTTTTAGGTAAAAGCTCGATTTGCACTCAACAAAAGAAAACTTGAAGAAAAAAAGAAAGAGTATGAATTAGACACACGGCTACGCGAGGCTGCCGAAGAAGAAGCTCGGGTGAAGGAACTGCGACGCGAGAGAAGGCGCGACAAGAAGCGCAAGTTGCAGGAAAATGAAGAAGAAGAAGATGACTCGCCTGCACAATCACAACTCGCGCAGATCATGGGTTTCTCTGGATTTGGTGGAGGCAAAAAGTAATTTATTTTTCCCGAATTGCTGTGAGCGCTGATCTCGATCTCTTTTACTCTTCTTATGAATTCTTTAAAGAGCTACATAGAGCTAAGTGGGGGAATTGAAGATAGGGCGCTGTAAGAAGAAGCAATAACATCTGTTTACTATTGTTAAATGTAGTTATAGATAGATACTACAATATGTCCTACAGCAAGTATGTTTTATACCAGCAATCCATTCACCATTTAATGCACTCCTTGTCCGTTAGCACCAACATTTGTACTGGACTAGAATATTTATGTTTTCTTTTTGTGTAATATAAATAAAATATAAGCTATGTAATATTAATTGGTTGTTTTTTTAATACAATCAAATTTCTATTTTACAAACTACCGGAATATGTTAAACTTTTAAAATAAATACTTACCTTTTTGTCATATAATAAAAGTAGGTGTTAAGATGGGCTATATACTATCTCAATTTTAATCGGTTAGGAAGGCGTGTTACAATCGCCCCTCTCTTCTCTTCCGTTCTAGACGTTGTGGGAATCAAAATGAAACAATATCAAATATTAAGTGATGTAAACAAACAAACAATTTGGACTTAACTTTAAAAAACACAACACCGCAAGTCGGGTGCAATTTTCCGAATAAACAGACTGAAAGCCATAGAGGAAGAAAAAATATTGCTGAAAACTAAGCAAGTTATTTTGTATGTTTACGGGTCTTTACGCGATAATTTTAAATAGGATTTGGTATTCTGTGAAATAAGTATGTTTTACGATACCTTATTTATTGTGTAGGTACTTACTAAGCGCGAGAAATAAAAAACCTCCCCATATTGCGGAATTTCAATGGAATTAATTTTGTGATGGAAATTGTTGCCATGAAAATATACACGTGGCGCCCCCAAAGCAGGTTTTTTTTTTCTTTGATCAGGCTTTAGAACAGAACAGACTCGGTGGTAACGGTTTCGTCTAGATGGCCTATCTTCGTAGCCCGGAAACCACACCAAACTGACCAAACCACACAAGCAACATACCTTCGCGTGTATTAGGTACGTCTATATTTTTCTCTCAAACTCACGAAATTAACTCTACCTACTCTTGTTGGATAACACTCCGTTAACCGTTAGATAGATGAATCGAGGAGAAGGGGTTCAAGCTACATATAATTCAAATAATGAATAAATAAAAGTATCCCCTTGGGCATGGGTTGCTTGGTAGAACTGAGCAATAAGGCCGCCCATTTGTACAATTTCATTGTTGTGGACCGCATCGGTGGTTTAGTGGCTACAGCCGTTGTCTTCCTCTCTCAAGACGCGGACGGGTTCGAGCTAACATTTATAAGACGCACTTACGGTGAAAAAAAAAACAGAGTGATGAAACCTCTATACACCTAAAAAAGCTGGCCACGTGTGGGTTGGTCTTCACACCAACCCACACTGGGCCAGCGTGGTCGACTAAGGCCTGTTCACCCCATGGATTTAAATAAATACCTACTAATCGTACACCACCTTGAATCAACCTAGGCTCGACCCCTCGGTGGTCACGGCCCCTAGCCTAGTTGGTGGTACGCCTTCAAAGCACAGCGCACAGGTTCGAATCCCGCCCGATTGTAGCAATTTCTACTAATACCTATTAAAGGAAGGCTATCGAATACATACCTATAAGTTTTTGTAGTTCAATAGTTTTATTATAATAAAATAATGAAAGAGGTAGGTAGGTCTGTATGTAAAGCCCGACCAAAGAAGGGATTTAGGTAAGTAGGTACTTTATTGCCAGCCTTATTATAAGACTAGTCCGCGTCTCTCTAGTAAGGGCATCCTTACTATCGTGTGCATATGTCGTAGCCAAGTGGTTAAAATAGCCGTTCAATCAAACAGCTAGCCCTTTGACTGAACATCGCCATTCAATCACACGGCTGTACGTCGCTTAGCCGACTTGTTGACTGCAACGTTCAACACTACAGCTTGACGACGCTTAGCCAATTGGTTAAATGGCAAATTAACTAGGGTGACCATTAGTTTAGCATGTGATTTGAAAAAATAGGAAATCTTTTTGTAATTTCCTGGGAGATTTTTTTTTTTATTAAGTTTAAGGACGGTTTAAGAGGTGACCAAAAGTTTGAACAAATTAGTAAACATGAAAAACAAATTAATAATCGTAATATTCTTTATTGTTGCATGTTGGGCAGAGCGATACAAAAAATTTAACAGCTTTTTTTGCTATATAAAACTGACTCTTAATATTATACACCATCTTGTCTCTGCCTCCATGTCCATAATCTTTATGAATAGTATTTAGCATGGTGAAATACTCTTTTCGGGGTACAATGCGTATCACAGGATCATCATCATCATCACTCTTTCTTTTTAAAATAAGATATTCTTTACTGCCAATTGTCATTAAATCGTATTTTGATATCCAATAATAAGACATAGAAGTCCTGCATTCCGTGTTAGTCATGGACACCCTAGCGTTCTTTAATAACTTCAAATACCTTGGTGATGCATTTCATAATCCTGTGATTTCTCTTCGTATAACTTTTAAAACTTTAATTCACTCTTATCACTCATATGTGCCTCCATAATTTCTGGCTCTTCAACACTAGTAACGTACCTATATTTACTACTTTCTTTCCGAAAAATATCTTGAAACAATCAAAAACACAGGTAAGTTGACGCCATATTGAAAACAAAACACACCTAGCGCCGTCGCGGTGGTAAGCTGAACTAATTCAATTAAAAGGCGGCTTTTGAGTCAGCTGTAATGTTGAACGTTTTGAGCGCCTCAAATATTCAATTAAGAAGCTAGATGTGTGATTGAATGGCGATGTTCAGTCAAAGGGCTAGCTGTTTGATTGAACGGCTATTTTAACCAGTTGGCTACGACACATACACGATTACAAAGTTTATTTGCGCTTGTTGTAGGTAGGTACTTTTTTCATAATAGGTAGGTAGGGTAGGCACATTTTGAAAGTAGAGCGGCAGCAAAAACGAGTTTGCAAAACAAAGGACCAAAACAATATTTTTCCCGCTTCGATAGTCTACTAATCTAATTTGCTTTCGCACTGTTTGGGAGGGGTGCGCTCTTGGCTGCAAATAAACTTGGCAATCGTGTGCATCACTTGGGTGAGATGCGGATTATATAACGTGACCAGAAGAACAATAAAAAATCCTGCTTTGGACTTATTTTAAAACTGTAATCTAAGATTACAAAATGAGTTCCATTAGACGAGGTTTTTTTTTCTGGTCCAGGTCTTACCTAACGCCTAACTAACTTATTGACAGAATGTTCTTTCCCGCGCGCGTGCAATACGCCTATCTGATTCACCTGCGGCTCCCATTGTGCACATGCTTTGGTGCGGAACATTCAGCTGAATCGCCAAGGTCAGTCCTGTAAAAAACACTATATCACATGAACGTAAGGTGTGGACGGTACAGTCATGAAAAAAACTCTGATTTCAAACTAAGTCCAAATTAATCTTTCTCGATTCATTTTATTTTACCATTATCTTGCTTGAATCGGTGAAATAAATAAACCATTATGACGACTAAAATAGCTTAGGTACACAATGATGAAACTAAGATTTACGTACCATTTATTATTATTGTAATGTAGTACATTCTGTGCTCCTCTTATGTTATGTTATTATGTTATGTACGTTACGCAAGCGATGATGTGTCCTACCTATCTCATACAGTTCCATTATTAAACTCAGTGTAACGGATGTCAGCTACCGTCGTCATTGTCATTTATCTATTACTTTCAGCCACTACGAAATTTCATCAAAATCTGTCGAGTTTATTTCGCTTTGAAGAAAAAAGAGGAGTTATTTCTTTAACAACAGGATCATTTATGGATTTTAATATTTTTATATCTCCTGCCTGGATAATTCATGGATCTAGTAGGTAGGTAGCAGAAATCATGGCTTCACGTGTATTACGAAGCACGGCTCGTCTTGCAATGTAATGTCATATCAAAAGCCACTCCGAGAGATTTTTGTTCGACAGTGTCCCTCCCCACTGAGATTCGAACCCGGGCCCACCGTATGAAGTAAACGGCATAAAGGTAGGTATAATGAAAAAATGCAGAAGAAAATATTTCAGTTTAAGTAAAAATGTACTAGAAGTAACTTATAAAAAAGTAAATAAATGTAAACGCTTGTATGACTGGCTGTAATTAAGTAGATACCTACTGATTTGTGCCATTACAAGGCATGATTTTCCGCTACAATCGTGCGAACAACCATAACCACGCCCTCGTATAAAACGCAAGTTCACAGTCATGGGGAGTCACAGTAGACTCTTCTTGACTAGACGTGCCCGGACGGAACCATGGTTACTCTGCGGTTTGGAAACATTTTAGCGATAGTAGCCTTCACGTTCCTGTTGGCATGTGTTTCAGGATATCATGTAAGTATGAAGTGATAGAATATAAATGATATACCTACTTATTAAAACATGTATCAACAAAATATTTATTTGGAAGTTGTTCATGACAACTTTTTAATTGCAGGTCCCATTTGAAGGCAACAGTTTAACAAGTAAGTTTTCGGTGCATTTTAATTAATAAAATAAATAATAAGTGGGGACATCTCACACACGGTCATCTGACCCCAAACTAGGCAGAAGAGCAGGCTCTTCTGGCTCTTCTCATAGCACAGGTGCTATGGGTGTCAGACAGCTGATATACATACGTATATAACAATATACAAGACACAAGGCAAGCAAACACAAGTGCTCATCACACGAATGTTTGCCCTGGGCGGGATTCGAACCCGCGACCCTGTGCTTTGTAGGCAGGCGTACTACCAACTAGGCTACGGGGCCGAATTACGAGTATCTACTAAAATCATCGACTAAAATATTTAAACATTATAAAGACACTGAACAGTCTTTGTTAACTTTGAATGATCGTATAAATTGAATTTCATCCGCCGCGCTAATCCAGTGTATAACCTATATCCCCTCTCATTGTGTTCTTATAATCCCTAGCCCTACTAATAAACATATACAGGGCGTCCCACGGCTATGCCACATGGAGAGAAAGTACCTACCTTAAATATTGTAGATACGACATGTTACTGAAAGAAGACTTTATTTTAATTCTAAAAACGATTAAAACTGCATTCATACCTACATTTTAATGAAGCCTTTCGATCGGTATGGGAAGAACTTACACCTGTAACTACCAACTTAGGTAAAAAAATATATAGGTAGGTTAGGTACAGCCTGCCATGCGGTCGGACATTCGCACTACGAAATTCACCCCTAACACTACGGAGTACGGGCGTACTCAAGGTCAATATAATGTCCAGCCGCATGTGCTGGCTAGTACATTAACATTTATTTTTTAATACAGTTGCTCAAAAAGTGGCGTATTGCAGGGAGGTATAGCGTTCGGGAAGTGGGCTATTACACACACGTGCTTTTTTTTTACCTTTCCCGCACACGTGCGTTTTCTTTCCCAACTGTCAAAATAATGTCTATTAAAAAGAAAAACCAACCATGAAGTTTTTACTTTTTTTTTTGCTTGAATCATAAAAGTTTTTATGATTCAAGCAAATACGTATATTTCTAAAGCTACTAATTTGTTAAATATCAGATTTGATGATTTGATTGAATGAGTTAGGTTAGGTTTCATTTTAATTCATCTTATTAAATTTCATTTTCATTTCATATCAATAAAAAAATTTGAAGACTTGGCTGTATGGGCATAGTTCCCTTTGTCTACCAGAATGGGTGAAGAAAAAACATCTGTGCTTATATTCTACCACGGAACACTATTACTTCCTAGCGGAAGAAGAATACCAACTTCATACAAATAAAAGTGCGGCAGCAAAATACAAGGACCCTAGTGTCATCTCTCGAACACCCCCTAAATTATATCTAGTGGCGGGATATTCGTATTATTTCCTCCTTTTACTAGGTAGTTTCACGTCCGTAAATCAATTGCTAATTTCAGTGTAACATTTTTCTAGCTGTTTTTAGATATTAAAATCATTTTATATTTTTAATTATTTTTAGTACACACTACGGTCCAACTCAAAAATATAAAATTATTTTTGTATCTAAAAACCTAGACTAGAGAAATGTACACTGAAATTAGCAATAGATTTACGGACGTGAAACTACTCAACTACCACTTTATTTATTGATTTTTCAGGTAATTAAAATAAATACTGAATCATAATATTACTATATCATTTAATAATGGTTATAAAACAATTGAAATAATATTATATATGCGAAAGAATAACCTTAATGCGGATCAATTAATCCTTACATGCATCTGCTACATAGTTCTCTTCCCTCTTAATAGTTTTATCCATAAATGCAATTTTGTTCAAAAATTTACCACATTTTACAAAATTGACTGGCTTGAGGCTGTGAAGATGCATGCTGCCCTCTATTATGTTTCTTCAGAACATGATGGTAAAATAATGGTACCCCGTTCTCACTGTAAATAAATAAGTTACCAATGAGCAAAATGTATAGTAAAGAAAGAAACATACTCGGCTACACAATGTTTTTCAGAACCAATATTAATTTACTCATAATCTAAATTGTAGGACAAAAATCTATACTAATATTATAAATGGGAATATCTTTCAGTCTACAACACCGAATTTGAGAAAATTTGACAAATAAGTAATTACTTTTTCAGCACATAAGTGTTATTATTATTACTTTTTCAAATGACAGGCCTCAAATTAAATTACCACAGAAAAATACATAACTCATACAGATTTAACTGTTAGGTCACTAGTAAAACTACAATGTTAATAAAACAATTGAAATAATAATATATATGTGAAAGAATAACCTTAATGCGTATCAATTAATCCTTTCATGCTACTGCAACATAGTTCTCTTCCCTCTTAATAGTTTTATCCATAAATGCAATTTTGTTCAAAAATGTACCACATTTCACAAAATTGGCTGGCTTGAGGCTGTGAAGATCATGCTGCCCTCTATTATGTCTCTTCAGAACATGATGGTGAAATAATAGTACTCCGTTCTCACTATAAATAAATAAGTTACCAATGAGCAAAATGTATAGTAAAGAAAGAAACATACTCGGCTACACAATGTTTTTCAGAACCAATAATATTAATTTACTCATAATCTAAATTGTAGGACAAAAATCTATACTAATATTATAAATGGGAATATCTTTCAGTCTACAACACCGAATTTGAGAAAATTTGACAAATAAGTAATTACTTTTTCAGCACATAAGTGTTATTATTATGACTTTTTCAAATGACAGGCCTCAAATTAAATTACCACAGAAAAATACATAACTCATACAGATTTAACTGTTAGGTCACTAGTAAAACTACAATGTTAATAAAACAATTGAAATAATAATATATATGTGAAAGAATAACCTTAATGCGTATCAATTAATCCTTTCATGCTACTGCAACATAGTTCTCTTCCCTCCTAATAGTTTTATCCATAAATGCAATTTTGTTCAAAAATGTACCACATTTCACAAAATTGGCTGGCTTGAGGCTGTGAAGATCATGCTGCCCTCTATTATGTCTCTTCAGAACATGATGGTGAAATAATAGTACTCCGTTCTCACTATAAATAAATAAGTTACCAATTAGCAAAATGTATAGTAAAGAAAGAAACATACTCGGCTACACAATGTTTTTCAGAACCAATATTAATTTACTCATAATCTAAATTGTAGGACAAAAATCTATACTAATATTATAAATGGGAATATCTTTCAGTCTACAACACCGAATTCGAGAAAATTTGACAAATAAGTAATTACTTTTTTAGCAAATAATTATGTAATTACTTTTTCAAACGACAGGCCTCAAATTAATAAAATAAGTTATAAGATCCCTTCCCATTTTCATAATCGTAGGCAGCATCATCTGTTTTACACTGCTCGATGCCGTACCAATGCTGGTAAACGCTCACCCTTATACCAACTTGTATATTGCTATAATAATATGTTCAATGGCATTGATATCACAAATACGCGCGTTGGCAGTTTTAAGCGGATGATATTGAAAGCTCTTAGCGATGTATAGTCAATACTTACTCGTAGTTTAATTTAATGTAGTGCATTTGTTTTGTTTACTATTTAGTTTGTTTAGTGTTTAACAGCTATACTACCATCTCTGTATGTATAGTTTCTGTAACTACTCTATAGCATTTTGTGGTTAACGGTGTTGGTATCATTATTATCATGTTTGTTGTTGTTATTTTAGAGTTAATATTATATTGTGATACTGTTTGTTGACCTAAAAAAAAAAAAAAAAAAAAATTAAATTACCACAGAAAAATACATAACTCATACAGATTTAACTGTTAGGTCACTAGTAAAACTACAATGTTAATAAAACAATTGAAATAATAATATACAGGGCGTCCCACGGCTATGCCACATGGAGGGAAAGTACCTTAAATATTGTAAGTAGAACATTTTGCTGAAAGAAGACTTTATTTCCAAAAACTATTAAAACTGCAGTAATACATTTTTTAATAAGTACGTGGTTGAAACGGAAATCAAACCCGCTATACGATAAAAAAAATAATCCTGTAGTTTTATCATACCGATCAAAAGGCTTCATCATAAGGGTTACTTTTTGATAAATAACATAGTGTCAGAAATAAAAGGAAGACTATTGTATTTTAACATTTTAATACAAAATTTATCAATTTAATCAAATGCTCAAAATGACCCCCACGCTGTTAAATACAAAGGCGCACCCTTTTGATTATTTCACTCCCTGTCAATTTTTTTATCATGCTGTGGTGGATATTTGGAATAATACGTCTAAGTTCTGTTTGTAGCTCGTGGACACTTTCAAACCAGTTCCTGTAAACTAAAATTTTTACATAACCCCATAAAAAATATCTAACGGGGTTAGATCTGGCGATCTCGGCAGCCACATCAAATGTTAAAATTCATAGTCTTCCTTTTATTTCTGATATTATTAGATTCTTTATTGTACACACACAAATATAACAAAGCAGTACATTTAACTGGTAGTTTACAAGGGCGAGCTTATCTCTAAGTAGAGATCTCTTCCAGCCAACCCGTAAAAGTGTGAGAAAACTATTACAAAATTGCAGGAACATGGCTGTGTACATATTTGATATAATACTTACTAATATTCAAAATACATACACCATACTTACAATAAATACAATAGAAATGACAAATAAAGTACTATGTTATTTAGAAAATAATAATTATGATAAAGCCTTTCGATTGGTATGATAAAACTACAGGATGCTTTTTTTTCTCGTGTAGCGGGTTCGATTCCCGGTTCAACCATGTAATTATTAAAAAATATTTGAATGCAGTATTAATAGTTTAAAAAAATAAAATAAAGTCTTCTTTCAGTAAAATGTTCTATCACTACTTATTATAAAACAAAGTCGCTTTCTCTGTCCCTATGTCCCTCCCTTTGTACGCTTAAATCTTTAAAACTATGCAACGGATTTTGATGCGGTTTTTTTCAATAGATAGAGGGATTCAAGAGGCAGGTTTATATGTATAATACATGCATAATATACTAAAGAATAACCCACAATAACCATTTTCCCGTGCGGAGTCGGGGCGGGTCGCTAGTCTACAATATTTAAGGTACTTTCCCTCCATGTGGCATAGCCGTTGGACGCCCTGTTATCCATAAATGCAATTTTGTTCGAAAATTTACCACATTTTACAAAATTGCCTGAGGCTGGCTGGCTGGCTGGCTGGCTATATTGGCTTGAGGCTGTGAAGATGCATGCTGCCCTCTATTATGTCTCTTCAGAACATGATGGTAAAATAATAGTACCCCGTTCTCACTGTAAATAAATAAGTTACCAATTAGCAAAATGTATAGTAAAGAAAGAAACATACTCGGCTACACATTCTTTTTCAGAACCAATATTAATTTACTCATAATCTAAATTGTAGGACAAAAATCTATACTAATATTATAAATGGGAATATCTTTCTGGGAATGATCTGGTGAGGGTCGCGGGAAGCCGCTGGATGCGGGCAGCGCAGGAACGATCATTGTCCAGCAGTGGACGTCTTTCGGCTGAGATGATGATGATGATGATGAATATATTTCAGTATACAACACCAAATTTGAGAGAATTTGACAAATAAGTAATTACTTTTTCAGCAAATAAGTATGTTATTACTTTTTCAAACGACAGGCCTCAAATTAAATTACCACAGAAAAATACATAACTCATACAGATTAAACTGTTAGGTCACTAGTAAAACTACAGGTAAAACTAGCCATCGACACTACAGAAGAAGAAGAAGAAGGTAACTGCTATTATCATAATAATTATCCTTACCTAAAATATTGAATAAGATGTGGAAGATAGAACACCAAATAAAGTTTCTCGTTAAATTAAATTGGTCATGTTTATGGGGAATAATACCAAACTAATAGTAATCAAATATTACTTACATCACTTCGGACAGCAGGGTATAACAATCTTGTTTTGGATGCATATGTGAAATCTTCTTCAAGAAAACGATCTTAATAAAGCATTCTAATGCTATTGATAAAAGCTGCTCCGCAGTAGGAAATACAGTATTTTGCCCACAACATACACCTGAAAACAAGTAGTAAATATATCAGGAATCTAAGGCTTAGTGTATTTTTGATAATACGATAATTAAAAAAAAATCAAAATTCAAAATTATTTAATTTCTTTAAACAAATGGTTATTTACAAGTTGTTGAATTTTCCTTTTAAGCAAAAGATTTTTGCCTGTGCCAGGATATAGCCGTAAATAATATTATTGTGACGTCATTGCTTGTTCCAGTATGCTTACTATGTAAGAAGCGACAGGCTCGAGAAGCTATCAAACGCGACGTACTGACATTAGAGCCATAGAAGTTCTGTCAACATATCGCGTTTGACAGCTTCTCGAGCCTATCGCTTCTTACTACGTAGTAAGCCTGCAGTCTTCTGGAGTTTCGATTGTTATGACGAAAACATAACCTATAACACTTACCGCAGATGGTTTTGAACCTGGGTGAGCCCCAGTTTCTGAAAATCGAAAGTTTAACATTGTCAGCAGCGGGGGATTAGCCGCACTTGAAATATCTTCAAATATCACAGTTCAAAACGATCTTATAAAACACCTAAAAGTCACTGCCTTGAAAATCACTATATGTCATAAAATTCACATAAGCGGAGGATCGGGAACTCACTTCTAATATTGTGTGTCGATATGCTTGCATCAGATTCTCTGAATTGAAACGATAGCAAATAATAAAAATAGAACATAAAAACAAAAAACAAGCTATTTGACAAGATTCGGCCATATTGTTTGGTGTTGCCAGTATTGATAGAAATATTTATCAGTATACCCATCATAATATTCATAATTAATGTTATTTGAAATCAACTGTCGACTAGCTACGTAATTGTATTATTGTTGTGATGATAACTATACTAAAGTTTTTTTAAATTATGATGATGATGATGTCACGTAATTCACGTAAAACAGTTATTAAATTTTTAAAAACGAGTTGAATATTCCGAAGTAAAACCGAATTACGCTAGGAAGTACACACTGCTATCTGCCCCCTTCAAGATGGCCGTGCCGCAATTTCGACGTATAAAGTCAACTGGGCCTGGTATTCTACGGTTGGCGTAATTTTTTTTTTATTATGTTTTTATTATTTTATTAAATTGCTTCATTTTTTCGCAACTGTATTAAAAATAGTCGTTCAGTACACGTGCGGAACCGTCATTGCAACTCGTTCCGACTGTCTACCCTCGCCTTCGGCTGCGCCTCGGCTCGGGTACACATTTGTCGGAACTCTTTGCAATGACAGCCTTTCCGCACTTGTAATGAAATATACTATTTCTCAGATAACCATGACGAAGACAACATGATAAGGGGCAAGCGTGAATTAGAAAACTTCGACAGTCCTGATGAATTTCAGTCGGGAACTGGATTTGAAGAGCAGCAGGAGGAATCTGGATTTTGGGATCGAGTTGTTAAGGTGGCGCTCAAACTATTCAGTAAATTCGTAGAATGGTTGAATTCATAATTTCTTTTGTTACCTTCTGCATTAAAAAGATACTTCTACAATATTCTACTTTCACAATGTCCCCGTGGACGTCTCATTATTATCAATCAAATGTAATGAAAAGAACCTCATTCATTGTATAAGCCGAATTAGTAAATTTCAGTTAAGGGAAATCCGGATTGAGGACTTTACCGTCGGCACGGTACATACTACATACATAGGTCTGTTTCACATAAATCCGGACGAAAGTTCATTGACCTCTTCTGTTCTTGAAATTTATTAAAAATAATGTAATGCCGCCGCTTCAATGTCTGGCAGGGTCACGTACGTCACACACTCATCCGCCTTCTATGTGCGCATTGTACGCAGGTGTCAATGACCTTTTGTCCAGATTAATATGAAACAAACAAAAATACTGGGTTTCGGCCTATGCGACCGAAACAGGAATTATATTATATTTAACACAATTTTTAATAGCTAAAACCTGACCAAAGAAATCAAAAACCTGCTCTGGGGGCGCCACGTGTACATATTTTACGACTATGGCAACAATTTCCCTAATAAATGGCGATGTTTTTTATTTCTCTGGTCGAGCTATAATATGACCACAACACAAAAAGCCAAGCTAATTAAATAATAGTTTTATTAAAAACACTTAATATTTATTTAACTCTAGCTAGGACATTCACAAAGGACATTAGTATTTACTTTGCATTTTCTAAGAATAGGAATGCCGAGGCGCCATTTTTAGTGCAAAAATTTTTTTATAAAATTTATATTCTCTCCATGGTGTTTCAGAAATTGCTTTGTAATTTATTAGGTGATTTATGTACTATATAATATGATATGTAAAATACACAACAATAGCCTATTGGCTAGGTTATTAAGGCAATTTTTGTCCCTATCAAGGTACCTATCTTGATGAGCTTGAGTATTGAAATATAAAAAACCACCGTGTATTTTTTTAATTACATTGAGTTTCCATTGAACTTCCGCAATATGGCGAGGTTTTTTATTGTTATAGTCAAGCTTTTACAAAATATACCTACTGTAGACCAGGATTCTTAACAAATTCGTCTAGATAGTATTAAGGACATATTTTCATATTTTAACATGAACTTTTTAAGCAATAAGTACCTATTACTTTTTTTGTACAGATATTTCTTTCTTTGCTGATAGTGCAAAATGTAATATTTCCCATGTGAAGTTTATATGTTTGCATTCCTATTATTTCAAACACATAGAATGTACAATATCTTAATCTATATAATATTTTGCCTATGGAAGTTTAAAGATGTAGTTAGAATTAATAAAATTAATCATTTGATGGTCTCAGAAACTCTTCTGAAATGTTGAAAGGATTATAATTTCTTTGTTCAGTTAAATGTTGCACTATGGCAAGCTCCTGATTAGTTATAGGTCTTTGAAAATTTTTCATATCCTTATCGTCTTTTATTTGTATATTTTCTAAAATCTGTTTCACAGTTGTATTTTGTATAAATACCTTACTTGTCATTACTGTCTCTAACATGCTTTTAGCTATCAACGTATTGATGCATTTATCATCTTCAAGATCCTTGCCTTCCATTGCATTTGCCAACATGTGGTATGCTTTTCTGAAGTCAATATATTCAGTGCAAATTTCAGGTCTAATTTCAAAATCAGCTATAGTTCTTAATACTGTGGGAAGTTCAGTCTGAAGTTCATCGTAATTAATATTATCTGTCAGGAATTTAGCCCAATGGGATAGTGGTAAACTTGGTTTCAAATTCACTTCTGTTCTAGGCCTTCCCCCTTTGGTTCCTTTGTTGTGAACAAAACGACTTTTTAAGGCTTTTGTTTTGTAATAATCAATAGCGACCTTAATTTCATCAGGAGTTTTGGTAGGGATATTTATATGTATTTTTTCTATATCATGAGATCCCATAATTTTGATACATTGTAATAAGTCGTATTTTTCTCGTTTTGACCACCCTTTAGGAAGTCTATTGTTTTCTTTACTTGTACTTGGCTGTCTTCCTATGTTAGGGTCTTTACTTGTACTTGGTTGTGGTCCTATGTTAGGGTCTTTACTTGTACTTGGCTGTGGTCCTATGTTAGGACGTTTACTTGCACTTAGCTGTGGTTCTATGTTAGGGTCTTGACTAGAACTTGGCTGTGGTCCTATGTCAGGATCTTTAGTACAACTTCGCTGTGGTTCTTCATCAGGATCTACAACCATGGTATTATGGAACTGTAAAATGAAAATTATATAATTGTATTGTTGCCCTACTTACTACATACATACACTGCAATTAATGACCAAGGCCTCTCTTAAACTAAATTTGACAAAATGGCTTCAAGACCATTGCTTTTATAGTGTTGACGAATATCTTAACTTTTGATTGTGTAATATTTTATGGGAAATTATAAAACGAGCGAATTAAAAAACAACTTTGCGACTGATGATGACATACTGTTTTAATAACTTGAGCGGCATGAATTTGAGTAAGCGAAAAATTAACTAAACTAACGACAAAATATTGATTAATAATAAAATCCAGAACGAGCTTACAAAAAGTGCATTGTGATTAATCCATTTCAGATATTAAAATTACCATGTGAGCGTCTAAATTACCAAGTGAGCGACTACATTACCAAGTGAGCGACTGGAAATACAGAGAGGGCAACTGGCAACACGGAGGTCACTGGCTTTGATAATAGTAGTCAGGGCGTTAAACGAAGCGGGGGTACGGGGGGCACAGCCCCCTGCTAAAAAAAAACAAATCTACCCAGAATCTAATCGGTTGGTTAGGTTAGGTTAGACTGATGTCAATAACAGAGAGGAGCCGAGCGAGCGGAGCGAGCTAGCCGCGGCAGCGGCCGGGGACCGCCGGAGTTTTCATTTTTTCAAAGTTGTTTTTGTATTCGAAACACTTCATTTAAGATAAAATGACGCACAGTATAAAAAATACATTTGCCAAATATTGAAAAAAATGCAGGACGTAACGTTGACACTCAAACAAATATTAGGTCGCTCAAATATTATGAAGCTGCTCATTTTGTATTCTAAGTAACTCAAATTAATGTTTGTAAGTTGCTGTTCTGTTGATTTCTCGTCGCTCGCAGTCAGTCGCTTACTTAGTAATTCTATAACCCAAATTAATTAATTTTGACACTCAAAACTGTAAATTACAGTCACTTGTTTAATTACTACCCATATTTTATTAATTGTATTTTGTAATTAGATTAACATTGTATTTTATTTTTCTCATAGGTATCTCTTGACATTTTGTAATTCAATTATTAAAATTAATTTAAATTGTAAAATAAAGCAACTTTGCATGCTTAGACCTAAGCTGAAGACACTGTGCTTAATTAAGATATCATGTGTAATTTACTGTCTTCTTGCAAATAAAGATATTATTATTATTATTATTATGTTGGTACACTTTAAGATCACGGGTCTATAGAGACCCGGTCCTTTGGGAGGCGAGCATGGGCATTTTTTTTTATTATAACTTTTGTTTTATTTTTACAATATTCCTGATTACATTTAATATGTAATGTACCTACCTACACCTACCTATCCTATGCCTGGAAATGCTGTGTTTTTATAATAGTATTTATGTATTTACTTATTTATTATTATTATTATTAGTAAATATTTAAAATCAAATATTGTGTCTTTTAAGCTATCAACCAATGATAAAAAAGTACTTTTAAGAAAGTAAAAGTCTTAACTAACTCTCACTAAGCCAGATAGTAAAATATTAATTATATTTTAGGATATTTTAATTCATTTACATTTCTGTAAAGTGTGAACTGAGGGACCACAAAGAAATATTAAATTTACAAAATTATTTTTTATTATAACTTTTGTTTTATTTTTACAATATTCCTAATGACATTTAATATGTAATGTACCTACCTACCTATCCTATGCCTGGAAATGCTGTGTTTTTATAATAGTATTTATATATTTACTTATTTATTTGGTAATTTCATGTGGTCCCTCCACATTGTGAAAGTATTAAAATATATATATTATATCTTCTATTTTATTAAACAGCTATTAGCAAGATGTGCCAGTTAGCAAGCTAAATACTTGTCCAGAAGTGGAAGGTTGGGTGTGTGGACTGAGATCCACACTTTGTATGTCAGTTTTTAAATAAATTATGGTAAAAATTTCCATTAATATCCCACGATTTTGGGGGAGAGGGGGTGAGGGGGGGGAGGGGGAGGGGGGGTGTGTCCCCCGATACCATCCCCCCCCCTAGGAGGTGCATAGTTTTCGAGATATTTAAGGTCAAAGTTTTGAGGTTATGTCCAGTTTTATAACCATTTTTAGGTTAATTATAGTCGGTAAGAAAACTCGCTGCGCTCAGGATCATAAATCAATCATAATTATCGGAGCGGAACAGCAATATTGATCTTTCACTCGCACTTGGGAGAATGGCACAATCTTTTGTTTGAGAGTAGTGCTGTGCATCACTGCAATCGACAAGAACTATCGATACATTTATTATTTTTTTTTACTTTACATAAAAAGATGACACTCTTGTCAAAATCATCCAATTCAGTTACAGGTACAGGACAAGGTTGCCGGATATTTTTTCGAGGAGAGACTGGTAATCCACTTTCACATTCTTTTTTAATAATGTCAACTGTTCTTACGCTCACACCACATATTGATGCAGTAAGGTGTCGAGGGCGATCAAAATTTATACTTTTTAATTTTTCCGGGTCTTCCTTAATTTCCGTCAAAAACTTGCACACGCTATTTATAACAATGCGTGCTTGAGACGAAATATTAGTTCCAACAGGAACAATATTATTTATGCAAAAACTCTCCATTATGTCACGACACGATGAAAATTCAAACAGTTATGATAAGAAAATAAAAATGTAACGGTATTTATACATAATTACTGTTTGTCAACTAGTCACTCCACCAGGCGCTATCGGTGAGTCATTATTTTTATCGATAACGTGCATGCGCACGCGCCGAGTACTCGCAACACTAAAACAGAACAATAGCTCCGATGATTTATGATCCTGAGCGCAGCGAGTTTTCTTACCGACTATAGGCCATATTTGGTAACTAATTATACCACAATTAGGGGGGGGGGGGGAGTTGGGTAAACCCCCCTCCCCCTCACAAAGAATAGTCTTTAAGGCGAGGTATTCCCGCGAAAATTTGGCAAGCGCCAGACGGGGTAGCGGGCGGCGCGGAACGAGCAATCCAGCGCGGCGAAACACAGTTTTCATCGGTTTTTAATTGATTAAAAAAAAGGGGTATGGTTATCAAAACCTTAGTGCGTGGACAATCTAGGAAATTTAAAGAGGAATATTATTATATATTTTTGGGTAACAAAAGATCGTAATTATTAAATTGGTACACCTTGAAAGGTTTTATTACGTGTTGTGTTCGTGATGCATTTCTATCGAGCAAAGTATATGTAGGTAATCGTGTATCACATACGTGGAAGATCTAGACATAGGTTCGAACTATAATATGATTTTTTTTTTTTAATTTTTAAACGATATTTCAAACTTCTACAGGACTTTGAAATCACTACTTAACGCACGTTTTTCGGATAACCGCGCCTTAAGATATTCAAGGTTATCATGCCTGCAAGCAGGCATGGGGGGTCATCATGTAACCTAACCCCGAAGGGTATGGCGGAGGAAGCTGTGCGAGCTGCGCTCGCCCAGCTGCCGTCCGCCATACCCTTCTAACCTAACCCGGCGAAGTAGGGGTGCCCCGAAGTCCCGTGCTCGCTTCGCTCGCACCCGCCTAGTCTATTTCGTTCTAACTAAATATATATATTTACTCTTAACATGCCTGCAAGCAGGCATGGGGGGTCATCATGTAACCTAACCCCGAAGGGTATGGCGGAGGTATGGCGGACGGTAGCTGGGCGAGCGCAGCTCGCACAGCTTCCTCCGCCATACCCTTCTAACCTAACCCGGCGAAGTAGGGGTGCCCCGAAGTCCCGTGCTCGCTTCGCTCGCACCCGCCTAGACTATCGTTTCTACGTCACATGACATGACGTAGTTTTAAGTTTCGTTCAGAAAGGAAAGAAAAAACTTACTTACTTGATTTATTTAGTAAATTTGGCTGTATGAACTCGGTACGAACACCCTACCACGCAAAAAAAAAAAACGTGTTCTTTTTATAACCAAATTTGTTGATTTTAGAAATTTAATTTCTCGAAAACTATGAGTCTCCTAAACTTGAAACTTTGCATAAATGCCTCTTAAATATAGACCTTTTAGCCATAAAATCATGAACCACCAAAGCCTGGGATATTAATGGAAATTATAGCCCAGTCGGGCCCTCCGTTTACACACACACTACGAAATACGTGCGCTTTAAACATCATAGTGTCCAGCCAGCCGCATGTACGTGCTGCTGCTGGCTTCTGTACCAATCTACAACAAATATAGGTATATGTTTATATAACTTACCTACTTAAGAAAATGGTGATTTTATTTATTTAGACTCAATTTATTGCTCTTTTCTCAATTCAATTCAATTCAATTTCTTATTGTATGGATGTTGTATGGCGAATTTTTTTTTTTTTTTAGTTTCTTTCTCCCTTATGGGAAAGGCAAAGGGATCTAAGCCCATACAGCCTAGTCTTTAGTAGTTTCTTGCATTATCCAAGTTTAATGTCTTCATCTTCAGTCATTATTTCTTCAGTTTCATTTCGTCGTCTTTAGTCATTTCTTGCATCTATGTGAAACTTCTTCAGTAGTTTCATTTCTTGTTACGGGATCATTGGAATGCAAGGGTGGTTCTTACATTCCAATGATACTGAAGTTTAACGCGGGGTATCAAACCAGTGGGGCTATTTTGTAAGGATTCGCGACCCGGTCGCCTATCGCTTACGTAAATCGCAAATGAATAAAATGTGGTATTTTGTAAGCACTCCGGTCGCAATCGCGATCCAAAGAATGAACGAGATATGAAACGTCAAAACGCGGTGACGTCTTCGAGTCTAATAGTAGAGAACACCCAATATCGATAATTACCGGTTATTTTATCAGTTTATTTTATTGTTATTATTTATTGTCATTATGTTAAAATATAAAGATAATGTTATTTCTAGTATATTTGTCTGTATATTTACTATATTTCACAAGTAATTTGACAAGCAAAAACATTTCCGTTTAGTTTATAATGGCATAACAGAAAAAAATAACCATATGATTAGGCTGTATGAATATGTTTTTTTTGCCTTTTATTTAAGTGTAAAACAAAAATATGGCAGACATGGCGGCTATTTATTTATTTTGTTGTTTTTATTGATTTTTCATAAACGTAAACTATTCTAATATAATATATTATAATAAGGAAGCCTATTGTAAAAATGTACATACATATTTCAAGCCTTACAGCTCGAGTAGGTCGTTTGATCGGAAAATATGCAAAAGTGGGAGGAAATGTGTTTTGCAGTGTTTGGAGACAAACTTTGAGACAAAGTCGGAGAGAGGCAAATGAAGTGTACGATAACAAGTTCTTAGGAAACAATAATAAAAGAATATGAAGAAGGACCTAAGTTCTGGCAGCAGTAGATGTGACGTGTGCAAATACCAGTTAGGGCCAAGTGGCGCGCCGAGGAAGATACCTATGTACCTATACGCATTTTAAATTGAAGCTAATTGAGGTTGGGTAGGGATTCGAACCCGCATTTCCTTGGTTATCTAGGCCATACAGGTACAGAAGTCAGCACATACGGCTGGACACTCGCACTATGAAATTCACCCGAACCGCTACGGAATACGGGCGATCTCAAGGTCATAATGTCCAGCCGCATGTGCTGCCTACTGTACATACTTTATTGCACACAAATAATGATAAACTTCATAATAAAAATCATTTATTAAAGCGAAAGCGGTCTTTTCGCTATAGGTGGCAATTTCTATCAGGCAACCTTGGGATATACCTATGAGATTTAAAATGAAAAAGTGGGCTGGCGCATTTAGAAATAGTTTGAATTATAAGTAATAAAAAAACCTAGTTTAAAGAGTACTTAGGTACTAGTACTGCATATCATTACACAAAAAATACATTATAATAGGATGCTGATGATGTGTAAATCCAATAATCTTTACCAAACACCATAAGCGTTTGCGTTAGCGGCAAGTCATGAGCTGCCGCAATCATTTGACAGTTCCTCACGCTAATCGACCTTACGAAATGCCGATTGTTAATTTTTGTATGGAAATCATTCACTCAGTCGCTATCGTTAACGATCTCGTCGCTATCCCCTTAAGGGGCTCCCCTATGCTAAGTGGCGCCGCCGTCTGTTAAAAAATAATAACTCGCGAAGTATACATTTTTGCCACTGCCACGAGAGCCGGCGCGAGACCGCGCGCGGCGCCGTATGTCAAAATATTTAAGGTTTAGTTTTAATTGATACGTTCTCAGTATCTTCGCCGCGCCTCTCCCGGTGTGCGCTGGGCCTTAAACGCTGTTTACAAAATACCGAATTTGTCTTTGACAATCGCTAATCACTTTCAAACGTCAAAATTGACACTGTAAAACGTTAGCGGCTCGCTCGCTAACCTTACAAAATAGCCCCACAGAAACAGCTAACCACTCATTATTTCTCACTTTCATTGAATAGATCTTCTTTAACGGCACATTATTGCACTAATTCCACCATATTAACACCACAATTACCATGAAAAACTATTTTACTAAAGGACGAAACAATGAACCCGCCATTTCCTCTCGATTCCCGCGTAAAACCCTCTCAATACATAAATAAAGAAGAACGTCAGTCAAACAAACAAAAAAAATTAGTCAGTAGTGATGTGAACCAACCGGTTTCAACAAAACCTTACAAAAACCGGTTTTTGCCAAAACCGATAATCACCGGTTTTCGTTGAAAAATCGATTACAATCATAAAATGTGTATCAGCGTCCATAATAGAGTTTGGCACATGAAAGTAGACAATGAAAAAAAACGCGGCAAATTTGAATAAAATCATCCTGGCAACCCCGATTCTATGGATTTACCTTGTAACTATGTTGCCAGTACAGTCTGACCAAAAAGAGTAGAAATTCAAAAGTAGCAACAGCTCTGTAGACTACAGCGACAACTCTGTAGGTGTCGTCTCATTTTTACGATTTATAAGTTGGAAAGGGACGATACTACGATGTTGCTACTTTTTAATTTCTACTGTTTTTGGTCAGACTACAATGTTTTCCAATTTTATCGATTGTCTACTTTCATGTGCCAAACTCTATGTATCCGATCATCATTATGTTCCATTTAAAATGTTGTCTATGGAAAGGAATCTCCTTTCCCGTTTTAAAAACCTTAAAATAGCAGATTTATTCAATCAAATAATTATTCGGTATTTACCGGTGTTGAAAATTGTAATCGGTTTACATCACTACTAGTCAGCTGTTTTTTTTTTTTCGTGTTGAGAATAGACACAAACACTCGCCATACAGCCGTCGTCGGCTGCAGTTTTTTTCTCGTTTGAGTCACTTTAAAAATGGAGTTTCTGTTGTCTATAAAAAACCCTTCGGCATATCTCGACTTTGTCTTTGTCGCCAGTGTAATAGCTCGCTTACATGAAGGAAAAAAAATCCACGCCCATTAAGGAATGCAAAAATCAATGCCCATAATTCCTTCATGCTCTCTTAGTTGTACGTCTCTGCCCAGAAGCACAGGGTCGCGGGTTCGAATCGCCCAGGGAAAACATTCGTATGATGACACAGATAAATAAATGTCTGCATGTTGTATGGCAGAGCGTGTACTATGGGTCATCATCATCATCATCATCTCAGCCGAAAGACGTCCACTGCTGGACAAAGGCCTCCCCTAAGGATCTCCACAATGATCGGTCCTGCGCTGCCCGCATCCAGCGGCTTCCCGCGACCCTCAGCAGATCGTCGGTTCACCTCGTGGGGGGCCTGCCCTCACTACATCTTCCGGCGCGCGGCCGCCATTCAAGAACCTTTCTGCCCCAAAGGCCATCGGTTCTACGCGCAATGTGCCCAATGTACTATGGGTATATAAGCTGTACCCATCATAGTAGGCTCTGCCTAGTTTGGGGTCGTGTGTGAGATGTCCCAACATCGGCGTTAACAGCTTAAATATAAAATGAATTACTTCATGCTTTATAAACTAAAGTAACACTAAAAGTAAGAAAAGCAAGTGCAATCCACGCGATATAAACACGCTTATCAACGTGACT